>QRDG01000160.1:546961-1121865 GCA_012064385.1 Puccinellia tenuiflora | reverse complement strand
GGAGAAGATATCTCTAGGCCTTCTCGGTAATATAGCATCATAAAGTTTGCAAACATGTCATTAAGTGGTAATCACAAAGATCCTATATTATGGCCGAGTAAAGAGAACTTGCCGGGTAACGAGATTAAACTAGATATGGGGATATCGATGATCAAATCTTGGGCAAGTAAAATATCGTGAGACAAAGGGAATCGTATACGAGATTAATTGAATCTCCGGCATCATGGTTCAATCGATAAGGAACTTCGTTGAATATGTAGGAGTCAATATGGGCATCTCGGTTCCGCTATTGATTATTGATCGGATCATGGGTACATGTTCTCGAACCCGTAGGGTCACACACTTAACGCTCCGATGTAGCTAGGGTTTGCGATGAGATATTTGATGGTATGAACGAATATTGATTCGGAGTCTCGGATGAGATCCTAGATGTCACGAGGAGATCCGGAAGAGTCCGGAGAATAAGATTCATATAAGGAAAGTAGTTTCCGGAGGTGTCGGAAAGGTTTTCGGATTTTCCGGGAGGGTACCGGAATTTTCTGGAAGGTTCTAGAAGGGTCTAGAAGTAGGGCCCACTTGGGTGTGCACCCACATGGGCCAAAGTGGTGGTGCAGCAGCCAGATGGGCTGGCCGCACCAACCATGCAGCCCACCAAGGGCAGCCGACCAGGCCAAAGGAAGGCCCATGCCGAATCCCTAAGGGACTCGGCTTGGGGGCCAAGGCAGCCGGCCGGCCCTAACCCTAGCCGCCACATATATAAGGAGAGGAGGGGGTGCGGCACAAGGTGATCAAGCCCTTGCCGCCCCAAGCCCTAGCCGCACCTCTCCTCCACCTCCACCCTTGCCGCGCCACCCCTCCCGCAGGGCTAGCGCGCCATCTCCTCCTCTTCTCCCTCTTGCATGGCTTGGCGTAGCCCTGTCCGATGGAGAACTCCACCATCAACACCACCGCACCGTCGTGCTGCTGAGATCCATCTAGCCACTCCCTCCTTGCTTGCGGGATCAAGAAGGCGGAGTCTACATCGAGCCGTACGTGTGGATACCACAGAGGCGCTGCTCGTGTGGTGCTTCATCGGATTTGATTGCGTGGATAATACATCTCCTCGCGACTAGACGAGTCTTGTTGCGGGGATCGACTAGCCAACCCCTGCACTGACAAAACGTTTTCTCGATCTTCGAGGGTAAGAGATTGGATCTCCACTTCGCTACTTGCATCTAATAGATCTAGATCATGGGGTTTCTTCCGCTTGTTACGTAGGAAAGGTTTTTATTTTCTATGCAACGACCCCTACACACATATGCATACATCAGGTGCATTGTCAATTGGACACATGCATACATCAGTTCTAAGAATACAACGAAGCTTCACATTGCAGTATGCATACCTCGGCTCGAACTGCCTTGCCCTTCCTCTTACTAGAGTTCGTCGATGCCGATGCCGCAGTACAGGCCACTGTAGAAGCCACCGTTGCTGAACCCTACGTGGGAGAGGCAAATGCTTGAACACCAGATCCGGGCATCGGAGTAGGGGATGACAGAGCAGGGGAAGCGGGCACAGGGGCGAATCATGGTGTCGGGCTGAATCCGGGGGGGGGGTGGTCCAGCGGCTGGGGCTTTGCGGCATCCTTCGCGGCCAGCTGCACTGCCCTTTGGAGCGCAAACCCGCTCCGCGGCTCAAAAAAACCGCCGCGGGTAGATCCCCGCCCCGACAGGCATTGAGCTCGGAGGGTGTCGTGGGGTTGTCACGGCAAGTTCTTCCTCGGAGAAGATGAGTTGCGGGGCCATTGATGATCGAAGTTCATAGGAGTTGTTAATCTCACCAAGGGACAAGGATTTACCCAGGTTCGGCCCCTCTTGATGGAGGTAAAGACCTACTTCCTACTTCGGCTTTATTGCTTGGACTAGCTTTCGATTACAAGGTTCCGACTCCTATCTGGGGAATCGGCGACAATGGATCTCTCTGGTGTTGCTGATTCTAGGTCCTCGATTCTGGGGTTTCTCTCAAGCTTATCGATCTAAGGTCCAGGACCCCGCTTATAAAGGTGGCCAGGTCCCTAGATTTACAACTTACACCGAGTCACACTTGGACACGGAGTCCTACTCAAGGTCTTGGTCTTCCAAGTTAGAACTCCGGGTTGTACTTGGACTCCTTCGTGACGGGTCCCTTCTTCATCATGGGCCTTGGTCGGCTTGTCTCCAGCCCAGCCCATGTGACTTGATGTGCGACTCGGCTTTGGCCTTCTTGGTCTTGGCGGGTCTACTTTCCGGATCCATGGGCCTACCTATAAAGTATCCCCCCATCAGTAGCCCCCGAATTTATCTTGGGCGCAGCTTTGGCGGCTTCCTCCGACTCCTTGGTTCGACTTCTCCAATTTGAGTCACCATCTCAGAAGTCACTTGCTGTTAGCCCCAAGCTGAATTCCTGCATAAAAACATAACACACACATAAAATGAGTCTATCCTTACCCCTTGCTCAGGTCCACCACTCTTGCCTTTTCATTAACTGGCCGAGTTTGTTATGGCTCTTGTGAACAAGGTCTGAAGAACTTAACTCTTTTCAATTCTCGCTGTCACAGGACTCGCCTTTCTGAGACAAGCCGGCTCTTCTTCCACTTCTGTGACTTAACTTTCTCTTATCATTTCCTATTTGACTCTTAACCACTGAACCGTTATCCACAAATTTACCATGGACCATTACAGTAACTTTCTAGGGTTTTTCCCTCCTTATAAATTGCGAAGGGTAGGGTCCAGAACCCCTACTTGTCCCTTTGCCTCCAAATTTCTCTTTCTCCTTGCTCCTTTCTTTCCCGTGCACAGCACGCCCCACACGCTCGCCATGGCCCCCAAGCGCTCCACGGCAGCTTCCAAGGCCAAGGCCTCCACGTCCAGCAGGACGATCGACATCGCCGCCGCCGCCAGAACTTCATCGACCAAGCGCTCGATCTCCGCCGATTGGGGCGGATCCACCATTACCGCCGAGCAACTTAAGGCGCATCGGCTTGCTGGCCTGCTTCCCTCCAATGTCAAGGCTCGAGCCCCAGGGGACGAGGTGGTGCCCTCTCCCACGAAGGATGAGGTCGTGATCTTCTCAGAACACCTATTCTGCGGATTCACGCCCCCGGGTAACCTTTTCTTCCGCCAACTTCTTGGGTTCTACAAGTTGCGCATCCATGATTTGGCACCCAACTCTGTCCTGACACTGTCCAATTTCGTCACTCTCTGTGAGGACTACCTCCAAATCGAGCCAGACCTAGATCTCTGGCTCGAACTCTTCTACTGCAACCCCCAGCCTGAGACCTCTGGGGGTCCTCTTCTGCAATGCGGCACTGTTGCTCTTCAGCGTCGCTTAAACTCTGTTTTCCCCAAGCCTGTGTTTCCCAATCGTGTCAAGGACTGGCACAAAACTTTCTTCTATTGCAAGGATACCTCTCCTGCAAATGAACCTCGACTCCCTCTGTTCTCTGAGGATTGCCTAGAGGCGACTCCTCTTATGAAGGCTAGGTGCTCAGAGGCCGCCCGGCCAAAAGTAGAGTCTTTGATCGTCCGGATTCGAGCTCTTCTATCTCACAACCTGGAAAACATGGATCTTGTACGCTGCTGGACAACCTGGAGAATTCAACCGCTGAGTCCTAGGACTCGGCTTATCTGTCAGTACACCCGCTGCGTGACCGATGACCTCTGCAACAACAGGATAAGTTATCAGATGGTCCTGAACTGGGTCGGCTAATCAAAAAGCTGACCGGGAAACCAGTAAAGGACCAGGCGCACTTTGGACTCCAGCCCTTCTGCTCCACTAACCAAGCTCCTGATGTAAGTATTTTACTTTGTTTCATTTTCAACTGCTTTTCTCTGTCTCATTTGCTAACTCATTCTTTCTGACTCTTTTGCAGCTAACTGAATCCTTCTGGAAGCCAGCCTCTGAAGCTAGAACTAGAGCTGAAGCTGAAGCTGAAGCTGAAACTGATGCTGAGGAGGAGACTCCTGTCACAGAGCAAACTACTGTGGCAGAAGATGTTGATAATGATGCTGACGAGGAGTCCTCTCAGGAGTCTCCTGTTGAGAATGATGGTGATGATGATGATGAGGAGTCCTCTCTGGAGGCTCCTGTTGAAGATGACAATGATGAGGGCGAGTCCTCCCCGGAGGCCCCTGTTACTGAGCAGGGTCACATGGCTTCTAGCCCTGCCGCTGCCCAGCCAACCTCATCTGAGGAGTCCTCAGCCGCGAAGAGTCGCTCCTCTTCGTCCCCAGCCTCCAATAATAATGGGTCTCGAGAGGCTATCCCCAAGGTACCTCTCTCACGAGTCCTTGGATCAACCCGCTCGATTGCTAAGCCTGAAGAGTGTGTGTAGAGTGTTATTGCTGCTAGGAAGAGGAAGTTGTGATCCGATGGGCCTGCGGATACCCCTGATCCCTTGCCAGTTTCACATCAACGAAAGTCGACCTCTCCTCCTAGCAAAGATGACTCCTGCCACTCTGGCATGTCGATGCCATCTTCTGATTATCAGGCCTCCTTGGACCTTGAGACTAATACTGGGTATGACTTCTCCGCTTACTTGTACTCATATGACTTCTGCATTTCTCTTTCATTAGATTGCAGCTGACTTCTGCCTTTGTCTATTTCAGGGCTCGGCCTTATCTGAAGGTTACCAAGCTTCAAAACATGGCTGATGTCACAGCATCTCGTGGGTCTGTCCTTCCGTCGACTTCCCAACGACGAGCACAAGGACGGCTCCTTCGACTCCTGCATCTATAGGTGTGGAATACTACATCTCCCACTATCCCCGAGTCCCCTTCAAGGACTCGGNTCTCACGAGTCCTTGGGTCAACCCATTCGATTGCTAAGCCTGAAGAGTGTGTGCAGAGTGTTATCGCTGCTAGGAAGTGGAAGTTGCGATCCGATGGGCCTGCGGATACGCCTGATCCCTTGCCAGTTTCTCATCAACGGAAGTCGACCTCTCCCCCTAGCAAAGATGACTCCTACCACTCTGGCATGTCTATGCCATCTTTGACTCTCAGCCTCCTTGGACCTTGAGACTAATACTGGGTATGACCTCTTGCCTATTGTACTCATATGACTTCTGCTTTCTCTTTCATTAGATTACCGCTGACTTGTGTCCTTGTATATTTCAGGGCTCGGCCTTATCTGAAGGTCACCAAGCTTCAACATATGGCTGATGTCACAGCATCTCGTGGGTCCGTCCCTCCGTCGACTTCCCAGACGACGAGCACAAAGACGACTCCTTCGACTCCTGCCTCTGCAGGTGTTAGAATTACTACAGCTCCCACTATCCCCGAGTCCCTTCAAGGACTCGGGAGGCGACTCCATTGGTAGTCCAGTCCTCTTCCAGGACTGAGATTCCTACAGCCATCCCTCATCCTCCTCCGGCTCCTCAAAGGCGACTCCTGCACCCAACTGAACAACGAGCCGGCCAAGTCTTCCATTGACTACAGTCGACTTCGAGTGGCTGATAACTTGTCCTTCTCTGAGGCTTGGGCAGAGGCTGTCGACTTAAATGATCAAGCAGCCAGGCTAAAGGATGATGAACAGATGGCTCTTAGGTCTCTTCAGATGATCCATAATGTAAGCTCTATGACTTCTACTCTTTATGCTTTCTGGTAGCCTCCTATTGCAGTAGCCCCCAAGCACCTTATCTGTGGTGACTTGTGGCAAAGATAGGTGCTTTGATCTGAGCTTTAACTCAATTGCTGTGTAGAAAAACTTGCACATTGTAGCCCCCAAGCTCTGAGTCCTTAGCTCTACTAGGACTCGGGGCTATTGATTTAATGACTGTTAGGTTCTTGGACCAAAAAACTTTTCCACGAGTAGCCCCCAAGCGCCGGGTTGTCAGCCTGCGACAACTTGGAGCTACAAATTAATGTAATTAACTGGTACTTAGCTTGTAGAAAAAATTTCGACTCTGCGAGTAGCCCCCAAGCGCCAAGTTGTTAACTGGTGATGACTTGGAGCTGCTAACTCTCTGACTATGACTTGTGACTTTTGCATCAATGTGAAAAAATCTGACTCTTGAGTAGCCCCAAGCGCCAAGTTGTTAACTTGTGACGACTTGGAGCTCATGAGTTCTCTATTTGACTTGCGGATCATGACTTTCAACATCTGACTTATCAACTCTGACTCTGCTTGCCTGCAGAACCTTATTTCCAAGATGAAGAGGGATATGAAGGAGCTGGAGGACCAGGCAGCTGCTAGTGCCAGGTCTGCTCAGGCTGAAAAAGAGCACTCCCTTCAACTTGAAAAGGATCTGAAGATTCTATCTGCTGAGCTGGAGCAGGTCAAAAAACAATCTGCAGATGCCAAGAGAACTGCCCAAAAAGCACATAATGATCTGAAAGCAGTCTTTGACACCTGCCGCAAAGGGATTGGAGCTATGTGCCAACATATATTTGGTAAGTTTGTGTCTTTGCTTACTCCTTCTTTGCACTTTTCTGAAGTACTTCTCAACTGGTATTGACTGATTTCTTTCTGCAGGATCTGACTCCCCAAAACTCAAGCTGCCCGTTAGCAAGCAACTTCATGAGATGCTAGACCATTGTCATGGGCTACAAGAGGGAGCCCGTGCTGTGGTGAAGTACTTGAACGCTAAGGGCAAGTGCCCCAAAGAGCCTGAACGTCTGGTGGATGAGTTGTCCAGGGCACCAGGGTACATGCGCCTTTGGAAGCAATCCTCCTTGAGGAGAGCCTCCATCAGGATCCTTGCCCTAGCCCACAGCTATTACCCAACTGTCTTGGAGCCAGCATTGCTTACTATGGGGAAACCAGAGCAGCATGAAGATGGTACTCCATTCACCCAGGATGACTTCAAGGCTGAGGAGAAGTTGGTGCGCCCCTATGCTTGTGAGATTGCCAACAAGATGGATCCTGAGGTATGGGTTCATCATTATGACTTGGAGAACAAAAGGGTGGCCCCAGAGACTCCTGCGATCGTAAACTTTGGCCGTCCCTCACAGGACTCAGCTGGTGCCCCTTCTTCTGCTGCGCCGAGTTCTTCTACCCCGGCGGCTCCTGTTCTTGGCAACCCAGCTGGTGCCGAGCCTGTGCTGAAGACTCCTGCTGCGCCCACTCCTTCAAGAGCTATCTCTGGTGATTCCCGTACTCAAGAAGAAGGGCTAGCTCAACATATGAAGAGTCCTCGAGGCACTGGTTTCCAAACGAAGAAAGTTGCCACCAAGCCTCCTATGAAGCCGGCTCCTGCCTCTAATGTACAAGCAAAGGACAAGTCTCCTGCTAAGAAGGACTCCCCAGTTCCAGCCGAGAAGTCGACTCCTCTGAAGGATCATCCTTTGATGATTTTAGACTTTTTGTAATACTGCACTGCTGGTGCAAACCTTTTAGGTCTTTTGAACTATTTGTTCTGAAATTGTGCCAATCGGCTTGTAATGACTTGCTTGTTAAACTGTGACATTGATATGTCTTATCTATGCAAGTCATTATTTGGTTCTTATAACCCATCTAATTTTCACTGATGAATAAGTAGGCCCTGCATGACTTCTCTTACAGTTTGTGCTGACAAGCTCCTAACTTCTTATGTCCCTAGGATTCATAAGAGCCGGAGACGAGTCATGCCTGTAGATTAGCCATATTGTGCAGGATGCATCTGACTTACCAGCGAGAAAATTAGGAAAAAGTTCGGCTACTGAGCCAGGTTCAAAGGTCTAAGCTTGACTTTTTTCCTGAAAAGCAAGCCCCCAAGAACCTTGATGATCAAATTTAAAGAACAAAGCGCACTCACTGGGTGACTCGACTAAAGAACTCATATTCATTGAAGCCGGCTTTATTTCCTTTGATCATAATAATTTGATTACATCTAGGCATGGCTCACTGGGCTCTTTGCCTTTCAACTCATGAAACTATTACAATTTAGGTATAGTAAGGACGTAACTGAGCTATGTTCCATGGCCTCTTTGCCTCTGCATAGGGATCTAGCGTATGAGCTGTGTCAGCTCCTTTACTTTCACTTGCCGGCTCTCGTACATCCATTAGATAGTACGACCCATTGTGCAAATTCTTGCTTATGACGAACGGTCCTTCCCATGGTGGAGATAACTTGTGCATCCCTTCCCTATTTTGGACTAGGCGAAGCACTAAGTCACCTTCCTGGAAAGTCCGAGTCCTGATTCTGCGTGCGTGATACCGCCGCAAGTCCTGCTGATAAACTGCTGACCTTTCAAGGGCTAATTCTCTTGCTTCTTCGAGTGCGTCCACCGAGTCCTGACGAGCGAGTTCATTCTCTGTCTCGACGTAATTGGCGACTCGTGGCGAGTCATGCAGCAAGTCGCTAGGTAGGACGGCTTCTGCTCCATACACCATGAAGAAAGGTGTGAAGCCAGTAGATCTGTTAGGAGTCGTTCTTATACTCCAAAGTACTGCTGGCAACTCCTCAACCCAACTTCCAGCGGCTCTTAACAAGGGGACTCGGAGCCGAGGCTTAATTCCCTTCAGCAACTCCTGATTTGCCCTCTCTGCCTGTCCATTGGACTGTGGATGTGCTACTGAAGCTAGGTCGAGTCTGATGTTGTTCTCACCGCAGAACTTGGCCATCTCTCCAACTGATAAGTTGGTCCCATTATCTGTAATGATGCTGTGAGGATATCCAAAGCGTGTTGCTATCTTCTTGAAAAATCTCACTGCTGATGCTCCGTCGACTCTGCTGACGGGTTCGACTTCCACCCACTTGGTGAACTTGTCAACTGCTACTAGCAGATGGGTCTTGTGGCAGGGCGACTTTGAGAAAGGACCCACCATGTCAAGCCCCCAAACTGCAAACGGCCAAGTGATAGGAATAGTTCTGAGTTCTTGGGCTGGCACGTGGTCTTGCCTTGCGTACCTTTGGCATCCGTCACAAACTCGCACTATCTTTTCTGCGTCCAGATGTGCTGTTAACCAAAAGAACCCGTGCCTGAAAGCTTTTGACACCAAGGATCTAGTGGATGCATGATGACCACAATCACCTGCATGAATCTCTTGCAGTATTTGCCTGCCTTCCTCCGGAGACACACATCTCTGGTAGACTCCAGTGACACTCCTTCTGTACAACTCGCCATTAATGACTGTGTAGGACTTGCATCGTCTGATGAGTTGTCTCTGTTTGACTTCATCCTCTGGGAGTTCACCCCGGAGGAGATATGCAAGGTAGGGCTCTGTCCATGCTGGTATTGCCCGTGCTGCTGCCACAAGTGCCGACTCTGGATCTGGGAAGGCTAACTCCTCCTCTGAAGGCAACTTGACTGATGGGTGGTGAAGTTCATCCACAAATACGTTTGGGGGTACTTTCTCTCGTCGAGAGCCGAGTCGTGATAACGCATCTGCGGCCTCATTCTTGCGTCTGTCAATATGCTCCACTTGATAACCAGAAAAGAACCCGGCTATCTGTTCGACTGCTCTTCTGTAAGCCGCCATGTTTGCATCCTTCGAGTCCCAGGTTCCAGATACTTGCTGAGCTACAAGATCCGAGTCTCCAAAGCACCTGATACGCTTGATGTTCATCTCCTTGGCCAAACGCAGGCCATGTAGCAAGGCTTCGTACTCTGCCATGTTGTTTGTACAATCAAAGTGCAACTGAAGGACATATTCCAACTTATCTCCTTTAGGCGAAGTCAAAACCACGCCGGCTCCTGAGCCTTCTAACTGCCTGGATCCATCGAAGTGCATTATCCAATATTTGGTGCAGGGTGAGCTTGGTGAGGATGTGAAGTCTGTCCAATCATTGACGAAGTCGACCAAAGCTTGAGACTTGATTGCTGTCCTAGGCTCATATGTGATATGGTAAGGACCCAACTCGATTGCCCACTTGGCAACTCGACCTGTTGCATCTCTGTTGCGTATAATGTCAGCTAGCGGTGCTGAACTCACCACTTTGATTGGATGCTCTTGAAAATAATGCTTAAGCTTCCTACTTGCAAGGAAAACTCCATAAACTAACTTCTGCCATTGAGGGTACCTTTGCTTTGAATCTGTGAGGACTTCACTGATGTAGTAAACAGGCCTCTGTACTGGGTACTCTTTACCTTCCTCTGCACGTTCCACAACTACTACTGCGCTGACAACTCTCTCATTGGCAGCCACATATAATAGCATGGGCTCCTTATCCGTAGGAGCTGCAAGTACTGGTGCTGATGATAGGGTTTTCTTCAAGCCCTCAAAAGCATCGTCGGCTTCTTTGTCCCATAGGAATTTGTCTGACTTCTTCAGGAGTCGGTAGAGAGGACCCGCCTTCTCTCCGAGTCTTGAGATGAATCTGCTTAGGGCTGCTACACAGCCAGTGAGTTTCTGAACGTCCTTTAAACAAGTCGGCCTCTGCAGGTTTTGAATAGCCTTGATTTTCTCTGGGTTAGCTTCAATGCCTCTCTCTGAAACAATGAAGCCTAGGAGTTTGCCTGCAGGGACTCCAAAAACACACTTGGCAGGGTTAAGCTTCATCTTGTACTTGCGCAAATTATTAAAGGTTTCTGTCAGGTCTGCTATCAAAGAGTCGGCTTTCTGAGACTTGATAACCACATCATCCACATAAGCGTGAACGTTCCTCCCAATCTGTTCCTTGAAACAGTTCTGGATGCATCTCTGGTATGTAGCTCCTGCATTCTTGAGCCCAAAAGGCATTGTCATATAACAAAACGCTCCAAAGGGTGTAATGAAAGATGTCTTCAGCTCATCCTCCTTTTTGAGTCTGATCTGATGGTACCCTGAATAAGCATCCAGGAAACAAAGTAACTCTGACCCCGCTGTGGAGTCAATGATCTGGTCAATACGAGGCAAAGCAAACGGGTCCTTAGGGCAATGCTTGTTAAGACCCGTGAAGTCGATGCACATCCGCAGCTCTCCTGTTTTCTTTGGCACTAGTACTGGATTGGCTACCCACTCTGGGTGAAAAACTTCCTTGATGAACTCAGCTGCAAGGAGCCGAGCCACCTCTTCTCCAATGGCTTTTCTTCTGTCATCGTGAAACTTGCGCAGACCTTGCTTAACTGGTCTTGCATTAGGGTTAACATGTAAGCAGTGCTCGGCGAGTTCTCTCGGGACTCCTGGCATGTCCGATGGCTTCCATGCGAAGACGTCCCGATTCTCACGGATGAACTCGACGAGCGCGCTTTCCTATTTGTCAGATAGATGTGCCCCAATGACGAACTGCTTGGAGGAGTCGCCTGGGGTGAAATCCACTGACTTGGTATCCTGAGCTGACTTGAACTTCATCTTCTCCTCTGTGGCCGGCTTCTTGAGGACTGAGTTGTCCTCCGGGTCCACATTTGCTTTATAGAATTTGAGCTCTTCTTGGGCACAAGCTGTCTCGGCCATAGCTGCATCTCCTATTTCACACTCCAATGCCATTTGTCTGCTGCCATTAACTGTAATGACTCCTGCTGGACCTGGCATCTTGAGCTTCAAGTAAACATAACATGGTCTGGCCATAAACTTAAAGTATGCTGGTCGACCAAAAAGAGCATGGTATGGACTCTTGAGATCCACTACCTCAAAAGGCATAATCTCTGAACGAAAGTTCTCCACTGTGCCGAAAGCAACCTCAAGATAGATCTTACCGATGGGCTTGGCTGACTTCCCTGGTACGATTCCATGAAAAACTGTCTCAGTGGGTATTAACTGCCTATCTGCAGCTGCATCCTCTTGAATGTGTCATAATATAAGATGTTGATACTGCTTCCACCATCCATGAGCACCTTGTTCAATGTGTAGCCCCCAACTTGAGGTGCTACCACCAAGGCTAGCTGCCCTGGGTCGTCGACTCTTGGTGGATGATCTGCCCGACTCCATGTGATGGTTTGCTCTGACCACCTGAGCCACTGTGGGACTGCCGGCTCCACTGCATTAACAGCTCTAACTTTCAATTTCTTGGCACGCTTGGACGTGCTTGTTGTAAAGACATGATAATTGCCACGACTCGCGTTCTGTGGCCGAGTTGTGACATAGTATTGCCCATTGTCATCGTGAAGCTGCTTCGGGTTCTGCTGGAACCCGCCCTGCTGGTTACCTCCTCCTTGAGGTAGGTTAGGATTATTGCCGGCTCCTCCACCGTGGTTGCCGGGTCCTCCATCACCATTGTTTCCTCTATATCCATTGTTGTTGCCTCTATTTCCTGGTCCTGGGAACCTGCCACGTTGCAGATCCACACACTGTCCCAAGGTATGACCACACTTCCCGTTTCTGGCGTGTTTAGGGCATGGACTCGCCAAAACCTCCTCTGTGGTTGGCCTACGCCCTTGATATCCTTGAGAATTGTTGTCCTTGCGTCTGACCCCAGTATTTGTGTTAGCTACCAGGTCAGAGTTGTCTCCATATGGCCGCTTGTTACCTCCCTGGTTCTGATTTTGACTTTGGTTCTGGTTCTGACTATTGCCACCATGTCCTTTATTTCCCTCCTCCTGATCCTTTGTTTTGTCTGTGGCAGCGTGCTTATTAGCACCCGCCATGATTTCGCCAATCGTAAGGGGAATACCTTGATTCAGGCTCTCCTTCATACGACCCAGCTTCCAACTCAAGGGATTGTAGCTGCAATTTCTCTCCATTGCCATTAGCACTGAAATTGGTGGGAGTCCTTGCGAGGAGTTGATGATCTCCGACACCCGCTTCATCCAATGCCTTGCGGACTCGCCCTTCTTCTGAACACACCGCTCCAAGTCCTCTATGGTACTAAGCTTCTTGCATGTTCCCTGGAAGTTCTGTATAAAAGCCGCCTTCAACTGCTCCCAAGAATTGATTGATCTAGGAGGCAAGTTACGCATCCAAACTTTGGCTGCTCCCTCCATCATAAGGTACATGAATTTGGCGCACAGACTACCTGTGGCATTGCGGATACTCATCGCCATCTCATATGTGCCCAACCAAGAAGTCGGGTCCATGTTTGGCTCGTAATTGGGAACTTTGCGCGGCTCCTTGAAGTCGCTGGGGAAGGACTCGGACCTGATGGCATCTGACAGGCACTCTGGTCCTGTTAGTGAAGGAGAAGCACCAGGAAAAGTCACCTCTGTGTGCACCCGGGTTGGCTGAGGCTGGTTAACTGCACCAGCTAGGGCTCTGTCCCTCTCAGCCTCCTGAGCCCTGGCTGCCTCCCTCTCTCGTCGTTGTCTCGCTTCATCAACCACCATCTGAGCTCGTGAGGCAGTTGGTATGTTTGCCCTGTTCCTCTCTTGTTCACGGCGCCTTGCGCTTGTGGAGTTGGCCGGGTGAGACTCGTTGTGTCGACTCCTTGTACCAGAGTTGAACGGTGTCGAGTGCAGCCTACTAGCATCTGGAAACGTTGGATAAAGAGCTTGCTGAGTCATTGCTGTCTTCAGCATCTCAATAGCACGGCGGGTCTCCTGTCCCACTGGTCCTTCTGGTATCTCGATCTTCTCTAGTCTCATAGTTGCCGCATGGACGTCGTCCATTGGATTAGAGTAATGTCCTTCTGGAGTACGAAACCTGCCAGGTGGAGGTCCCATACCACCTGTTGATCCTCCTCCGACTCCTCCTTCAGGTGGTGGTCCGTTGGTACCGTTGTCGCTGGGTCCTTCTGGAGGTGGTGGTGGTGGTGGTGGTGGTGGCGGTGGTGTTGCTCCTCCTCCTGCGGCGCCTCCAGCAGCTGCTGAACTTCCTAGCCCGGCTCCTGCGCTGGACCATTGGGTGTGCTGAACAAAGCGGTTGGATTTACAATTATTCCATCACGCAGGAGACTCCTGGCTCTGCGATGCTGAATTGAGGTGAGTTCTTCTCGGCAATTCTGCACTACCTGGGCCTCAGCTTGGACCCGGGCCCGCTCTTCTGCCAATCTGCGATTTGCCTCTGTAATTTCCGCTAGTTGCCTTTCTAATGCAGCACGAGCACTGGCTAACTCAGCCGCCCGTTCTGCTGCATTATTTGCATTGATTTCCTTTGTCAGCAAAGTTGGATCAAACTGATTTCCGCTGTTTTCAGACATGTAGACTCCAACGACGCGGGCACGTACTGGTGACTCCACATAATCTTCCTCCTCAATCCCGTACCCAAGCCGATCTTCGAACAAGGGCAAGATGGATTCTGAATCGGCGTCGTAATCTGGCTCCATACATGGCTCTGCCAGCGACTCCTCTTCATTGTTGATGACAAGTTGTTCCTCTGGTTCGGCGATGATGACGACCTCTGACGTGCCGACCGACTCCTCGCCGTCGGACTCGACAATGGCTGTAGGCTCGGATACTGATTCTGCCGAGTTAGCACGAAGTCCTGACGTGCAAACCATGCCGACAAACACGTTGATTCCTCCAAAGACAAGCTGATAACCCTCGTCGACTTCCTCCATCTCTGGAGTCCAACCGGAGTCATCAATCTCGGTCTCTCCGTGCTCATCAGTGTAGACTCGCCCGATGGCGAGTTTCTCCATGGCCCGGCGAGCTGCTCCCACGATCTCAACTCCTTTCGTCATAGGCCCCACGGTGGGCGCCAACTGTCGTGGGGTTGTCACGGCAAGTTCTTCCTCAGGGAAGATGAGTTGCGGGGCCATTGATGATTGAAGTTCGTAGGAGTTGTGAATCTCACCAAGGGACAAGGATTTACCCAGGTTCGGCCCCTCTTGATCGAGGTAAAGACCTACTTCCTGCTTCGGCTTTATTGCTTGGACTAGTTCTCGATTACAAGGTACCGAATCCTATCTGGGGAGTCGGCGACTATGGATCTCTCGGGTGTTGTTGATTCTAGGTCCTCGATTCTGGGGTTTCTCTAAAGCTTACCGATCTAAGGTCTAGGACCCCGCTTATAAAGGTGGTCGGGTCCCTGGATTTACAACTTACACCGAGTCACACTTGGACACGGAGTCCTACTCTAGGTCTTGGCCTTCCAAGTTAGAACTCCGGGTTGTACTTGGACTCTTCCTGACGGGTCCCCTCTTCGTGATGGGCTTTGGTCGGCTTGTCTCCAGCCCGGCCCATGTGACTTGATGTGCGACTCGGCTTTGGCCTTCTTGGTCTTGGTGGGTCTACATTCCGGGTCCATGGGCCTACCTATAAAGCATCCCCCCATCACGTGCCCTCCTCCACCTCCCCCGGCCGCGTCTCCGTCGCCGGCCGCCCCTGCTCCTTTCTCCCGGCGCCTCTTCTCCCGTCGCTGCCTTGCAGTGTTGTGTCCGTGTGCCCGCTGCAGTGCTTGTGCTGCTGCATCTGCTGCTGCCTGACACCGTGTGGCTCTGCCCGTGTCCATTCCCGATGCCCGCCACGTGCTCGATGAATTGCCCGCAAGGACCCCGGTGTTTTTCCCGCGACCGTGAAGCCGATCCCCGATGCGCCAAGTTCTCCGATGCCGTGAACCTCGACGACCCGAAGATCGTGAAATGACAAGGGCTACTTCCACGACGACCGTGAAACGTGCAGCAACAAGATCTTCCCCGACAACGGAACCCTCCAAGTTCATTGTTTCGTGTTTTTTGATGGCCGCCTTCATGCGTGCCCGAACCCCGACCACCGTGAACCCCGTCGACCCCAAAGCCCGGAACGCCAAGGTCCGCTACGACGACGACCCGAGTACGACTACTTCCACGACGTCGACTACGGAATGACTACCTCGACTACTTCGACTTCGGATGGAATGGCTACTTCGACTACTTCGACTACTTCGACTACAACGACTACTTCGACTACTTCCTCTCCGATCCGAAGATGGTGGTCCCGAATCCGAAGATTCCCCGAATCCGATGTGTGACCCCAACCCTAGCCCTATCTACCTATATGTGTATCTTATAAAATCATGCATGCTTAATTAACATCGCACCTTTATCCATTTAGTCGAATTAAATCGATTTAATTATGGGGTTTGTCCGGTGCATTTATATTGTGCATCGATCCCATTTAAAATGATTTTCCATGTGTTAGGGAATAAAATTGGATCGCATTTAATTTGTCATGCATCATGTCATCAACATGCCGCTTCTTTTGCCGTAGAGTAAAATGCATCTTTTCCGTTGCCCAATGTTCGTTGCTTCTTCGGGAATAGGCCGATGAGTTGATGTGAGCAACGAAAGGTTCTGCTACCTCTACCGGATTGCAGGCAAGTGATACTCCCTTGCTATCTTTGCTTGTATTCTGTCTCTTACTCGTCCTATTTTTTGTTCCTTGCTAGCCTTATGTTACGATGCTTGTGTCTCGATCATATATGCATGTTTACCTTGCAGCCATGATAAGCCACAACCCCACATCCTAATACCATGTTGCTTGTTTACCTTGTTAGCCTTGCGAGTCCTAGTGCATGCTTAGGTGCTTTGCTTAAGTCCTGTTATCTTCTTATCTAGTCTTGTTGTTAATATGATAGCTAGACTCAACTAAAATGGTAATCTTTAATTTCTGTTGCGATGGGAATAACTTAATAAAGATAAGGCACCGGCGGAAAGCCAATCGTGGTGTTTTGTTCTGCTAGTGTCGCCTAGGACCCGAGTTCTTTTCTGCTGATCCAAGACTGAGCGCACTAACCACATGTGGGAGTTCTATGGGCCTCCCCGCAATCTATTAGCGGATACTCAAACCTGTCCAGGAGCCACAACTTAGTTCGGTTGTTTCCATTTACGTGCGTACAACGATGATGATGATGTGAAGGTAAGATGATTGTTACGTGGTTACTTACGATAAGGCTTGCGGTACGTTCGTTTATCGAGTATGGAAGGAGGGAAATCGTATGAGTGCTCCTCCCGAAGCCGTCCACACAACGGTTAGGCCCACCTCGAAGCTTCGGCCGGACTCTTAAGGTGGATCAGACCTAGCTAGGTGGCTCCCTGGACTTGTTTGTAGAGAAGGGAAGTATTGCGTCGAACGCTCCACCGGTACACCTCTAAGCAAGTGTTTCGATGCGTGTGGGTTCATTGGTGCATTCCTGCAGGGTGAAATCTTTTCGAAAAGCCGTGTCCGCAGTTATGGACGACTTGGTGAAATGCGCTGGCTAAAAAGATCATAGACAACTTGCACCTAATGATTATAACTTGACTAGTAAGATAGATTACTTAAATAATAACCAACTTGTTCACCGTGTGAGTTGCCCTGATTGCTTCCTCGCGGGTGGTTGATCGAGGGAGTAATACTTGGTCGGGTTTTTGATGTGGTGAGTAGTATAGTTGGTTTCTTATGCGCTCTCTTACCTTGTCTCTTTTAGACGAAGTTGTAGCGTGTCTCTATAAGTTGTTAGTGCTGCTTGCCGCCGCCTCAATCGCTAACCCTCTTCCCCCGGAATTCCAGCTTTGATATCTTGTGAGTATTACTTGCCAGTACTGTTTATAGTACTGACCCCTTCGGGGCTGCTATTCCAATGCAGCCGACAGGTTTGAAGTCTGACGATGTTAGCTTGGGAATCCCTCCGGCTTGGCCTGGGCAGGGATATAGTGCCTTCGTTTATCTTCAGGACTCTTAGTCCAATTTGTTTCTTGTCCGTAGCCGGATGCTACCCGCTTCCGTTGTTATTTTGGATCTTTGTATTGTATCTTTTGTTCTTGACTCGGTGAGTCGTTGTTGTATATATGTTCTTTTGTGGGTTCCATCGAGAATTGTTGTAATGTTATCACAATTCCACCCGCATAACGTGTGTGTTGTGACGTGCACGTTATGCCTGGTGGGCGTCCTAGGATCGTTATTATGCGGATTTGGCTGGAACGCTCAAGTCTGCATAATACCGATCTTGGGGCATTACATTTTGTTTGCATGGATCCGATGAATTGTGGAAGTCATTACTTTTGTTCATCTATGTGTTGTGTTTTATCTATGATCTTGCATGCTCTCCGATGCTAGTGGATGCTTTGGCCAAATAATTATTAGTGTTGTATGAGGGAGTATTTATGCTAGATAGTGGGTTCATGCCTCTCTTTGTCTGAGCTCGGGTTGACAGAAACGATTAAGACTAGAGATGTGTTGTTGCCACTAGGGAGAAAACATCGGTGTGATTTTCTTGTGTTATTTACATTGCTTACATTATGCACTTTGCTTATTACAATGATATGTTGCTTTCAACTTAATACTTTTGGGTGACATGCTGAATATCGATACCGGAGTGGATTATTAGTCATAGATGCAGTTGGATAACGGTTTATATATTTTGACGTAATGCCCATATTAGATGAAACGGTGAACTATATTGTTTTATGATAGCATTGCTGTGTGCACACAATTCTGTCAATTGGCATGATTTAATTTGTTTACCCATCATGTATATCTTTTGGAGAGACACCGCTAGTGATTTGTGGACCCCGGTCCTATTTTCTTACATTGTTTATAACCGTTTTAATAGCTTTTCATCATTATTTGCTCGCTGGTCATATTTCACTCTTATCATATTTTACATCCACACATTTAGTTCTTTGTGTTCAGCAAGCCCGAGAGATTGACAACCTCTCTGTTTCGTTGGGGCAAAGTAGTTTGTTTGTGATTGTGTGCAGGTCCACGTCAATTATCGTAAACGGCGCCGTTGACACCTTGCTAAGCCTTCTTCAAGTCCTACTGGATTGATAACCTTGGTTTTGTAAATCAAGGGAAACTGCTGCTCTACTGCATCATACCTTCCTCTTGGGGTTCCCCAGTGAATATGTGGTCACGTCATAAGCACCCATGGATTAGAGAAGAAAGAGAGGCCCCACATAATCCACTTGACATTACAGTTATCAGTAGAATGAAGAAGTTCAGGGTGATGAAAAAAAAGTTGTACCGGAGGTGATTGAATGCTTTAGAATATTTACCCTGCAAGCCATTGCACTTGGCATAATGCACCTGAACTTAGTCGAGCATTTATACATCACATTGCCGCTCACGATATTTCCGCTATCAGTTAATAATTTGGGCATTGTTAGTCAAGCACTTATACAACACGACAAACTACATTGTCCATCGTGTAGCAGAGTTAAGAAAAAATATTGCACACCACCGAAAATGTAATTAAACCTTTTCATAATAAATGGAACTTGAGATGGGAATGTTGGTGCTGGTGGACTACTACCGAGACACGCCTGACATTGCTATCTGCCCCATCCTCCGCCATGGAGCCAGGGAAGATGCTTGGTGCATTTTATAGCTGTTAATTTTGTGATCCACTATTATGTTCAAATAACTAAACCATATTCTCATCCACCCATCTCTTAATGACGTCAGTTTTGGTCAGAACCAACATGGTTTGAAGTGGCGTCACATATAAATGTTGAAAATTTCATAATTTTATCTGTTACCACATCAATTCACTTTAGAACATACTACCTATGTAAACAAATGTCGTGTAAAAATTTACGACTGTATTCGGTTTGGATTATACTATTTTCTCAACACGTGCATACTCTGAAAGTTGAGGAATGGCAGACGCACCTGGAGAAACTTAGAAGACAACAAGCTTTTGGCGATCTGCAAATCATGAGGCTTCCATTCTTAGAATGCACTTTGAGGAATAAATTGCAGATCATCCCGTCGTAGGCCAAGCCATTTTACATTAAAAGCTTAAAATGAAGAATACTCATTAATATTGTTTAGAAATAGGGCTTTCAAGCTTTGACAATTTAAAGAAATACCATATTTGTATGATTCCAGTCCCAATGATATGCTTCCATGTTTGTAAGTGCACAATATGGCAAGCCATGCAGGTTCCTGAATTAAAAAGAAACCTAACTTTATTTTGAATATAAACAACCAGAAAATTATACATATCAGTATTAGAAAGGGGCTAACCAGTCCACTAACGGAATTTGCAATAACAAACTGCTAGCTCCCATAGAAGAAGATCAATTTGATACGACCTATAGTTATAATATAGAAGAAATTGGAATTTATAGTAGAAACAATACATCAAATCAGTGGTTTCACATCTTGTGGGCATGCTTGTTCGTCAATACCTCATCATTTTATCATAACACAACATCATATTGGACAACCAATATCTCCAACCAATCAATATCCTATAAATGAAGAAGGCAAAACAGAGGTGGACAGTGTTGGTCAGATTGGGCATGCCCACATAGCTTGTGTCACCTGCAAATGTCCCTTTAAACCCCAAACGTGAAAAATATATTAGATTTACCTACGGAAAGTTAATGGAAAAGCAATTGCTCATGAATGTGACAAATCCTTGTCCAAAACTTCCCAAGAGAACTAATAAAGATATGCGTCGCTTTTGGCCCGAAAAATTGAGCACGAAGGTTGAGTAACTACATGTCGGGCGGAGATTTGACTAACCTATTCCTCGCACTTGGCCACGGCCCAAGGAGTCACCTCATGCTAATTCAGATAAAGACCTGAAGTTCAAATCCCGCAAGTCGATGGCGACGTCATCGTCGTGGATGGCGAGC
Source organism: Puccinellia tenuiflora (assembly GCA_012064385.1). NCBI lineage: Eukaryota > Viridiplantae > Streptophyta > Magnoliopsida > Poales > Poaceae > Puccinellia > Puccinellia tenuiflora. Next base: position 1,101,590 of record QRDG01000160.1, on the reverse strand, counting down.
AGCTCAGAGGTGCCACCCTATCATCGGGCGAAGCGGCGCATGACGCTCCTGTCTCTTTGTTCTCGAGGAAGGCGAGCTCCATGTACTGGTGCGGGCGAAGGAGAGCAAAGGAACGTAGGAGAGGATGCCAATTTTGGATCGGGATTGCACGTGGAGGGGATGGGGAGCTGGTAAGGTCTTCTCCGATAGAGATAGAGAGAGATGGCGGCGTGGAGGGAGTTGGGTGGTGTGCGGGGAGGTCTCGGGTGGCCAACCTCGATCGTGGCAACGGAAGTAAGGGCATCAATTTGAAGGGGAGAGGGAGAATCGATCCAGGGGGAGAGGGAATCACGAAGTTGCAACCGTTTTTTTCTGCTTAAATTTTGTTCGCGTGCGGTGGACGGTTTCTTTCTTCGCGTGCGGGGATGGACGACGAAGGAAGGTGTGAGAAAGAGGAGGGCTGAACGCATGAAGGACAGATTGAGGAACACTAGCTACTTTCTTTTTAAGTATATATAAAGTAGTAGAGATAGAGATTTTTGCCATCTTCTCGTTACTACTTGACGGGCCATATTCCTGCCCAGGTGATGTTGATTGTACACCCGACTGGACCTCAGGGACGCCGAACTCAGAACTGGCATTGTGCCAGGTTTGGCCAAATGGGCAGAGAAGCTAAGCTTAAGCTCAACGAGTGATACTATTTTTTTGTTCAAAAAAAAAAGAGTGATACTATTTTTTAGTGCAGGATGCGCCGGCTTGTTATGCATCGGACTGCCAAAGAGTGATACTACTACAGTTCAAATACTGTTGGATTTTTTATCGAGGGAGCATACTGTTGGAACGAAGGAATTTGATGATGTACGGCTATCAGGCATAAAGGGAGTAATTCGAAAATGTATCATGTACTGGTGGCCGATGATTTATTGCCGGGAGAACGGGGCCGTAGCCCGGTGGTTAGGGTCGTGGTGGTGACCCTGGCAACCAGGGTTCGACTCCTGTCGCCGGAGGACGCCGCCGGGCGAAGCTCGTGCGGCCGACGGTGGCGGCGGGGCGATTCCTCGTGTTCCCCTGGGTCCCTGGGCGGCGGGGCTCAGCGGGAACGGCGATTCGCCGGCGCCCTTGCGACTTCCTCTTGGCTGGGATGCTGCGAGCTCCTCCGGTGGCCTGGCGCGACGTGCGGCGGCGGGGCTGGGCGAGTGGTTGCGGGACGACGTGCTGGTGCGCCGCAGGCTGTGGCCCGCAGTCCGGGCCCGATCTGGGCCCCGGATGGGCCAACCGGCCCTTCTTCATCGACATCTGCGCGCTCGGATCCGCCCTCCGGCAGCTGCGCGGTGGCGCGCATGGGGCGCGTCGGCGCCCGCTGTAGGGCTGCAGCCTGGGCCATGGTGGTTCTGGGCCACGGGCAACGCCCCACTACCTCTGCCAGCATGGTGCTCGTCGGGGTTTGGTGGCTGCGTTGCGTCCGGCGGCTCTGGAGGATCTGCCACTTTGTGTTGATGTTTGCCCGTCGGTGGTCTCCACGAGGTGTGGTTGTCCGCGGCGGTCGCTGGTGGTGATCAATGCCTTCTCTGTAGGGATGTGCTCAAACTCCGGGTGAGAACCCTGCATCGACTTTGTCGTTGCCGGCGGCAGCTACGTCGAAGACGTCGTTTCCTCGTAGGAGGTGCCGTTGTGGAGGTACGGCACCTCTGTACTCAGGCGTTCTCCGGGTGAAAACCTTGGACCCGGCTTGCCAGATCGGATGACGGTGTTGTGCTCGACAACACAACCTCCTTGGAGGCGTCATCTTGGAGACCCTTTACATGGCTTCTGTTGCTGTGTCTGCTGGCGGTGTTGCGTTTTAGTGGTGTTGGTGCGGCCAGCTTGGGGCCGATGGTGGTTTGTTGTCCCTCTTTGGCAGGTCTTCGCGTGGTCTCGGTCACTTGGATGTGCTTGCCCAAGACCCTCCCATGGCGGCCATTGCAGTGTGGCGAGCTTCGGGCTCTTGGTGGCGTCTCGGCTCACCTTTGCTCAATGACGAAGCAATTGATGCCTCCCCAACCTGCTGTCGTCTCGACTTCTCGTGGCGGAGATCCCAGTCAAGGTTCGTGCTAGGTGCTAGACTTTAGCACTCGTTGATTGTGGATGCTCCTGAGTTGTGCCGTGGGATTCGATGCGCACGCCGGTACGGCGCGCTAGGCTCTTTGTTGAATCTTGGTATTGTGACCCCTCGACAACACCCCTCATCTTCTTGTGCCTCATGGTGGTTCTTGCCGCTCCCTCTCCTCATCGTGTGTGTTTTTTTTTACTTTATCTCTCCCCTTGTAATCTCCGTATACTCTGGTTCATTTGAACCTATCTTGTAGAGGCTGCAAAGTCTCAAGGCAACTTTGAAATATATTCAGGTGGGGATTTTATCCCCCCGGTGACCTTTCAAAAAAAAAATTCTAACAAACTAGACCATTTCACGATGAAACAATATTATCATTGGTTCAGTTTATATTGTTAAAGTTTTATAAATATGTTTACTTAATCTTGCACTAGAAAGTGCTATTGAGATATTTGTTAGAACATACTCTTTACTTATCTTCACCATACCATAAACACATATAAATTATACAGATTATATGTTGTAGAAAATATAATTTAGAACAGACTTCCGTATATTTTAATTATATTCAGTACAAACAAACAAGAAAACATCAATTTATATTTAGTTATATGACCAGTTATGTGGTTAACTTATGCGAAAACTAAAAATTATGCTTATAATAATACAATGTGCTAAAAATAAGATTTAGAGAACTATAAAAGTTTAGTATAAATTTTATTTATTTTGGCCCAGTTTTTCATTGGACCAACCCTGCGTACCTCTGACGTTTTTGCCCCTCTCTTCCGAGTTTATCATATATACAATACAATGCAAGCCTGAAACGTGTACATCTTGGGGTTAAAAGAGGGGGAAAAGGATCGACTAGCTAGGGCGCAAATAGTTACCTTTGCAAAAAATGTTGGAAGCAATGCTGGAGATGGACTGTGTCCAACGGGGAGCTCTCTCATCATTGGTGCCACCTTTTTAATAAGGATACAGAAACAAAAGAATTAGCAAGTCGTGATAACGATATTTTTGACAGATCGTACCTTGCTTCCCGTTCCCACCCTCCATGACGGCTATCTAATTCCCTCCTGACTGCTGAGGCTGGCTAGGATCAGGACGAAGAACAAGGTGGAATAGTGAACCAGTAGCTAGTCGCATAACTAGCATTTATAGCTGGATAGCTGGTTGGCTAGTCAGCTCCTGTGATTTTCTTAGCTAGCTGCTGACCAGTGGCACCCACGATGTTACAGAAACAAGCTGGCTTTGACCTCGGCACGACAAAAGCCAAAGTGTAGGGAGTAGGCTTGTATCACTGGATCAAAAATCCTGGACCAACGCGATCAGCTGAAAAGGACCCGCGGGTGTCCAGTACACAAAGTCCTTCGTCGAAAGTAGGCCAGAAGAAAACCCGGTACTTCCGGCCGAGTGCTGTTTTCACAGCAAGGGCAAGGCTGAGAGGTGAAATTTCGCGCAATCCTTTTTGGATATGATAAAAGATTTCCTGCACAACTAAGCATACACCATTAGAGCACTTAATTGCATTGTCGCCAACATCAAAACCATTTGGGATTGATCATGTCCTTTCAGGTGCCCGCCACCGGCATCACCTTGTAGCGTCTGACTTGGCTAACAGAATCCCATGCATGGGCATCCTTTGTGGGGTCTTAGGGAATCTAACACTTCCACATCATCCGCTGGCGAAGACAACCCCGAAGTGTTCACCACCTCGTTTTGGCCTTCTCCGAGAATCCCCAATCTTCTGGGCCCTCCCATCCTAGAGTAGCACGATCCGTCAGGTTGAGCCTTCCCGCCTTGAAAGGCGATACGGTCGGTGAGATGACATCCTGATCAGGCAGGTCCATGACTTGCAAGCATAGGCCTAGGGTCCAGCACCAGTTAGCCTACTAGCCAAAGGTTGCACCCCAACACCCTCTGAGTGGCCCAAACTGGGTGGAGAAGTCACACTTGCCCCCATCGACCCAGGGTCCAGAGACTGTTGAGAAAATAAGCAATATTTCGATTAAATTAATCCAAGAATAAATCATGATCATGACGTAATCAGTACTAAGCACATACTGATATTTGATCATATTATCGCATACTAGACAAAATAGTAGAAACATATACGCAAAGGACTAGTACCGCACACACAGAAATAAGAGGAGCGGGATAAGCGAGTTATACCCTCCAGTAGGACAGTTGGCCGTAGCAGCCGCGGAGGCGGCGCCAGCAGCAGCGGCGGTGGCCTCATCGGCAGCCCTCTTGTCAGCAGCAGCCTTCTCGGCAACGAGTCTGTCGGCGTCGGTGTTCATGGCGATGAAGTAGGCGACGCAATCGAAGACGATGTAGTGGAAGTAGATGAACAAAGGCGAGTAGTCGCATAGGAGACGCTCCCCAAAAACCTAATCGCCCCTCTCCCGTACAGGATCTGGAGACGCGAGGTTTCACAGGCCTGCTATCCCGTCATTTGTGTACGTGGTAGACGGGATGGGATCACCGGCGGCAGCAGCAGTAGGAGGAACGACAAGAGCCGGAGCGCGTGGAAGCAGAGCTGATGTGATCTGTGTATTATAGAGAGGAGCGACCTCTCCTCCAATATAGGCACAGGAGGAGGCGACCGGTCCAACAGAAACGCACGTAATGAATCACAATGAATTCTGATAACGTTTGTACTTAAGAACACTTAAGACAAAACGTTTCAACTCGTATTCGTTTCCATTAAGACAAAACGTTTCAGTTGACCGTTCATATTTTTCCTGCGTGACAAAAAGAATACATCGGCTCGGCGAGATTCCCGCAAGGCGCGGCGCGACGCGGCATGTCGTGACGAGGCGAGGCGGGCGGCGGAGGAGGAGGAACGTGCGTGTGGAAGGCCTCTCTTCACCTCAACCAAACTCATACTAGTGGGAGAGGAGCTCACCTTATAAATTGGTGCAACTTTCTCCCAACTAGCCGTGTGGGACTAAACTCCCACCACTTCCCTAGGCAGCATGGGCCTTTAGGGATTTTCTGAAATTGTTAGATGAGCCTAAACCCCACCCTAATATTTCAACAATCCCCCACCAGATCCCAAAGGCCCATGATGTTGTCCTCTGTTCCAAACACTGTTTTGATATACCAGTATTTTCAGTGGAGACCCGTTAAGGTTGAACATCCACCTAGAGCAAATAGCTACACTACTTCACAACCGAACAATGGACTATGCCTTGAATTGTCAGTTTGGCGTAAATTAGTTTCACCAAATGTCTTACCAGTACTAGACTGCCGAAGGCTGACCCCTCGGGTGGAGCATATTAGTCACACTCTGGCCTATTCATGAACTTACTAGAGATCACCCCATTCTCATAGACTGTGACCAGCAGTCAGGCTCATATAGGTGTGTTCCTCCAAAAATCGCTCTATAGGATAGCATCTTGCTTATACAAACCTTGGAATACATTAAGACAACAGTCAACCTGCCATACAGTTACCGAGAGTATTGCATCTTCAACGGAGTGGTTCAGTGAAAATACTCTCCTCAGTTAACCACTAGCTTGTTTTCCCAGGTCCTACTTCACGGGATCTCCGATCACATAGGTTGGGTTGCTACCATGGCAACTCATGTGGGTCTCATACCCATCTCCCTCGATGCATTTTCTATCACAACTCGTGATAGCCCTTTGGTAAAGGGATCTGCCAGATTCTTAGCCGACTGGATATAATCCAACGCTATTACTCCGGAGTTTCTCAAATGTCCGACAGCTTTTAATCTCATTCTTATGTGTTTGTTGGACTGCATGTTGTCCTTTGAACTCTTTACCTTGATAATAACTGTCTGATTATCGCAGTTCATAAGGATAGCCGGCATTGGCTTTTCAACAATTGGCAAGTCCATCAGAAGATCTTGAAGCCATCCTGCTTCGACACCAGATGTGTCTAATGCTGTTAATTCTGCTTCCATTGCCAATCTAGTTAAGATCGTTTGCTTGCAAGACTTCCAGGAAATAGCACCGCCTCCAAGGGTAAACACATATCCCGTTGTGGCTTTCATCTCATCAGCATCAGAGATCCAATTCGCATCACAATACCCTTCAAGAACTGACGGGTATCCAGAATAGTGAAGTCCATAGTTCATAGTACCTTTCAGATAGCGCATAATTCTTTCAATAGCACGCCAATGCACATCACCCGGATTGGAAACAAACCGGCTCAGTTTGCACACAGCAAACATGATGTCAGGCCGTGTAGCGCTTGTTAGGTACATGAGTGAACCAATTACTTGAGAGTATCTCAGTTGATCCTTAGCCGTGCCTTCAAATTTTCGAATCTGCACACTAGGATCATATGGTGTTGGAGAAGTTTTGCAGTCCGAATATCCAAAACGACTCAAAACCTTCTCAACATAATGGGATTGCAGAAGTGTAATCCCACCTTCATTATCTCTCAATAGCTTGATGTTCAAGATAACATCAGCCACACCAAGGTCCTTCATCTCAAAGTTTTGAGATAGGAACGACTTAACCTCCTCAATGACTTTGAGGTTGGTCCCAAATATCAGTATGTCATCAACATACAAGCACAGTATAACTCCTTCGCCCCCACCATGGCGATAGTATATGCATTTGTCAGCTTCATTAACAACAAAGCCAACAAATGTTAAAGTTGTATTGAACTTCTCATGCCATTGCTTAGGTGCTTGTTTGAGACCATATAAAGATTTCAGTAACTTACACACCTTTCCTTCCTGACCATCTATTACAAAACCATCTGTCTCTTGCATAGAGATTTCCTCGTCTAGCTCTCCGTTTAGGAAAGTCGTCTTAACATCCATCTGGTGGACGAGAAGACCATGTGAGGCCACCAAAGAGAGTAATACTCGTATGCTGGTCAGTCTGGCCACAGGTGAATAAGTATCAAAGAAATCTTCCTCTTCTTTCTGGGAATAACCCTTGTCCACAAGCCTAGCCTTGTACTTTTCAATCGTACTATCGGGCCTAAGCTTCTTTTTGAACACCCACTTGCATCCCAATGGTTTACAGCCATAGGGACGTTCGGTGATTTCCCATGTCCCGTTAGCCATGATGGAATCCATCTCGCTACGAACCGCTTCTTTCCAGTAGTCAGCATCTGGAGATGCGTAAGCTTCTGAAATAAAAGTGGGAGTATCATCCACAAGGTACACAAGCAAATGATCACCAAAATACTTTTCAGTCCTCTGTCTCTTGCCCCTACCAAGGGTTTCCTCGTCATCCTTCTCAGGATTTTCATCATGTGTTTGTTCATAATATTCCATAGGAATGGCAGGCTCAGGAGTTTCCCCAGATTCTTGTCTAGAAGTGCTTTGCATATCTCTCATAGGAAAATTATCCTCAAAGAATGTAGAATCTTTAGACTCCATAATTGTACCGACCTTCACGTCAGGTACCTCAGATTTCACTACCAGAAATCTATAGCCTACGCTATTCTTAGCGTAGCCCAATTTAACGCAGTCCACGGTCTTTGGTCCAAGCTTACGCTTTTTGGGGATCGGCACGTTGACTTTCGCCAAGAAACCCCAAGTACGTAAGTATGAGAGCGTCGTTCTTCTCTTCTCCCATTGCTCATAGGGAGTGATCTAACTATCCTTTGTCGAAACTTTATTCAGGACATGACATGAAATCAATATAGCCTCCCCCCACCATGCCTTGGATAAACCCGAAGTACTTAACATGGCGCTAACCAAATCTGTTAGAGTACGGTTTTTTCGTTCGGCAACCCCATTTGACTGGAGTGAATAGGGAGGCGTCCTCTCATGAATAACACCATGTTCTGCACAGAAAGAATCAAACTCATTAGAGAAGTACTCTCCACCACGATCTGACCGAACTCGTTCAATTTTCTTTTCAAGTTGATTCTCAACTTCTGCCTTATAGATTTTAAAGTAGTGTAGAGCCTCATCTTTAGTGCTTAACAGATATAAATAGCAATATCTAGTGGAATCATCTATCAACGTCATGAAGTATCTCTTTCCACCTTTAGTCAACACACCATTCATCTCACAGAGATCTGAATGTATGAGTTCTAACGGTGCCAAGTGTCTCTCCTCCGCAGCTTTATGGGGCTTGCGAGGTTGCTTTGCTTGCACATACGAATGACACTTAGAACCTTTGGCTAAAGTGAAACTCAGAATTAAATTCAACTTTACTAACCGCGTCATATAACCTAAACCAATGTGACAAAGACGTGAATGCCAAACTTCTGTTTCATTAACATTCGAATGAATATTGTTCATGACTTTATTACAAAAATCGGCGAGGGAAAAGCGGAACAGACCTCCGCATTCATAACTTTTTCCAACAAACAGTCCATATTTCGTAACAACTACTTTATTAGACTTGAAGACCAACTTAAACCCTTCTCTACAGAGAAGGGAGCCACTAACGAGATTCTTCTTGATGGCGGGGACATGCTGCACGTTCTTCAGCTGCATGATCCTTCCCGAAGTAAACTTCAGATCGACCGTGCCAACACCAAGAACAGAAGCACTCGCGCCATTCCCCATCAATACGGACCCGTTTCCTGTGACCTGATAAGAAGAAAACAGTGAGATGTCAGAACATACGTGAATATTTGCACATGTGTCAATCCACCAATCGGTAGACTGACAAACTGAAAATACAGTAAATAAATTACCGTACCCAGATGCCCCATTCTCATTGTTGCTGACGATCATGTTGACAGACTGGCTTGGCTTCTTGAACTTGTTCGGGCATTTGTACGCCCAATGTTCCTCTGAACCACAAGTGAAGCAGCCACCTTTCTTCTTATCCTTCTTTTACTTGTTGAAGGTCTTCTTACCCTTCTTCTTGAAGTCGGTATTATGTTGGACACCGGTCTTCCCCTTGGGCTTGTGAGGGTTGAAGTTCTTCTGTACCATGTTGGCGGCAGAAGTCCCTTCGGTCCCCTTTCCCTGCGAGTCCTTTGCTCTCGAGTTCTGCTCGACACTCAGATGGCCGATGACATCCTCAACTGAGAATTCACGCCTCTGATGCTTCAGAGAAGTAGCAAAATTCCTCCAGGAATTAGGAAGCTTAGCTATTATGCATCCCGCGACAAATTTGCCTGGTAAATCACACTTAAGAAGCTCAAGCTCCTTGGCGATGCATTGTATCTCATGAGCCTATTCCAATATAGAACGGTTTTCGACCATCTTGTAATCATGGAACTGCTCGATGGTATACATCTCGCTTCCAGCATAGGTTGCGCCGAATTTAGATTCGAGCGCGTCCCACAAGTCCTTGGCAACTCGCATATGTAAATATGCATCAACCAACTTATCTCCGATCACACTCAGAACGGCTCCAACAAAGACGACGGTGGCGTCCCTGAACGCCTTCTCCTGTTCAGGAGCAATCGTTCCCGTGGGAGGAGTAACACCGGCGACCCAGAACACGTTCATTGTCGTGAGCCATAAGATGGTTTTGGTCTGCCAACGCTTAAAGTACGTCCCCGTAAACGGGGCCGGTTTCAGTGCAGCAGCAAAGCCTTGGATCGAAAATTGCCTACACATATTAGGTTTTTGGATTGTTGAGAAAATAAGCAATATTTCGATTAAATTAATCCAAGAATAAATCATGATCATGATGTAATCAGTACTAAGCACATACTGATATTTGATCATATTATCGCGTACTAGACAAATAGTAGAAACGTCTACGCAAATGACTAGTACCGCACACACAGAAATAAGAAGGAGCGGGATTACCCTCCAGTAGGCCAGTTGGCCGTAGAAGCCGCGGAGGCGGCGGCAGCAGCAGCGGCGGCGGCCTAGTCGGCAGCCCTCTTGTCAGCAGCAGCTGAAAGAACAAGCTATGCCTGGATGTCGCCTAGAGGGGGGGTGAATAGGCGATTAAAACTTTTTTTTTTTAATTAGGGGCTTGATAAATGCGGAATAAAACTATGTGTTTAAATTAACAAGCCAATAACCTAATTACTAGGCTCACCTATGTGCACCAACAACTTATGCTAAGCTAAGCAAGCAACAAGGTAAAAGCAAGAAATATAACTTCAAGCACGAAGGCTATCACAATGTAAATTGCATAAGTAAAGCTCGGGTATAGAAATAACCGAGGCACGCAGAGACGAGGATGTATTCCCGAGTTCCTCCTTGTTAAGGGAGTACGTCTCGTTGGAGGGGTGTGAGCTCGCCACAAGAGGCCTACTCAAGATGCCACAAAGGCCTCACCCTATTCTCCGATGAACCTCATCCAAGGGATTGGTTCACCTTCCACTATCGGAATCCTTCGAGGCGGATTCCGGAGCCCTTTACAAATCTTCTTGGGGCACAGACCCACAACTCAATTGGGGGCTCCCAAACCTTGCCGAAGCTTCACAAGTCGAAGTCTTCACGGCACCACCACCGTCTAGGGTATACAATGCACCCAAGAGGCAAAAAGCTCTTGGGAACACAATGCACCCAAGAGTAACAAGCTTCTCAACGTCGATCCTCACGTATCACCGTAGGGAGAGCAACCCGATTCAACAAATGCAAGAGGCACAAACACACAAAGTGGTCAAAATCCTTCACTCTCAAATTCCAACCAAGCAACAAATGCTTTGGGGGGAATAAGAGAGGAAGAAATGAGGGGATGAACACAAAGAAACCCCAAAATCTAGATCCACAAGTTTCCCTCGCTTAGAGGAGATTTTGATTGGTGGAATGGTAGATCTAGATATCCTTTCTTGAATCCCTAAGTTTGGGCAAGAATCATCGGAGGAATTGAGAGCAATCAAGCTCACAAATTTTGCAACAACGGAGGAGAGAGGAAATGAGCTGAAAAAGTGAGCAGAAACCCCTTCGGGAAGAAGGGGGCTATTTATAGCCTCCCCCCAAAAACTAGTCATTGGAAAAACGAGGGGCCGGAAATTCCGAGGTTATGAACCGGAACTTCCGGCGGGGGGCCGGATATTCCGGAGCACAGGGCCGGAACTTCCGGTGCCCCGAAAATTTCCGGAGGAAACTTTCGGGCAAAGTTCCGGACCCCCACCCGAGATAAAAACGCAAAAGACTTAGCCAAATGTTTCCTAGGCCGGATATTCCGGACCAAGGACCGGAAATTCCGGACCCCCGGAAATTTCCGAGAAAACTTCCGGAGCAAATTTCCGGAACCCCTCCAGAGAGAAAAGCCGAAAAGACTTAGCAGAAAAGCTCAGATGAAAAATAGGGCCGGAACTTCCAGGGCAATGGCCGGAACTTCCGGGAGCCGGAATTTCCGGACCCCGGGCCGGAATTTCCGCCCCACAGAAAACCAGCAGAAACTGCAATACGAAAACGGGCATATCTTTTGCATCCAGACTCTGTTTTCGATGATCTTGGGCTCGTTGGACTTGCAACGAAAAAGCTCTATAAGATCATGCAGAGAAAAATCACTGTCCATCATGATATTGTAAAAACCAAAGGGGAGAGGATCAACCTCTATTTTGCAAACCGGAAATGAAATATCTTTTGCAAATGAAGTCCAAATGACATGAAACCAATTTTGTTGAAAAGAGGACGACAAATGCAACCTTTGTAAATGATAAAACAAGTAAAGGAGATTTTGCAAATAATTGGAAGAGAGAAACCTTCCGCACGGATGAACTGGCAAAATCTCCAATACTGAAAACGCAATAGAAGACGCATAAGAGAATCGTTTTCGGTGAACTTAGCTTTGTCATGAAAAGCACGACAAGCACCAAGACCACACCACGATAAGAGACAAATAATAACCAATAAAGATGATTGCATGGATGCAAAGGTTTGTGCTCTCTACGACGATACGATCACGATATTCGGTCGAGAGCCCCTCTTGATAGTACGGTTATCTATCCTATAATCCGGTCTCTCACTAAACATCATGAGACCGGTAAAATAGAAACCCTATCAAGATCATACCTTTGCCTTGCGCATAAATCCACTTGAGGTCGATGAAGACGATCTTCATCTCCTCAAGACCCACCACCTTCCTCGATTGCGCTTCGGTGAAGATTCACATTATGCTCCCCCATACACCAAGATGGGAGAAGCACCTCTTCGGTATATCTTCACTTGGCCTTTATCTTGATGACGAACACCTTGGCCTTGATCAACAAATGATCTTCTTCCCTTAACCTCGACTCCAACACATGGAGAACAAGCAAGACCTTGACTCCAACAAATGGAGACAAGCAAGCTAATGGACACCTACAAATATAGCTCAATGCAAATATTAGTCCATAGAGATTGTCATTAATTACCAAAACCATGCATGGGGGCAACCGTGCACTTTCAGCAGCCTTCTCGGCAGCGAGTCTGTCGGCGTCGGTGTTCATGGCGATGAAGTAGGCGACGCAGATGAAGACGATGTAGTGGAAGTAGACGAACAAAGGCGAGCAGTCGCGTAGGAGACACTCCCCAAAAACCTAATCGCCCCTCTCCCGTACATGATCTGGAGAGGCGCGGTTTCGGAGGCCTGCTCTCCCGTCGGCCGTGTACGTGGTAGACGGGATGGGATCACCGGCGACAGCAGCAGTAGGAGGAACGACAAGGGCCGGAGCGGGTGGGAGCAGAGCTGATGTGATCTGTGTATTCTGGAGAGGAGCGACCTCTCCTCCAATATAGGCACGGGAGGAGGCGACCGGTCCAACAGAAACGCACGTAATGAATCACAATGAATTCTGGTAACGTCCGTACTTAAGAACACTTAAGACAAAACGTTTCAGCTCGTATTCATTTCCATTAAGACAAAACGTTTCAGTTGACCGTTCATATTTTTCCTGCATGACAAAAAGAATACATCGGCTCGGCGAGATTCCCGCAACCCGCGGCGCGACGCGGCGTGTCGTGACGAGGCGAGGCGGGCGGCGGAGGAGGAGGAGCGCGTGTGTGGAACGCCTCTCTTCACCTCAACCAAACTCATACTAGTGGGAGAGGAGCTCACCTTATAAAATGGTGCAACTTTCTCCCAACTAGCCGTGTGGGACTAAACTCCCACCACTTCCCTAGCCAACATGGGCCTTTAGAGATTTTCTGAAATTGTTAGATGGGCCTAAAGCCCACCCTAATATTTCAACAAAGACAGGACAAATGTACCCATGTGAACTTCCCTAGCAGAGCCCATAGAGAAACCAGACCAATGAGTAGGCCCAGGTCCAGGAGTGGAACACGAGGCCATCCCATCGTCTCTGCCTCGATCTAGGGTTTCCACCACCAGAGGGGCCGACGATTCCACCGATGACGTCAACACCAGCAGAGGCCAAGCCTCTCTGGACATCATCAGAGATACGGAGTGGTGCCACAGATGCCCAAGAGAGCATGCATGACACCGGGAGAAGGAGGCTTACTCCAATGAGCATGAGGAAGGCACCCGAGGTCACTGGAACCATGATCCGCGACCGCCCGACGCGAAGGACAAGAGATGACCTGGGGTGAAACAACTAGTACGCTGGTGCCGGAGGCAGCCCCTAGCTCCTACACATGCACGATAAAGCTCCCCGCCATCGGGACAGACGGACATGAAAGAGGCGAATCCAAATCTGAACTTCACCCTTGTCGCTCGGATGTGTCCTCCCCAGATTCAACCGGGTTTGCATAATCCTCTGAGAGTTTCAAGAGGGTCCAGAAGCGACCACAACACATGTTCTCACCAGGCTAGGGGAAGACCGCCGACAATAACCTCCTCCCACCGATCCTCCGAGATGGCAAATATGTAAAGGGTGTTTCGGTGTGCAAATGGCCTCGTGAGTCAGCCAGACCATCCGATCCGACTTGCTCTCGCCCAGCCACAAGCCCAGGAAAAAGTATTTCATCGAAATTTCAGATGAATTTCGCGAAATAAATGATTTTCGATAAGCGGTGAGAAATAACAATATAGGTAAGAAATTTGGACAAATTTGAATAAATCCAACAAATTACGCATTAAATGAGCATTGTTATCTCATGAACTTGGTTGTAGTCTAGTGGTAAAAGTCGTAGATTGTTGTTTGATAATTTATGTGTACGAATCCTCATCATCTGATTTAATTTCTCGAAAATAATTTGAACGTCACATTTCAAATCTGGCCGAAAATTTTCAACATAATTTCTTAATTTTCTCTAAATTCGCAAATCTCTAGGAGGTGCTAAAAATAATTCGAAAACGAAATGTTGAACCCGCATGCCGACTCTGTTCTCGCCATTCCCTAAAAAAACAATGTTCTCGTTCCACGTTCAAAAAACAAAATCTGTTCTCGTCACTACTTTGACGGGCCATATTCCAGCCCACGTGATGTTGATTGTACACCCCCCCTTGGATCTTAGGTATGAAGAACTCAGAACTGTCGTCGTGCCAGATTTGGCGAAATGGCAGTTGCCAGGCTCTGTAGCTAACTTTTTTTTCTGGAAGCTCTATTTTTTGGTGTAGGATGCGCCGGATTGTTATGCATCCCCCACACCAAAAAAAGTGATACTAGTAGTCTAGTACTGTAGTTCAAATACTGTTGGAAATCAGGAAAGAGAACGTAGGGATTTGACGATGCATGTACGGTCGTCAGTTATGATGGGGAAGGAACTCGAAACATGGGGCTCGATCACACACTCTTCAAATTCTCGTTGTCTCTGGACTCTGGCCGGTGGCCGCCATCTGACTCTGGTTATTGCTGCATCCGCCATCGGCTATGTGCCCCTTGCTGCTGCTTTGAATGAACAGAATAGAGTAAGGCGCGGCTCACCTAAGAAAAGACGAACTTGCATTTCTGGTACTCTGGGCTGCATAAACTCGCCCCGGTAGTAATTCAATTCAGGGAACTTGCATTTCTGGTAATTCAATTCAGTATTTCTCCCTACATAAACTGTCCCTTAATATAAGACGAACTTGCATTTCTGGTAATTCAATTCAGTATTTCTCCCTTGTTGAACTACACGTACAGGGCACAGAAACGCAAGATGAACAAGCTTTTCCATTTGTGAACGCGCGAGTACGTAGGAAGAAGCAAGCGTTATCCGATGGATCGGCGTAAGCTAGGGGTCCAGCTAAATTAGGACGGCGACGTGGAACGTCACGCTCCCACATCACTCGATCCGCACGCACTCACGCTGACCTGCGAACCATCTCTCCACTCGCGCGCCGGCGCACGCACGTCCAGTATGTGCCAACTGCCAAGTGCCAACATTCCTTTCGCCCTCCTCGATCCATCACACACCTGTTCCACCACCGTATCCACACAGTACACCTGCAACAAGATTCCATGTCTACAGCAGCATCGCATGCATATTGGCATGCATCGACGGCCTACCTACACGGCAACCACTACATCACGTACTAGAATTGGAGGCATATAATAATGCCTCCAAAAGTCTAATAAATGCCTCAAAAAGTTTTTTGAGGCAAAAAAAGTGCCGCATTTACTCGTGTCGTTAAAAGTTTTTTGTGGCATTTTCCAATAATACCTAAAAAGATGGTCATTTGAAGCAGTTTTGAGTGCCTCAAATGCTACCATTTGGAGCAGTTTTGGGTGCCTCAAATGATATACCATTTGAGGCAGTTTTGGGTGCCTCAAATCATTTGTGGCAGTTTTGGATGCCACAAATAATATATCATTCGAGGCATTTTTTAGTGCCTCAAATGCTACCATTTGAGGCAGTTTTGGGTGCCTCAAATGATATACCATTTGAGGCAGTTTTGAGTGCCTCAAATGCTGCCATTTAAGGCAAAAATCAATAAGAACATCAACTATTTATGTAGCAGCAACCATTATACATTCAAATATTGCAGCAACCATTCATATAACAACTGACAACATATAACAACCAACCATTCATAATTTGTGGTATGACAGCAACTTTCTGTTACGACAACAACCATTCTGCTATGACCAAACTAGGTACTGTATCATCTCTTCTCAGACCAACCATTCCTATTTTGTGGTATGACAGCAACAATCTGTTATGACAGCAACCAACTTAAAACATATAACAACAACTGTGGTATGTCAGCTAATGTGTTATGACAGCTACTGAGATGAAATCATTCCAATTTTTCTCATTTTCTTTCCTGAGACCACACCAGCAGCAGGACTAGCAGAGTTAAGTGTCATGTGGCTCACAATACTTTGGACCACAATATCCAAAGATGATCCATCAGGCTTTGTAACCTGCAGTAATGTTTGAAGATTATTTTTTGGACAATTCATTTAACAAACTCATCACTATGTGTTCGAAGATTCAGAATTATTGTTTGGATATGACACTTACACAATTTCTTGGCCAAGGGATACACTTTGCCTGTGCACTTGCCATCTTAGTCATTCGACCCCTTGGTCTAGGCAACATTGTTGTTTTCTTGTGTACCATATTGATCATTACCTCCACAAATTCACACAAAGGTTGCCCATCCAATCCCATTGCATTTGGATCTGCGTTCTGGATTGTTCCTTCTGCCACCATGTCAAAGGTGTTTGGAGAAGCTAACCCCACTTCCACTCCAGCGCCTACCACGCCATCCTCGGGCGGCCGGCGCTCGCCAAGTTCATGGCGGTACCCCACTACGCCTACCTCAAGATGAAGCTACCAGGCCCACGCGGGATCATCACCGTCGCCGGAGACTATAAACGCTCCATCGCGTGCGCCTCCGACAGCGCAAAGGTGGCCGAGACCATGGTCTGCAATGAGGAGATGAAGCAATTCAAGCGCAAGGCTAGCGAGGAAAAGCTGGAGATCCCGGAGTCGGCCAAGCCGGCTGGCGAGTCGAACTTTCAGGCGGCCCGGGACACGAAGAAGATCTACTTCGACGACAGCGACAAGTCCAAGTTCGTCTCCGTGGGGGCGAGCCTGGACCCCAAATAGGAAAGCGCGCTCGTCGAGTTCCTCCGTGAGAACCGGGACATCTTCGCATGGTCCCCAAAGGACATGCCTGGTGTACCGAGGGAACTCGCCGAGCACTCTCTTCACGTCCGGCCGGATGCCAAGCCGGTAAAACAATCCCTGCGACGTTTCGCGGAAGGAAGAAGACAGCTCATAGGAGAAGAGATAGCCCGGCTACTCGCGGCCGGGTTCATCAAAGAAGTGCAACACACGGAGTGGCTAGCCAATCCGGTAATGGTGGAAAAGAAGAACAAGAAATGGCGGATGTGTATCGACTACACCCACCTCAACAAGGCTTGCCCTAAAGACCCCTTCGCGTTGCCGCGCATCGACCAAGTGATCGACTCCACGGCCGGCTGCGACCTCCTCTCCCTCCTCGACGCCTACTCCGGTTACCACCAAATTCCGCTGAACCCGGACGACCAGCTCAAGACCGCCTTCGTCACCCCATACGGCCCGTACTGCTACACCACCATGCCGTTCGGCTTGAAGAACGCGGGAGCAACATACCAGCGCTGCATGCAGAAATGCCTGCACGACCAAATCGGTCGCAACGCGCACGCCTACGTCGACGACGTCGTCATCAAGACCAAGGAGAAGCATACCCTCCTCCTCGACCTCAAGGAAACCTTCGACAACCTCCGCCGCTTCCAGATGAAGCTCAACCCGGAGAAATGCGTATTCGGCGTTCCAGCCGGACAGCTACTCGGCTACCTTGTGTCGGCACGAGGGATCGAGGCCAACCCGGAAAAAATCGCCGCCATCGACAACATGCGACAGCCGAGAAGCGTCAAGGACATCCAGAAGTTTGCCGGGTGCCTAGCTTCCCTCAGCCGTTTCATCAGCCGGCTCGGGGAGAAGGCCCTCCCGCTCTACCACTTACTGAAGAAAACGGACAAGTTCGTCTGGAGCGACGCGGCCGACGCCGCCTTCAAGGAACTCAAGCGGGCGATGACCACCACCCCAGTCCTAGCACCGCCGACTCCAAAGGAGCCCATGCTCATGTACATCGCCGCCTCCAACCGAGTCGTCAGCGTGGTCCTAGTGGTGGAACGAGACGAACCCGGCAAGCAGCGGCCGGTTCAGCGGCCAGTCTACTACCTCAGTGAGGTGCTCTCGCAGTCGAAGAAAAACTACCCGCACTACCAGAAGCTCGTATACGGCGTGTACATGGCAACGAAGAAGCTGAAGCATTACTTTCAAGAGCACCCGATCAAAGTAATAAGCGACGCGCCGCTTGCCGAGATCATAGGCAACAAAGATGCAACTGGCAGGGTGGCGAAATGGGCGATCAACCTGACGGCGCACGGAGTCGAGTACGACAAGAGAACAGCGATCAAGTCGCAGGAGCTGGCAGACTTTCTCGCCGACTGGACGGAGACGGACCACGTACCGCCGCCACCCGGCTCCGGTGAGCATTGGCTCATGCATTTCGATGGATCCAAAAGATACTGGGGACTCGGCGCCGGAATCGTCCTCACCTCACCCAAGGGGGGCCGACTCGAATACGTTCTACAGATCCACTTCACGGCGTCCAACAACGTAGCCGAGTATGAAGCTCTCGCACACGGTCTCAAGCTCGCCAAGGCCATGAACATCAAGCGAATCCTCTGCTACGGCGACTCCGACTTGGTGGTCCAGCAGACCACTGGTCATTGGGACGCCAAGGACCCCAACATGGCCGCCTACCGCTTCTTCGTCCAGCAGCTCGCGGGATGCTTCGAAGGATGCGAGTTTCACCACATCCACCGCTCCAACAATGAGGCGGCCGACACCCTGGCGAACATTGGCTCTCTCCGCGAGGAAATCCCACCCGGCGTCGCCCTCGAGAAGCTCTACAAACCATCCATCACGCCGTGTCCCGGCTCCGATTCCATCCGGATGCCGCCTGACACGGAGTCGGCTGGGCCGGCTCCAGGCGAGACGGAGCCTGTCGAGGTCCTCGTCATCGAAGCGGCTCCACCATGGACCCAACCCTTCCTCGCCTACCTCGCCAACAACGAGCTCCCGGCGGACGAGCTCACCGCCAGGCAAATCAAACGCCGGGCAAGTGCTTACACCATCATCAACAACGAGCTATACAAGCGCAGCGTATCCGGAATGTTCCAACGTTGCGTGAGCCAAGAAGAAGGAAACAGGATCCTCAAGGAGATCCATCAAGGCGAATGCGGCCATCACGCATCCTCAAGGGCAATTGTGGCCAAGGCATTCAGGCACGGGTTCTACTGGCCGACTGCGCTGGCGGACGCGAACCAGCTGGTCCGACTCTGCAACGGCTGCCAACGATTTGCAACGCAGAAGCACACGCCGGCTTCGGCACTCAAGACAATTCCCAACACCTGGCCGTTTGCCGTCTGGGGACTCGACATGGTGGGACCACTGAGGAGATCCAGTGGAGGCATGACACACCTGCTGGTAGCGGTCGACAAGTTCACGAAATGGATTGAAGCCAAGCCGATCAAGAAGCTGGATGGACCAACGGCAGTCAAGTTCTTCAAAAGCATCATCTACCGCTTCGGCTACCCCAACAGCATCATCACGGACAACGGACAAACTTCGTCAAGGGAGAATTCGCCAAGTTCTGCGGCAGGACCGGCATCCGGCTCGACGTGGCCTCGGTCGCACACCCGCAGTCAAACGGGCAAGTCGAGCGAGCAAACGGCCTCATCCTATCCGGCATCAAGCCTCGGCTGCTCGAACCACTCGAGCGGGCAGCCGGCGCGTGGGAAGAAGAGCTGCCTTCCGTCCTCTGGAGCCTAAGGACGACGCCGAATCGCTCAACCGGCTTCACCCCCTTCTTCCTCGTCCACGGAGCTGAAGCCGTCATGCCAACGGACATCGAGCACGACGCACCCCGGATCGTGCTGTACACGGAAGCGCAAGCTAAGCAAGCCTACGAAGACGGCATGGACCTGCTCGAGGAAGCACGTCAACTTGCCGAATCAAGGTCGGCAATGTACCAGCAACAGCTACGCAACTACCACAGCCGGCGCATCAAGAACGTCCACTTTCGTGAAGGCGACCTCGTGCTCCGACTCATCCAAGACACCAAAAACATGCACAAGTTGTCATCACCATGGGAAGGACCATTCATCGTCAGCAAAGCACTCATCAACGATGCCTACTACCTCATCGACGCCCGCGAGCACAAGAAGGACACGATGGACAAGGAAGGCGATGAAACGGAAAGGCCATGGAACGCGGCACTCTTGCGTCGATTCTACACTTGAGAAAGAACAATGTATGTATCACCTATGCTATCAATAAAAGAAACGAGAATGATGAGCACATGAGCAATTTTTCGCAACTTTTTCTGCATTTTCTAACCGGCTCATCCGGCAACCGGCAAGCTTGCCTTTAGCGGCCGTGTAGCGTGACTAACCCCTAAACGGCTAACTCTTCGAATCCGGTTAAGGCCGGCAAGAGAACAAGCTGGAGGGGGCCAACAACGCGAAAAACGCATAAAGGGAAGTCCTGCCGGCTGAAATAACGTTCTTCTGCAAACTCGGCCAAGCCGGCAGCCGGCAACCGCTTCTCCGAATACGGACGATTAACTACACAACGCTAAACGGCTAACTCTTCGGATCCGGTTAAGGCCGGCAAGAGAATAAGCTGGAGGCTGAGTGTATGCGAAAGACGTAAGAAATAGAAGTCGTTACCGGCTGAGAAAACCCTGGCCTAACAAACCGAATCCTAGCGTTGAAGTAGTGTGCATGATCCCGCTAGACGGTGAAATGCACACGAACGGCGACGGGAAAGGCTACAGGCGAGTGTGAAATGGAGTTAAGTACAATAAAATTATACTCTATGATCATAACAGCAAACTAATCGCTTCGACATTTCATTTCACACGCGGAAACGCCGCCAACCGGCTTCGAGAGCCCAAGCCGGACACAGGCACGACAAACAGGAAATGGAAATTGCACACAAGTAAACAAACTCAGGAACAAGAGCAAGTACCATTAAACATAAAAGGCGAGGCATTACAGATGGAAGCTGGATAATAAAACAAAAGAGGGAGGTCCACAGGCGGACTCTCCCCGCACAACTACAAGGCGGAGCCGGCAGAACTCCCTAAGCGGCAGCCTTCGCCTTCCCGGATCCGCCTATCTTCTTGCCGGCCCAATGCTTGATGCAGAGGGTGCCGTCGAAGACCTTTACGAAGAAGACGCCCTTGTCACGTCGGAGGCGGAAGCAGAGGATGAAGCCGGCTTCGAGCTCGTAGAAGTCGGCGAACTCGTCCCAGACCCGGACGAATATAAAAACACCCCGAGTCATGGACTCGGGGGCTGCGAAGCCGCAAGCCGGCAAAAGATACCCGGGGGCTGTGCACCCGCCAAGGCGGCTGCCCAGACCCGGACGAATATAAAAACACCCCGAGTCATGGACTCGGGGGCTGCGAAGCCGCAAGCCGGCAAAAGATACCCGGGGGCTGCGCACCCGCCAAGCCGGCTGCCCAGACCCGGATGAACATATAAAAACACCCCGAGTCATGGACTCGGGGGCTGCCAAGCCGTCAGCCGGCAAAACATACCCGGGGGCTGCGCACCCGCCAAGCCGGTTGCCCAGACCCGGATGAACATATAAAAATCACCCCGAGTCACGGACTCGGGGGCTGCGAAGCCGTTAGCCGGCAAAAAGATTCCCGGGGGCTGAGCACCCGGCAAGCCGGCTGCTCAGACCCGGACGTATATCTAAAATCACCCCAAGTCACGGACTCGGGGGCTGCACGATATAACGACGACAGAAGATAAGCGATAAGCAGGAAATGTGGAATTTCGACCCGGATTGATGCTCAAACCGGCCCAAAATTCGGGGGCTAGGGATGGTGATAAGCATCACCAAAAACAAGCACGAATTATAGCACAGAGGCCCAGCAGTCACAGAGAAGACACTCACGATGACAGACCATGGCAGGAAGCAGAATAACAAATTTTTACATGATGACCTTCAAAAGTGTCCAAAATAACAAGGCAGTTAATGTGGCAAGGCGGCTAACGGCACAGAATAACAATTACACCCGGCATCCCGGGGAGGCAAGCGAATCAGATGGTAGCGGCGTCAGTAGCGGCAGCCGCGTCGCCGGCTCCAGCATCTTCAGTCGGCTTCGGCGTCGAGGATGGCTCGGCAGGTACCAGCGTTGTCAATTCAACCGCCTCGGCAATCCGCTTGGAAGCCTCGGCAATTTCTGGACGCAAGCTCGCGAGGGACGTCCGTCGCGGAAGCCATCCATCAGCCTGCTCGGCTGCAGGCCAGGGTACCACGACTTCACGACGGCTAGGGCCATGTCGGTACCTCCGCGCGCCGCCATCTCCACTTGATCATTGATGCCGACAGGCGCTCCTTCGAGCCGGGCGCATAAATCGTGGAGAGTAGCCGGCAGGGGAGTATCCGGCCACAGATTCTCAAGCACGCCTTCTGCCGCCTCCTTCAGCCGCTTGAATTCCTGGCCGAATCGCAGAAGGCGGGAAGCGGTAGTTGGAGCGGACCCGGCAGCGGCACCAGAAGATTCCGGCCGAGAGCGAGCCGAGGCAGCGTCTTGTTGGAGTTGCGCATCCACCTCGGGATAGAGGCCTGCAGTTCAAACCAGTAAGGCCGAGTAGAAGACCTAAAGCAAAAACCAAGGAGAAAGGAGACCTCACTCACCGAGGATCAGCTCGTTTACGTCTTCAACCTCCTTGACCAAGCTGCTTACCAGCTGTTCATGCTCAAGTTCGCGAGCCTTGGCCTCCCGGACGATCTGGTCGGTATTCTCGACGGAAGCCTTCAGTTGATCCTTCAGCTTGGCCGCGTCACCGCGAAGAGATTCGACTTCGCTCTGCCTCCGACGCTCGGCCTCCCGCAGTTTCGCCGCCTCCTCGCCCAGCCGGACGACCTCGAGGCGGCGCTCTTCTAATGCCTTCTCCGCCGCTTGGAGATCGGCCTTGGACAAGGCCAAGGCGGCATCCTTCTCCTTCAATTGCCTCTCCAAGCCGGCGCAGGAGGTGGAGTCACCTGCAGAGACCAAGTCACCGTCAAGCCAAGACATGCAAGAGAAAAGGGTAGAACGGCAAGACAAAGTGCGGAAAGAAAAAGGGAGCCAAACCTCTGGCCGCCTCAAGCTCCCGCTTGAGCAATGTCGCCTCCTTATTCGCCGCGGCAAGGCCTTGCTCCATGGAGGAGCAGAGCAGCGTCACGTTGGCCAAGTTATCCCTGGCCACCCGCTCCGCCAGTTCGGCGAGGGGAAACTTTCCCGACGCATCGGGCCGAGCCGGCACCGGTCCGGAGTACGTAGGAGAAGATACCAAAGTCGATTGGCGAGGGCCGGGGAGCAAGGCCGTCGCTTCCGCGATGGCTTTATCCTTGGCTGTCACGGCCACCGTCAACGAAGGAGTGGGGAAGGCGATATACCCAGCCCCGGCGCCGGGCTGGGAAACCACCTGAAAAGCGCCCACTGGCGTCTCGGCGTCTCCACCTGAAGCCGGAGGGTTGAAGTCCACTACAAGGGGGGCCGCCTCCTCCAGCACTCGGCTGGCCGCCTCCGTCGTCTTCGCCTCCGAAGGCGGATCAGCCGCCTCCGCCAGCACTCGGCTGGCCGCCTCCGTCGACTTCGCCTCCGAAGGCGGATCAGCTGCCGACACCACGGAGACCTCGGTGACAGGCACCGATGCCGACTCCTTTACCGCGACGACTGCCGTCTCCGCTATGGGGAGCGGTGCCCTACGAAACAAGGAAGGCGTCACCGACGAGTGCAAGTTGCGAAGATTCCCACCAAGAGACAAGACTTACCCGACGCACGAGCCCAGCACCTTGGCCGCCCTCCTCTTCGTCCGCTTTGGGGGAGGGGGAGCACAGCGTCGGACGGGCGCTTCACGCCTACGGAAGGCACATCGCCGCCTTTCGCCGGGACGACAGGGTCCTCGACCGGCCGCTCCGTGCGAGCCGGCACCACCTTGGCCCCGGCAGAGGCCTTTGCGGAATCGCCGGCTTCCGTGCCCGCTGCCGCCTTCTCCTCGGCCGCCTTGGCAGCCGCTGGTTGCCTTGCAGCCGCCTGGGCATCCATCGATGCCCGGATCGAGTCCGCCTGCGCCAGCTCCGCGTAAATAGCCTTCTCCATATCATCAATACCCGAGTCATGGCCAAGAACAAAAGGAGGAGAAAGATTAACCACCTGGGCGCGGGTCTTGCCGGCGGCGGGTTCGGTCCTCTCCGTGTCCGCCGCCTTCGTCCCCTCCTCGTCCTCCCTCGAGGCCAGAAGCTGCTCCACAGTAAAATCAGCATCAGATGCTCCTAAGGCTAAGACTGCCTGCGCCGTCCGAGCATAAAACTCCCTCTCCAAGTCATCCGGATTCGAATCGTAAATAAAATCACCACCCAAAGCAGGACCAATCACCTCGTTTCTGGCCCCACCAGTCTGGGCCTCCTCCGCCATCTTGGCGCCGACTTCAGCCCGGACGTCGGCCATGACCTCGTCCGCCCTGGCCTCAGTCTCAGACGTCTCCGCCCTCGTTCTTCCGGCTGGCGACAGGCCGCCTGTGGTAGGCCGGGAAGACGACGAAGCCCGCTTTTTGGCGGAATGCACGCCTCGCTTCTCAAATGCGCCCTTCCGCTTGGGCGGCGCATTTGCATCGACATCGGCGGCCGACTTCGACCGCCTCTCCTTCACGGTCCGCCGGGGGAGGACCACCTTCTTCCGCGCCGCCGCCTCCAACTCCTTGGTCCGGCGGGTGGATATCGCCGGCTTGGAGGCTGGCACGGAGGAAGAACCCTCTGAGTCCGGTTCAGAGCCAGTGGAGAGATCTACTATGACACGCGCAACATCGTCAGCCTGCCCGGCGACCCCGGGCCCAGAAGACTTACCACGGGACGACGAAACCGGAGGCGGATCGTCATGCTCGAGGTCCTCGTCCCTGTAGGCGGCCGAGTCGGAGTCGGCGCCGGCAGCAGGGGCCGGGCTCGTTGCGGTCCGGGTGGCGTCATCATCGCCCCCATCATCGCCGCCGGCATCAGCACCTCCACCGGACGACTCGGTGGTGTCGCCGCGTGTTCCCGCGACGACACGGGCATCACCGCCGGATTCGCCTCCAGCGGCAGTGTCCGCACCTCCACCCGCCGCCTGCTCCTCGGCGGCGCTATCCTCCTCCAGCATGGCCGTCTGCGACGCAGAAAGGGGACCCTGGACATCAGGCTCGAAGACTACTTCAAAATCTTCCACCATCTGGACCTCACAAAGCTACCCGGCAAGCCGGCTAGATCAGGCGGCAGCCGGAAAGGGAATCGGAAGCAAAATGAGAAAGGAAGAAACTAACCTCAGGAGCGCGGTCTGAGCGGTCTAAGGGATCGAGCCCGAAGTCCCAATCATCCTCAAGCCTGTCGGTGATGAGACGGGAAACCCACGCGCTTAATCCCTCCTGCGTCGGGATGTTCAAGGTAACGCAAGTGGGATCCCGGACCCCGGAGTAGAAGCACATCTTGTGCGAGCGCTCCTGCAGCGGGAACATCCGCCTTACCGTCCAGGCCATGGTCAGGTCCCTGGACGTCAGGCCGTCCGCCACCAGCTTCTCCAGGCGGGCGAACAGGGTAGCCTGCAGATCCTCGTCGACTACCGGCTTCCGGCTCCAGGACCTGTCCGCCGGACGCGTGTTGGCGAAGGCGGGGAGTTTGATCCGGTTAGCCTCAGTGGCGTTCTTGACATAGAAGTATGTATTCTGCCACTTCTTGACGGATTCGGGCAGATGGATCTTGGGGAACGGCGTGTTCTTCGCGCTGATGGAGACGCCGCCGCAGTCCCGTGGCAGCCCAGCGGACACCTGGGACCGCAAGAAGAAGAACATGCCAAAGAGCTCCATACTGGGCCACATGCCCAAGTATGCTTCGCACAGCGTGACGAAGCAAGACAACTGCGTGATGCAGTTAGCCCCCAGATGGTGAGGCTGCAGCCCGTAGAAATGCAGGAACTCGTTGAAGAACGAGCTGACGGGGAGCCCCAACCCCCGCTCCACGTGCGTGTAAAACATGACAAATTCATCCGGTTTGGGCTGTGGCGAGATCTCTCCAGGGGGAGGGGCGCGAGCCTCCACATCGCCGCTCTTCCCCATGGACCCATTCCGGTGAAGTGTCAGAAGGAACTTATTGTCGATGATGGAACCCATCCAGGCACCTGTGCCCGCCATTGAAGTTCTGTTGCCCGTGGTGGAAGAAACGGAAGCAGAAGCAGCGAGACGGAGAAATCGGCAAGGAGCAGGAAGGCAAGAACAGGCGAAGAAGACGAAGCGGGAGAGAGGAGCGAAAACTCCGAGCCTTCCCCCTCTTTTCCCCTTTAAAGGCGGGGCAGGCGGAACCGCACCGCTCCACGCGCCACGTGGGGCGCGGGCAGGCCGTGCCGTCCGCAGACGATCCCACTAGCAGGCAGTTGCCACAGAAGATCCGGCCCGACGAAGACTGAAGCGACGTGCCCCTGACATCGGGCAGAGCGCAACCGTCACGACCAAGCGGCGAAACGTGGCTGACGCGTGCCACGACCCACGATCCCCAAGACATCCAGACTACCGGAGACCGGCTACCCCAAGCCGGACGGTCCACCTCCGGCCACCGTCACCTTATCCGGCAAACTTCAAGCCGGACAACTTCAACTACAACGACAAACAAAACATTGAAGCTCGAGAAGTCTACCCGGCAGGCCGGCAAGACTCCACGATCTCGGGGGCTAGTGTCGGGGATATGAACCCCGGATACCTCTAAGAGGACCATTTCTTCAAGAACTACATGGGCCGGCTACAGCGTGCCGCCTGAAGCCCGCCGGATGAAGCAAGCCGCTTAGCCTACCCGGAGGCGGACGGCCGGCTAGAGCAGCCGGCCTCTACCAACCGACCAGTCCGTACTGGTAGGCCCAGATCGTCCAGCTCCTGTCGGACGTTACAGCTACAGTGTAATGATGAGATAGTACCAGCCGGCTCCAGAGTAGTGATGTCATAGGGGCAATCGTGTAATCTCCTTGTAACCTAAAACCCTAGCCGCTGCCTATATAAGGCGTGCATGGGCCTCCTGCGCGAGGCAGGTAAGACGGACAGGCAGATACGTAGATCATCGTCTTCCACCTCTAGCCGGCTGGACACCTCTAGCCGGCACCACCGCCATACAGCTCCAGGAGCAACCTCTGTAGCTCAATCTGTGATCAATCAATAGAAACAAGAAGAGCAGGACGTAGGGGTGTTACCTCCACAAGGAGGGCCCCGAACCTGGGTAATTGACGTGTGTTTGCATGTTGGTTGCCCAATCCCGCGCGAGCATCCGATCGTCGCCTGCCCCATACTCTTTTCCGTCTTTGATGGATATGCCGTGCTACCCACCACGACATAGGGGATATTGATGCTTCAAGCCCTTGTTCTTCTTACCAACTTTTCCCAGCTTGGCTGTTTTCATCTTATCAACCTGTAGTTAGGGCAGTAACCAACTGGTCATCAAAGTTCATGCAACTGACAGAATGAACAAGAGTCATAGTTAACTGTTGATTTACCTCTGTTGTTGTAGAACTGGATTGTTTTTCTTTAGGACCAACTTGTGAACCCTGCTCAATGGGGCGTTTCATCTCTTCAACTTTCTCCAGATTATCTTTTCTAAATCCATCAGCCTGCATATTGGGTACTAGCATGTCAACAACAGCTCATGCAACAGACAGAATGAACAATAGTCAGTGTTAACTGTTGATTTACCTCTGCTGTTGTAGAACTGGATGGTTTTTCTTTAGGACCAACTTGTGAACCCTGGTCCGTTGCACGTTTCATCTCTTCAACTTTCTCCATCTTAACTTTTCTGAATCGATCAGCCTGCATATAGGGTACTAGCATGTCAACAACAGCTCATGCAACTGTCAGAATGAACAATAGTCAGTGTTAACTGTTGGCTTACCTCTGCTGTTTTAGAACTGGATGGTTTTTCTTTACGGGCTACTTGTGAACCCTGCTCCATGGGGCGTTTCATCTCTTTAACTTTCTCCAGCTTAACTTTTTTGAATCCATCAGCCTGCATATAGGGTAGTAGCATGTCAACAAAAACTTATGCAACTGACACAATGTACAACAGCCTGCATATAGGATGGTTTTTCTTTATGACTTACTTGCGGATCTTGCTTGCCATCATTTAGCAGCGGAAGGTTTTGGCTTATCCTTATCTTCTTTGACTTGCATTAGCTTTCATTCTTGCGTACAGTTACATAATCTACCATCTGGTCATCTTCTGCTGAATCCTGTTCTTCATTAGTTCCAATGTTGTTGTTAGCTTCTGCTGATCTCTGTTCCTTCCTAGTCTTGCCAACATCTTCTTCAGGCAGGTACTGTGTGTGATTCTGACCACCTTGTAGAAGATTCATCAACTGAGTATACTTCAACTCTAGACCATCACTTCTTCGAATCAAACTTTGCTGAGTTAGGGCTAGGCTATCAACAACCCCCCTTAGTGCTCTATTCTCTACTGTTGCATCATGTAGTGCAGAGAGCGCCAAAGATAGTTTCTCATTAGAACCTCCACCTACAACAAGTCCTCGGCCATGCTTTAAGGACCTTGCTGCTTTAGGGAAGATTGTAGAGTACACATCAAATTCACTTGGTTCCTCCCCTTTCAACTGTGGGTTTTCATTGTACTGATCAATTATTTCTTTCTGTTATTGGCAGAGAAAAAAATCAAATTGTACATCAGTCCACATAATACAGGTTCTTGCAGAATACAAATTTTAAGTTACACCTTATAGTTTACTTACAATATTTTTCCTTGCAAGTTCATCAACTGCATTGCCTTCCTTGGTACTGTGCGTGACACAGTAGAGTTCTCCTCGTGATATTTTTCTCCCAATTTTGATCTCCTGCAGAATAATAGAAACATTGCAGAGTTGATCTTCAAAAGACTAATTTCATATCATTTACTAAACAAGTAGTTAAATACCACTTGATCCTGCATAACTGCAAAGCTTCTTGATCCTGAAGCATGCTTTGCATTTGCTTGATCTGCTCTGGTAGTCTTGTTCCTAGCACTTAATTTCTGCAGCACATGTATTTTTTTTAGTCAGTAAACCATACATTGAGCAATTTGCATTTATAAATATGTTCGTATACCTTTGCCTTTCCAGTTTTCCAGTGCTTAACTAACCATTCCCACTGAGCTGTCGGAATTCTTTTATTACATCCATTTGAGATGTTTGTTTGTGTTGACAATTCAGATTTGAAATGCTTTCTCTTCAAGACTGATTTAAAGTCTTTCCACTTTTTGCTTGCAGATTGAAGCACCCAAAACTTGAAAGAGTCATGGATATTGAAAAAACCCTGCATTTATGATTTGGCAATAGAGTTAACTTTGTACACAGCTCAAACAAATATGATTTGACTTCACAAATTTGTGAGATTATAGACAGTTCATAAATGTACCTTCACTGTGTTCCATAGCTTAGTCTTTTCATAATGGGGTACTTTGGTCCAGTTACTTGCCGCAAGTGATATCTCTTTTCCTTTCACTAGAGTCCCAATGAAGTTAGTTAGCATACATGTTTTTAGCCCACAAGGCTGTCCATCTCTGTTAAATTCCAGGGTTACTTTGCAGTTGGGATCATATTCCTTCCAGAATCTTTTGAGATCAGTGGGGCCTCTCCTTCTCTTCAATTGTGCAATTGCCATTCAGAAATGGATCAGTACGTAAGTAAGGTAAAGGATTAGTTTCAGTCACAATTGTACCAGTAAGTTTTATGCAAAATTACCTTCCACATTCACATTTTCTTGATCAATGCATGGATTCGTTTCATCATCATCTCCATCTACTGTGGTCGCATCACTGTCGTTCTCATACTCACCTGCACTATCCTCCTCTTCTTCTTCCTCTATTTCTTCATATATTGTTGTATTCTGAAAGTTCAGACATAAATACCCTCAACTCAACAAAGTGGTGAACATAAGATAATACAACAAGTGTTCTTGGTCTAGGTTTCTTACTTCTTTCTGTGCTTTATAAATTCCTTTAGTTTTTGCTTCCTCAATGAATCTGGAAAATGTATCCTCATTATGATGTTGTGTAGGTGGGATCCCTAGTATTCCCAACTTCTGGTTGACTTCAGTTAACCTCCTGTCTTGGCTTTCCGACTTGCTAGTTCCTGCAATCAAAATAATAGAATGTTACTAACATGCTTTTGTAATTGTCATTACATTTTATAATTGCAAATAAAGTAAATATGAAATATGACATACACTATTTAAACAGCATCAAACATCTTCATGTTTAGGCTCCATATCATAGAAATCTCTAATTGTAGGATAGACAACAGCATGCCAATCAACATCAACATGATCTTGTAAGTAATACACTTGCTTTGCTTGACTAGCAAGTATGAAAGGTTCAGATGTCATTTCAGTTCCTTTAATGACATAGTTGAAGTTAATTTCAGTTATTCCAGAATACTCTACCCTTATCCCAGGAGGTTTTACCCATTCACATTTGAAAAGTACCACACTCCCTTGGTTTACATAGTTCAACTCTACAATTTCAATGACCTTGCCAAAATATTGAACATCTCCGAGTATAGGGTTCTTATCCTTTGCACTTGCATAACTGGAGGTCTCTGATAACACAGCTACTCCATCGCACTGTGTTGATTTTCCTTTAGCATGTGTTTTTGTATGGTAGGTGCATCCATTGATGCAGTAACTGTTGTATTTTCTTACCATCATGTATGGTTTCTGAGCTAACAGGAATACATCATCAGGTACTTCAATCTTTTTAGCAACTTGAGACTGCACATGTTCAATAAACCATGTATGGAAATTTTTGTGGTGAGCTTTTTCCACATCTCTCCTACTCTTTCTTCTTCCTGCATGCAATATCTTTTTGTGCTCTTCTGCATACATTTGAATTTGAGGATAGTTGAACAGCACATGCCTTTGAGCTTGGATCCATGAGGTATGGTCAAGCTCTTCTATATAAAAGCCAGACATAGGCCTACCAATAATTCTTAAGTATCTGTCAGAGGATGTACTGCAAGATGAGATATCATCATGTCTAGAGGCTTTATTGAACTTGGTGGAGCAGTCATGTAAATATCTTGAACAAAATGTCAAGCTCTCATCAAACACATAGCTCTCTGCAATTGATCCTTCAGGATGGCTTCGTGTATGAACCCAGTTCTTTACTTTCCCAATAAATCTCTCAGGAGACCACATGTTCCTGAACTGAACTGGTCCAGCATACAAGACTTCGGTGGCAATATGAACAATGAGGTGCTCCATTATATCAAAGAATGATGGAGGGAATATCATCTCAAGTTCACATAAGATTTCTGGAATTTCATCTTCCAACTTCTCTATCTCACTAGGATTGATTATTTTTGAACAAACTTTCTTGAAGTAGTTGCTTAGCTTAATAAGTGGCAGACTAACACTTGCAGGCATAGTCTTACTTACAGCAAAAGGGAATATATCCTGAAATATTATATGGCAATCATGAGTTTTGAGCCCAACAAATTTTTTCTCATCCAACCTCACTTTGTTGAACAGGTAGGATGCATAACCATCTGGGAATTTGGCATGCTTGGCAACACTGCAGAACAGCATTTTGTTAGCTGGGTTCATGTAGTGAGGGGCTTCTGGCAACTCTGGATTTGTTTGAGTTTCATCAACATGTAGATGATCCATAATCTTCAATCTTTTTAGATCTTTTCTTGCATTCACATTATCTTTGGACCTGGTATCTACTTGCAGGATGGTGTTCACAATGTTGTCAAATACATTTTTTTCAATGTGCATCGTATCCAAGTTATGCCGAACTTGCAAATCTTCCCAATATTCTAATTGGAAAAAGACACTTCGTTTCTTGAATGTGGTTTCAACAGTGTGCACTTCCTCCTCTTGTTCAATCTCTTCACCATGTTCTGTTCTTTGCCTCTTCTTCTTCTCACTCTTCTTTGGCTTCTGAAGTTTCCCATACACACAGTCTATGTCCTTTGTCATTTCTGATATCTCATGCCCTGTTGGCTGGACAGGGGGTTCCCTAAACTCAGTAGTTCCATTGAATGACACAGAATCACATCTGTAAGGATGGTTTTCTGGCAGGAATCTTCTATGACCTAAATAGCAGGGTTTGTGGCCATATTTCAGTCTAATGGAGCTGGTATTTGTGAGACAATGTGAGCAAGCAGCTATGCTTTCTCTACTTATGTTACCACGGCCCATCCAATCAGATATGGTCCATATGAGCATAGCAAACACTTTAAACTTCTCTCCAACATGAGAATCAAAGGTCCATAAACCATTGTGCCATAGGTCTTTGAGTTCATCTACCACAAGCTGTAAGTACACATCTATATCTTTCCCTGGTGACTTCCTACCAGGAACAAGGACTGACAAGATAAAATTTGAATCCTTCATACACATCCAAGGAGGGAAATTGTATGGGATCAAAATTACTGGCCATATGCTATAGGAGAGGTTCATATTTCTGAAAGGATTGAATCCATCAGTAGCAAGTCCAAACCTAATGTTCCTAGGTTCATCCCTAAATTTTTTGTGCTTGGCATCAAAATTTTTCCAAGCTGGGGAGTCAGCAGGATGCCTCATGATTCCATCCTTTGTTCTACTATCATGGTGCCAGCTCATAAGTGGAGCTGTCTTGGAACACATGAACATCCTCCTAATTCTTTGCTTCAATGGAAAATGCCTAATAACCTTTTGGGCCACCCTGGTAACTCTTTTTCCACCTGCTACAATTTTCTCAGTCTTCTATCTAGATGTGTTGCACACAGGGCAAACATATGCATTCAAATATTCTCCTCTAAAAATTATACAATCATTAAAGCAAGCATCATAGCAGTCATAACCTAATCCTACAGACTTAATGTATTGTTTTTTAAAATGAACAACGAGTAAGGAGTAAGATACTAAAAGGGCAGAGGATATAAGCAGCCACCCCCTGCGCCACTAGTGCCCTGGCCTCATTTCTCCCCATTCCCCCACTTGCTAGGGTTTCACCGTCTAAGCCACATCTCCTAGGAAAAAGCTCTCCACAGTCGCCATCCATCGTCGCCATCCACATTGCACGTGCTGTCGCCATCGAAAAAAGGGCAAGGTTAGCACGATTCCCTCACCGCCGTCGCTATCCATCTCCATGTATCTTTCTTTCTTGAGTTATTGGGTTAGGGTTAGGTACTTCTCGTTTTCTTTCTTGGATCTAATTGTTTCTTTGTTGGATCTATGGCCTGGCAAGTAGGATCTTGTCTTTACTTTCTTTTGGTTGAATACTGTTAGGGTTGGATGAACAGGGTTAGGGTTAGGTACTTATTGTTTTCTTTCTTGGATCTAGTGGTTTCTTTGTTGGATCTATGGCCTGGCAAGTAGGATCTTGTCTTTACTTTCTTTTGGTTGAATACTGTTAGGGTTGGATGAACAGGGTTAGGGTTAGGTACTTATCGTTTTCTTTCTTGGATCTAGTGGTTTCTTTGTTGGATATATGGCCTGGCAAGTAGGATCTTGTCTTTAGTCTCTTGGTTGAATAGTGTTGGGGTTGGATGAATAGGGTGAGGGTTAGCACGGTTGCTTTATTTTCCTCTACCTATTTTCTTAGTTGATGGTATCCTTGCTTGTTCTTGCTGTTCTCATATATGTTCAGATAGTTGCAGTAGGAGTAGGATTTGTTCTCTTGATTAGCTTGGAGTAGTATCAGTACATCTTGGAGTAGTTGCAGTAGTAGTGCTCTATAGTACTGCTTGAGTTTGTTCAAATTTTCCACTAGTACTAGGGTTTTCAATCTATGATATATGCTCCAGTGTGGTTATTTGTTCAAATTAAATTAGGATTGTGCTTTCAGTTTAACTTACTATAGCTATTCATGCATTTTAATTTTGCTAAGAAGATGGCACCCAAGAAAGTCATCATCCACGTGCCAAGTGATGACAGCAGTGTTAGCAGTTTCATGGAGTCTAGTGATGAAGATGCCAATCCACAACCACAGCCACAATTTGTCTGGAGAGGTATGAAGAACATTAGATTGGAGAAGTGTATTGTTAGCTTGTATGAAAATGTGCAACAGTGTAATTTACTACATGTAATAACATTTTGGAAATTGATTTGCTGCATATAGGTCCCAACTATGGAGGAACGAGCCTCTTGATGACCACTGCTTATTTGGAAACAACATGGAGCTCAACATGGAGCAATGCAACTGGCTAAAACCAGATATGCAGTGATGTACCTGGAGAACCAATCAAGCACTATGTGTACAGAATGACTGCATCATTAGTCCATCCAGTAAAAGCCAAGATGGTAAGTGTGTACCTTACTTAATCATGCAGCAATCCCAAATGTTGTATTTTGTCTACTTAATCCTGGATGATTGGAGTGCTTTTGCACTCTATTTAATTGTATATAAAACTTGCAATCTAAAAAAAAAGATTGGAAAATATGATGGCTAACCTTGCAATATCTAAAATTGTCAGGAATTTGGTGTTGACTTCACCAACACAAACCTGAGAGGGTACATTAGAACTCCAATTAAAGTATTTGTTGAGTCAGCTTCAAGTGGTAAAACTTTCTTGGTAACTATGAAGAGATGTGTGGGAACCAACAAGGCTATGCTGTCAGGTGGATGGGCTAAAGCTGCTAAGAGGTACAGGATGAAGGAGGGACAGATCTACATCTTCAGCTTTGTCAATTCTGACCGTTATCCTCTCGGCCTCATGATCATGCAGCTTTGAAGAGGTGGCATGAAGTCAGTGGTAGTTAAAATATGCTAAGTATGGTAAGGGAATGTTTATATGGACTCCTGTAGGACTACTAAGTCAGTGGTTGAAGCTATTTCTGTGAACTCTGGATCTATGCTAAGTATGTGGTTTAATCTTAGTTATGGGATGTAATATGGATCTATGCTAAGTATGTGTGAACTCTGTGGTTCTATTAAGTAATCAGTACTGATCTATGCTAAGTTATGGATGTTCTTTTGCTGGGATATTTTGTTTCTGAGATGCAGTGAATGTTTTGATCTGAATCTGCTTATTTCTTATTCAAATTCTTGACCTTTTGAGGCACTTTTGATTAGTGCCATTAATGGTTAGTTTTCGAGGCACTTTGATTAGTGCCACTAATGGTTAGTTTTCGAGGCATCTAAATTGCCTTAGAAGCCAAACCATTTGAGGCATTTTAGAATACTGCCTCGAATGGTCATGTTTATGGAGGCACTAACTTAAACTGCCTCAAATGGTCATGTTTTTGAGGCACTGTCTAAAATAGTGCCTTCTAAAGTAACAAACAGAGGCACTATAAAAACTGCCTCTATCATAGTGCCTCCGATTCTAGGATGTGATATAGTGAACGCCGGCCGGCCGGCGTTTGCTTCACACGCACAGAAACGCCAATCAAACCGTACCTTTTCAGTGTTCGTGCGCATCACGGTCGATCGATCCATCGCGTATGTGCGTGCTAGCGAAACGAAATTGCTGTGCGTCTGACGAATCACGTCTGATTCTTGTCCGACGATTCATTTGGACCGTGAGATTACAATTGTAGGTGCACAATGGATCTACCGAGAACTAAGCAATCGTAGTAGTACGATAACAACATTAAGATTTGTTAACGCAGTTCGGTGAACTCGCCTACTCTGCGAGGCATGACTACGAGTGCTCCTCCCCATCTAACATCGCAACATCTGGCCGCCCTAAGCGTCGACACCTCCCCCTATATGCATGTTGCTATCAAGTCGTCATGAGTTACAACGTGTGGTGCCCCCTCATTATATAGGAGGCCTAGCCTATAAGAGTTTGACTCGTATCTACTCGTATCTAATACTACTCGTACATAATATTTGACACGAACATAACAAGATGAACCAGCGATAAAAAAAAAACTGACGGATTGATTTCACCGTCATACATGTAACGGACATATATCCGTCGTACGCCCTGCCACGACACACTGGCTGCACCGGCGGCGCCGCAGATAGATAGGCCGTCCATGCATGGCATGCCACATCGTCGATCAGCGGAAGAAGCAGGCTGAAGGCTTGGATATATGGATGGAAATGATAGTGGAGAAAAAAGGAATCGAGAGGATAAGCTAGTTAAAGAAACGGGGGCAAGATCCACCGGAAACCACTAGCGATCGATCGTCGCCATGATGATGCTGGCTTCGCTTTGCGGAGCTAGTCTACGTGTGCGTGATTCACGGCCTCACGGGCTCGCGATCTCACCACGCCCTCTGGTGTTTTTCGTTACCAACTCAATCACCCGCACTCGCACACTCCTGGAGCGCTTTACGACTTTACGAGACATCCGTCGACCACAGTGCCTTGCTATTTTTACTGCTATAAGTGCTAACTAGCCAGGCCCGGCTCTGACGTATGGCGAGGTTGGCCCATGCCAAGGGCCCATGTCTGAGAAGGGCCCATTATCACATGTAGCGTGAAAAGAATTGCCAAACAAAGGATTCGATCCCACGACCTCAAGCATCAACTTTCGGATGCAAACTGCGCTAACCATCTTGTACGTGAGATGTTTGTGTCATCCTACTACCCGCGTAGCATAAGTACGTTATCTTTATTTAAAACTATGCTATATATACTTTTTGCGTAAATTTATATTATTACTAGTTGATACCCCGCGCGTTGCGGCGGAAATTAGAGATGATTTTTTTGTATGCAAAAAGTAGCTGAAGAGTGTTGCTCATTTGTATATATTGTTATGAAATGTAATCATATCGCACACAACAGAACTACACGAAAATATGTTGAATGTTTCAACATCAAATGATTATTATGTAACCTCAATTCAAGAACAAAGATACGTACGTAAAGAAAATCAATAGGATTCCTCATATATTAAAGAAGAACGTATAATATTTGACAAAAATACATAATATTTGAAAAATCCATCGTTGTCAGGCCTTTATTCGTCAGGAAATGTCCGGGCTGTACCAACATCTACCCCTTAGGCCCCGCTTGGGAAGCAGGCAGAATTTCACACTCCGTATTTTTCTACTGGTCTTGACCTGTGAAATATACAGACCATCGGAGGTCCGTTTTTCTTCCCGACGGCCGACGAAAAACGGGAATCCAAGCGGGCCCTTACTTGTCGAACACGTCCGGGTATGTGCAGTGTCAATAAACATATTATATTTAAAATAAAAGGTAATGTGATATTTGAAATAGTAGAGAGTTCATTTCAAAAAAATTATCATATGTACGATCTACAACTTGTTGGCTGGAAATAGTCATTTTGGAATGGCAGTGCACACTGTATCAAGTACAGTTGTATGTACATAGACATATGGGTGTCGAATAGCTCAAATGATATCATTTAGAAAGTGATAACACATGCATTAGAATTACAGTGAAGTGATACATAGAAACAATCCAACTCTGATACAATTCCAATCACCATGCATGTGGTTTCACTAATCAGTTGTAAAAAGGCAAAGAATAATCTAGTGTAGTTTAACCTTCGACAACATATAACACCAGATGGAGCGGTAAATATTTTAATGCTATTAGCTACAAACAACAGTACACAAATTGACTGTTACCTTTATGCATATAACAAAAGAGTTGGAGATATGCCGTTTGATAGAGGCTTGCTGGAGCAAAAAATTATATGATGTAGAAAACCTCATTCCCCAACTGAATGGTTGCAATGAAATTAAGATAAAACGTTACAAATACAGCTGTAAAAGAACATAGCAGATGCATGTTGGAGATATAAACTACAGAGTAATATTAGCAGATGCATGTTGGAGATATACCGTTTGACATCGGCTTGCTGGAAGAAAATAAATCAACTGATGTAGAATACCTCCTTCGACAGAATGGCTGGAACGGAATTCAGATAAAACATTACAAATACAGGGTCAAGAGACCTTCATTTTTGTTGCCGTTTGGTTTCAAAAGGAAAATTCTGCAGCTTTCCAACAACGCTTCCAGCCAATGGTAGACAACTGTGAGATATTCTGGTGAAAAATATGCAGACAACCGCTGCTTGGATGGATCGTAGTTCAGCAGCAAAAATAGGTTAGTTGGATCGTTCGCTCACATGTTAGACCTGCAAGGGTGAGGACAAATTCATTATTCAGTTAACATGTCATACTGGAGCACAAAACTGAAATAATAAAAACCAAGAAAAACAAATAAATCAAGAACTTCTACTACGTGGTGGAGAGAGTATGACTATACCATACCATTTGGAATTGGCTTCTTGCAACAGAAATATTGTTTTCTGAAGAATGGCTGAAGGAAGAAGAAAGGCACATAAACAAAATAAACAGAGCTGCAGAAAAAAGCGTAAAGTAGATGATAAAACCAAAGAGAGGAAGGCGAGGATTGATGCCATGCCGGGTTGCTCTTCACTGAGGCTGCGAGAAGACGCTTGTCCACACCGTCTCACTCCAACATCCGGCACCAACGGAGCGTCGACGCACGTACTGACGACCAAGAAGACTGGAACGAAGGTTGCTGCGTCGCTCACCTCTACTTGATCCACCGACATTAACAGCAGTATCACACCATCACTTAGCACCTCTCTCCACGGTCACCATCGAGAAATCGCCGCCATGAAGCAACAACTGCGAAAACAAAACCCCCAAGGAGGTGAGGTATTTAAAGCCACAAACCTCCGCTCCTCTGCCTTCACAAATTAATTTGCTAGGTATTTATTTCTTGCCAGAGATCGTAGTGGAGATGATCAGATGAAGAGGTTCTCGGAATAGGGAAGGACATGAATTAAAAGACGCACTCATGGCATGCTGTTGTGGACACGTTGATAAGGCATGGCGCATGCTATATTCCTCCGGTTAGCAATTTTGAGGGAGCCGTACGTACAGAAATCTGTAGCGTGAAGGGGTTGGAAGCAAGCACGGGACCGCATTAAGACCGTAGATTTGAAAGTTAATGGCCAAGAACAATTGAGGTGATGTGGCTACACCAGATTTGAGCTTGCAAACATTAAATGCATCTTAGTGGGGATGAACTTTATAGATATTATAGATTAGGGGTCTATGTCGTCGACATTTCCAAGGGCCCTCCAAAATATAGAGCCGGCCCTGTAACTAGCTCGGTGGTGTTTGGTCGAAAATGCTACTACCTGAACACACAAGCTCGTACTACGTAGCACGTGTCAAGGTTAGTTACGCGGTTGACTGGCCACGTCTGTTGGGACTTGGAGACATGACACTTTTGGTTATATACCACTACTTAGTTAACTAGATTTGCAGGTGGGCGTACTAGTGCCCTTTTCGGCTTTGATTAATTAACACTATCTGGAGGAGACGTTGGAACTAAATGAGCTAGCTCAGAGCAACTTCAGCCGTTGGCCCTCCAGGGTATCCGACGAAGGCCTTTTGGCCCTTCCACCGACGCTTCACGAGGCTTGGGAAGGCTCAGATTCCCAGTCGCCCCCTCAGTTTTCGCCCCCCCCCCCCCCCCCCCCCCCCCCCCAAGATGTTTTTTCTTAAAACTGAATGTTCCCGCTACATGGTCGGCGATCAAGTTCGGTGATCATCATCACATAGCCACAAGTTTGACGGACAAAAAATGCCTCAAGTTTGGTGAACCGCCACAAATCTGCGATCAAAAGCGGCCACAAATCGGCCATCGAATGAAACGACGCTGATACTCAAACAGCCGGCTCGTCATCGTCCACTTCCACCACGGCAAGGTCGCCGATGTTGGTGCAGGGCTCGGTGACATGGATGCCGCGTTGTGGCTGATCCTGGTGTGGTGGCGGCGCACTGGGTGACGATGTCGTGGTAGAGCTTTCCGTTGGCGGAATCGGGGTCGGGGTCGGAGTCGGTGCTGGTATCTCGTTCAGGATGAGGTCGCGCTGCCCCATGTACCACGCCTTCACCTTGTCGTCCATCGTCGCCGGGTTGGCGCCCATAAGGAACGCCATATCCGTGTTCCTCTTCTTGGTCGCGACGGTAGTCTTGAGGAGATCGATCTTGACGTCTTGCTTCTCCAGCAGCTGCGACCACCTCGCGTCGCACTTCTCCTCCCTCTGGACGGCGTGCGTC
This sequence comes from Puccinellia tenuiflora, assembly GCA_012064385.1. Taxonomy (NCBI): domain Eukaryota; kingdom Viridiplantae; phylum Streptophyta; class Magnoliopsida; order Poales; family Poaceae; genus Puccinellia; species Puccinellia tenuiflora. The sequence continues at coordinate 1,061,725 of QRDG01000160.1, read as the reverse complement.
TTGGCGTCGGCGATGCAACGCTCGATCGACGAATGCAGACGTTCGGTCGCCGGTGCATTCGCCTTCACCGACTTCGCTTTCTTGTTCCCATCCGGGAGTCCATCCGCGGCTGCCATTCACGGCGCGTCAGGGTTGTAGGGTTCTTTCCCCTTGCCGAGGTTTAGGCGAACCACCCTCCACTCTCGCACGATTCGATCCTGGTGAACACATGGAGGAACTTGAAGTCGGCGTCTTTTTTGTCCTGCCGGTACGTCTCGAACATCCGGACCATCTGTCGACGCGCAACAAGAAAAATGTCAGCCGAACCTGGCAAAGAGAACATGACGAGCAGACGGGCTTACCTGACGCTCGGCATTGGCGCCGCTCTCCGGGCGAGCCATGACCTCCTCGACGATCCCATGCCTTTTGCTGCAGGCTGCCTGGATGATCGCCCAATGGTTCGCCATCGCTTTCTCGCCGCGCGACATGTGGATTGTGTTGAAATCAGGAGCACAAAGCTTGCGCTCGCAGAACGTCGTCTTCACCCTCTTCCAATAGAGTTGTCTGAATTCTGATTCGCGCCGGTGATCACGTCCATACTCACGGTCTTCCAGGCTTTGGCCAGGCACTCGTGTTCTTTGGAGGTCCACTTGATGCGAGGTTCGGCTGGCTTGGTAGCTGCCGGCTTCTTCTTCTTCCCTTTGGTCGCGGTGACCGGCTCTTCTTCTTCGTCGTCTTTGACTTCCTCCTCCTGCTCCCCGTCGAGCTCATCTTCAACCTCATCTTCGTGCGAGTACACGGGGTACGACGCCGTCGCAGCTGAACCGGTCGCGATGATGTCCTCCATATAGGCCTGCGAGAAACCGGTGCATGGCCGCCAAACTGGTGCGGGCTCACTAGAGGGTGGAACAGAGGGCCGCGGCGGTGCATGGCCGCGAGCTTGCGCAGGTAGACGAGCCCCCGTAGGGAAGGCTTGCTTCGGTGCTGAGTATGAGTATTTTATCTCATGTAGAGACACCACTAGTGAACCCATGGCATCCGGTCCATCTTTTTACATTGATTACAACACTTTTCAGTTGCTTTTCACAATCACTTGCTCTCTGGTCTGTTTCCATATTTCATCCACTTTACCATATGTTTTAACCACTTTGTTTTCAGCAGACCGGGAAGATTGACAACCTTCCTGCCGTTAGTGGCAAAGTAATTGTTTGAGTGTGTGCAGGTCCGCGTTCGTCGACGGTTACGCGCCGGACATCGTTGACGAGCACCTCGTTGTTGATTTCAAAGTCCTACTGGTTTGATTAAACCTTAGTTCTCCACTGAGGGAAAACTGCTACTTGCTACATCCAAAACCTTCGCCTGGGGTACCACCAACGCTATCACCAACAATCATCAGCTGCGCAGAGAATTGCTTCACAAAGGTAGACAACTTTGGGTAGATGCCATCGGCTAGGTAGTACCCTTTGATGTAGGTATGGTCGTTGATCTCATAGTTCCCCGGAGGAGCTTGACCGTCAACAAGCTCCGCAAACACGAGAGAGTGATGCAACACATTGATATCATTATGAGATTCTGCCATGTCAAATAATTGTTGGGAATATGCCCTAGAGGTAATAATAAAATGATTTATTAGCATATTCATGTTTATGATAATAGTTTATTATCCATGCTATAATTGTATGAACAAACCAGGTGTCCCTAGTAAGCCTCTACTGGACTAGTTCGTTAGTCAAGAGATGGTTAAGGTTTCCTAACCATAGGACTTGTTATAGTCACCTGATAACAAAGTCAATCATCAGGAGAATGATGTGATGGACAAGACCCAATAATAAAGAGTTGCAATTAATCGTGTCACACAGTTTCATTGCCAACGCTTTTAGTATATTCCAAGTATAGTTTCCTTAGACCATGAGATTATATCACTCCCGCTTACCGGAGGAATACTTTGTGGACATCAAACGTCGCTTCGTAACTGGGTGATTATAAAGGTGGCTTTCAGATATCTCCGATGGTAGGTTGTTGGGTGATATGTATCAAGAGTGGGATTTGTCCCTCCATGTGATGGAGTAGAATATCTCTGGGCCCACTCAGTAATATAGCATCTGGAAAGTTTGCAAACATGTGATTAGGAGTAATCACGGAGATCCTATATTATGGACGAGTAAAGAGAATTTGCCAGGTAACGAGATGGAACTAGATATGGAGATATCGACGATCAAATCTCGGGCAAATTAAATATCATGAGACAAAGGGAATCGTATACGAGATTAAGAATCTCCAGCATCGTGGTTCAATTGATAAAAAACTTCGTTGAATATGTAGGAGTCAATATGGGCATCCCGGTCCTGCTATTGATTATTGATCAGATCATGTCTACATATTCTCGAACCCGTAGGGTCACACAATTAACGCTCCGATGTAGCTAGGTTTTGCGATGAGATAATTGATGGTATGAACGAATGGTGATTCGGAGTCTCGGATGAGATCCTAGACGTCATGAGGAGATCCGAAAGAGTCCGGAGAATAAGATTCATATAAGGAAAGTGGTTTCCGGAGGTATCGGAAAGGTTCCGGATTTTTCGGCAGGGTACCGGAATTTTTTGGAGGTTCTAGAAGATTCTAGAAGTGGGGCCCACCTGTTGTTTGGGGCCCACATGGACCAATGGGTGGTGCAGCAGCCATGATGGGTTGGCCGCACCAGCCCATGGGCCAATCCGGCCAAGGAAAAGGGGAAGGAAACCGAGTCCCTATGGGACTCGGCTAACTTGGGGGGCAAGCCAGCCCTAGGCCGGCCGGCCTAGGGTTTCCCCTAGCCGCCACCTATAAAAAGGGGTGGGGGTGCGGCACAAGACATTCAAGTGCAGCCCTAGCCGCACCCCACCCTAACCCTAGCCGCCGGCCACCTCCCTCCTCCTCTCTCCTCTCTTCCTCGTGCACGGCTTGGCGAAGCCCTGCCCGTGGGAGAACTCCACCATCAACACCACCACACCGTCGTGCTGCTGAGATCCATCTAGCCACTCCCTCCTTGCTTGCGGGATCAAGAAGGCGGAGTCTACATCGAGCCGTACGTGTGGATACCGCGGAGGCGCTGCTCGTGCGGTGCTTCATCGAATTGGATCGCGTGGATAATACATCTCCTCGCGACTAGATACGTCTAGTTGCGGAGATCGACTAGCCAACCCCTGCACCGACAAAATGTTTTATTCGATCTTCAAGGGTAAAGATTTGATCATCTTCTTTGGAGATGGAGATCAAAGGCACAAGAAGAAAAAGCTATACCATATCACAATATCTATATTGCATGTGATGTTAATCCTTTTATGCACCTTATTGTTTGCTTAGATGTGATCACGACAGTAGCATGATAAGGTGATCTCTCACGTTAATATCAAGAAAATAAAGTGTTCTCCCCTAGTATGCACCGTTGCAAAAGTTCGTCGTTTTGAAGCACCACGTGATGATCGGGTGTGATAGACTCTATGTTCGCATACAATGGGTGTAAGCCAGATTTACACATGCGGAAATACTACGGTAATCTTGACGAGCCTAGCATGTACAGACATGGCCTCGGGAACACAAGAACCGAAAGGTTAAACATGAGTCATATGGACGATATGATCAACATGGTGATGTTCACCTTTGAAGCTACATCATCTCACGTGATGATCGGTTGTGGTGTAGTGGATTTGGATCGTGTGTGACTAAACAACTAGAGAGATGTTGAGTTTAGTGGGAGTTCATGTAGTAATTTTAATTAAGATGAACTAAATTTATCATAAACAAAAGTCCTAAAGATGTCTTTGAAAAAATCCTTGTAGATCATGGCCGACTATGGTCGTCTTTTCATGGCCAAGGAGCTGCGTCTAGATGGGTCAAACTTTATCGAGTGGTACCTGTTTTTGTGTGAAGTCCTACACGCCAATGACTTGCTTGACGTGCTAGAAGAACCAATAGGAGATAAACCCAACGCTACTGCAACTGAGGAAGAGCACATAGAATGGCTTCGCCAAGAAACCACTTACTTACAAGTTGAGTGGTTGATGTGCACCTGCATGAATTCTGACCTGAGTAGTCAATTCGAAGACTTGCGTGCTAATGAGATTGTTGATGAGCTAAAAAAATAGGTTTATAGCACAAGTCAGAATTGCGAGGTTTGAGAATCTGAATGAGTTTCTTTCACTCAAGATGAAAGAAAACACTTGTTTGGAACAACACCTGAGGAAGATGCATGAGATTCATCACCGTCTAGTGCTTGTTTGGGACTACTTGATGACGGATGAATTCGCGATAGATGGGGTGTTGCGTTCGCTTCCTCCCAGCTTCAAGGATTATGTCAGAGACTATGTCATGGGAAGGGATTCGATCACTTTCTATGAGTTTGTGTCTCAACTGCGTCATATCAAAGTAGAACCCATAGCAGGAGAAGTCGTCAATGCAGAAGGTATATAGTGATATACAAGTTATAAATGTTTAAATGTCCTGTTTACACTTGTGGCTAAGTATTTGATACTTGTGCTGTTTTATGAAAACAGGACCTGCCGTTTGAGAAGTGCAATCGATGGACTGAGTGGATATCGCGGGATAGTGGCAATCAAGGAGTTGATGTTGGCGACATTCTACTTCTACATTTATCGTTTTTTATTAGAGGATTTGAATGAGTTTTTGTAATCGAATTAAGTGTGATCTTTAAATTAGTGTGTCTCGGTTTGTGAGACGGTTATTCATGTTAAAGACAAGTGGTTGTTCTATTTTTATGAGTAATTCTTTTTGGTGATCACGTTTCGATTATGAGATTATTGTCCTTATTTTTAATCTAGATGATGATTAGTTAAGCATTTATAAAATATGGGACATACTAAAATAGCCAAAAATTATTAACGACAATTGTTTTAGTCGTGCTAAATATTGAATAAACATTTTGATGTTTTATCAATGCGCCTTATTAAAAGGAGTATGACTAAAATGCCACCCTTTTGGAAAAGTGCAATGAGTTGCCGGAAATAAACACAAGTGTTGGTTGTATTTTCAGCAAATGTTAGATGTCATTATTTTGTGCGCTCCATCATAAATGATATGAGTAAATATATGTATTTGTTCGAGTTATGATATTTGATGAGATCAAATAAAATTCTGGAGTTTAGGATATTAAGTTAACAAGAAAGTTGAGTCTTTATGATTTGATCAAAATAGACAAAATATTTGAGTTATATGTTAGTATGCGGACTTGTGAGAAGTGTTATCACAAATTACAATGTTTAGAATATTTCAAAGGCATTTGATATGTCTTAAGATATTGTAATCACACACTATTCGATATTGTGTGGTCTCAAAAGAAGGGTTCTATTTCGGGGTTTAATAATAGCATTTAGATTTATTTGATAAACACTCTGTTTAGAAATAAGGTTATTGACCTTGACTTTAATGTATCGAGTAACACAGCGGAAAGTGTTTCTGTTGGGGTTTTACTTGACACATGAAAGGAGGAATTAATGATGATCATTGAATTCGAATTCAGTTTCTCTAGGAATAGTAGGATTCAAGAATATATAATTTTGTCATATTGCAAAATAATATTCATGATTTACTTGTCATGTTCAAGAAACAAGACTTACCTACGAAACTACAAAGAAGAAATAGAAGCCTTAAATACGAAAGTGACTAAGAGTCATCTATGTTAAGTTTAAATCACAAAGTAATTGTTAGTTAATTTTGTGAAAGTGATGTTTCACATATTTATTTCTCAAAAGGGGTTTTGTAGAGAATAAATAAAATTTAAAGCTAGCAAAATACTAGCGTTTCGTATATGAGTTCTCGAATTTTAAAAGTTAATTAAGAATTTTGGAGGTGTCCAAAATATCGAGAAAGTGCATGAGAAACTGAGTGGGGTCTAATTGAAATATGTGGAGACATATATCAAGTGAGAGCATAAGCTAATCTCCATGATCAAAATATGTGGTGACATATGTTTGAGTGGGAGCTAGTGAATCATTGTAATTAAATATAAGGATAACATATCTCTGAGTGGGAGCCAATGTGGTTTCACAATTTAATATGTGTATGGTGTATATTTGAGTGGGAGTTTACGACATCTTGTTTAAATGAAATAGAGATTTCATAAATGTTGTAAATAGTTCAGGAACCATCGTATAACTTATGAAGTTAATTTGAACGTCAAATATCTATGGAGATAGATGTATCTATGGTGGATAGATATGTTTAATTAGTCCGGATGTTTAACCTAAATAAGATTTTGAAGGAGTTCAAAATGGAACAAGAAAAGAAAGGTTCATTGCTTGTGAGAAATAGGTGAAACATTGAGTTGATAACTCGGTACAAGAATAATGGTTAGAGGATATGTTAGTATTTGCTATGAATTGTTCATAGGTCTAAACATATAAGAACCATAATTTTGTATTTGACGAAATGTGACCCAAGTTCTTGGTTATAAGAACGTGTTAGGAATGAGGAGTCATTTCAACATGGAGATGAGATAATTGAATCTAGAAAATGGTAGACTTGGTTGAAGTCATGATACCAAACTAGATGGAGATCTCATGAAGGCAGAAGCGCAGTGAAAGCGTGATCGAAAATATCGAAGTGACATCTATTGCACTGTCGATTTGTTGAGTCTACAACATATAGGAGTATATGATTAATTCAATGATTAAAAGATATAATATTTTAGTTTGAGAAATTTTGTTTCAAGATTGAGTCAGTTCCAGTTGCACATGCTATGTGAAAGTTTTTTTGACTGATCATACGTCATGTAGGCATAAAAGGGAAACAAAAGTCTCACTCTGTAACCAAATATATTATATTCATCATATGATGATGAGGTTTATCATGTGATGATATAAGGTTTATCATGTGATGATAAAATAATGTCAAAGTATGTGACATTAACGTTTTGCAAAGAACATAAAGAACTGTATAGTACAGTACATGGACAGAACCTCTTCCACGAGCGAACATGATCAGCACTGAGACTCCATGGGTGTTGGATCGAGAAAATGTAAACTAGATTATTGACTCTAGTGCAAGTGGGAGACTGTTGGGAATATGCCCTAGAGGCAATAATAAAATGGTTTATTAGCATATTCATGTTTATGATAATAGTTTATTATCCATGCTATAATTGTATTAACCGGAAACATAATACATGTTTGGAATATGAACAAACCAGGTGTCCCTAGTAAGCCTCTACTGGACTAGTTCGCTAGTCAAGAGATGGTTAAGGTTTCCTAACCATAGGACTTGTTATAGTCACTTGATAACAAAGTCAATCATCAGGAGAATGATTTGATGGACAAGACCCAATAATAAAGAGTTCCAATTAATCGTGTCACACAGTTTCATTGCCAACGCTTTTAGTATATGCCAAGTATACTTTCCTTAGACCATGAGATTATATCACTCCCGCTTACCGGAGACTTTGTGGACATCAAACGTCACTTCGTAACTGGGTGATTATAAAGGTGGCTTTCAGGTATCTCTGATGGTAGGTTGTTGGGTGATATGTATCAAGAGTGGGATTTGTCCCTCCATGTGATGGAGTAGAATATCTCTGGGCCCACTCGGTAATATAGCATCTGGAAAGTTTGCAAACATGTGATTAGGAGTAATCACGGAGATCCTATATTATGGACGAGTAAAGAGAATTTGCCAGGTAACGAGATGGAACTAGATATGGAGATATCGATGATCAAATCTCGGGCAAATTAAATATAATGACACAAAGGGAATCGTATACGAGATTAAGAATCTCCAGCATCATGCTTCAATCGATAAAGAACTTCGTTGAATATGTAGGAGTCAATATGGGCATCCCGGTCCCACTATTGATTATTGATCAGATCATGTCTACATATTCTCGAACCCGTAGGGTCACACACTTAACGCTCCGATGTAGCTAGGTTTTGCGATGAGATAATTGATGGTATGAACGAATGGTGATTCGGAGTCTAGGATGAGATCCTAGACGTCATGAGGAGATCCGGAAGAGTCCGGAGAATAAGATTCATATAAGGAAAGTGGTTTCCGGAGGTATCGGAAAGGTTCCAGATTTTTCGGCAGGGTACCAGAATTTTCTGGAAGGTTCTAGAAGAGTCTAGAAGTGGGGCCCACCTGTTGTTTGGGGCCCACATGGACCAATGGGTGGTGCAGCAGCCATGATGGGCTGGCCGCACCAGCCCATGGGCCAATCCGGCCAAGGAAAAGGGGAAGGAAACCGAGTCCCTATGGGACTCGGCTAACTTGGGGGGCAAGCCAGCCCTAGGCCGGCCGGCCTAGGGTTTCCCCTAGCCGCCACCTATAAAAAGGGGTGGGGGTGCGGCACAAGACATTCAAGTGCAGCCCTAGCCGCACCCCACCCTAACCCTAGCCGCCGGCCACCTCCCTCCTCCTCTCTCCTCTCTTCCTCGTGCACGGCTTGGCGAAGCCCTGCCCGTGGGAGAACTCCACCATCAACACCACCACACCGTCGTGCTGCTGAGATCCATCTAGCCACTCCCTCCTTGCTTGCGGGATCAAGAAGGCGGAGTCTACATCGAGCCGTACGTGTGGATACCGCGGAGGCGCTGCTCGTGCGGTGCTTCATCGGATTGGATCGCGTGGATAATACATCTCCTCGCGACTAGATACGTCTAGTTGCGGGGATCGACTAGCCAACCCCTGCACCGACAAAACGTTTTGTTCGATCTTCAAGGGTAAAGATTTGATCATCTTCTCGCTACTTACATCTAGTAGATCTAGATCTTTGGGGTTTCTTCCGCTTGTTACGTAGGAATTTTTTTGTTTTCTATGCAACGACCCCTTCAATAATGCGTGCCAAATACACGTCTCATAATCGGCCACAACTTCAAGGATCACGCTGCAATGTCCTTTGTGGCCACGTTTGTACAGTCCTTGCCAAGCATACGGACAGTTCTTTCAGTTCCAATACATCCAACCGATGCTTCCAAGCATCATAGGAAATCTTGTTGCTTTTTTCGTTGCCAAGATGCGCGTTGTTTCTTCATCATTTTGTCCTCGCAGATAGTGTAGGGCAAACAGAGCCACGACCGCTCTGTAGAATCTATCGCTTTGAGAGCCGTAGACTCCGACATGTGTAGATAGTTGTTTTGATTATCTGCAGGAACTCCATACGCATTCATCCTCATGGAAGTTGTACACTTCTAAATTGATGAGAAGCCAACCGTTCCCACATCGTCCTTCTTGAACTTGAACCAAGTGTCATGCTCCCGTACACCTTGCACCAATCTCATGAACAGATTTCTACTCATCCGAAGTCTCTGACGAAAATCCTTTCCATCAAATCTTCGATCTTCGGCAAAATACGTCGTATAGCATGCAATGGCCCTCCACCCTCATCCTCAGTTTGCTCTTCCTCCTCCCAAACTTTGAACCTCCTCGTTTGGGGTTGGTATTGGGGTCCTCTTCAATTTGCATCTTCGCAATACAAGCGAGAATTGCTATGCTCTCATCTTCCTCGGCGTCGATGTCGTCTTCTTTTTTGCATGATCGGGTGCATCGCCAACTCATCGTCGATGTCCATCTATCGGAATGAAAGCATGTCGATCAACGGACCGTCGACGGCCGGGGCCGTGAAAAATTCAGAAAAACGGTGCCTACCACTCAAACCGTCGAACACCTTCAGTGTAGGTGGGCGCGCGAGGTCGCTGAAGGCTTTTCCAGGCGCGGCGACGAGCTCCGGCGCGACGGGGGACCCGGAGCCGGACGGAGGAGGGTCGGCGTGCCGCGGTTTTCTGAGTCCGACGAGATTCGCCGCCGAGGGGAGGCGGAGGTGGGAGCGGCGACCCAGATGGCGACGGTAGGAGGCTGGCGAATGAACTACGTGGGCGACGGGAAAAAAATATGTTCGACTCGCCTCTCCCACTAAAGAGACTGACCCGCCTGTCTGTATCCGATGTGGCGGCACGCGTGATTTCCCCGGCGCTACCATAACACTCCCCGGCGCACGGGGTTGAACTGGATGAAATCCGCCTATAGAACGCGCGAGTGGGCGCCGTTTTTCACCCGACGCACCCCATAGTGCAATGGAGGGATTTGAGAGCGGCGAGTGGAGTGGAGATGCTCCCATCCAAAACCCAACGCAAGAACAAGCCTTTTTTATACGCCCGCGCGCGTTATCCGATGGAGTAAGCGGCCCAGCTTAATTTGGACCGCGACGTCGAACGTTGCAATGTCCTTTGTGGCCACGTTTGTATAGTCCTTGCCAAGCATACGGACAGTTCTTTCAGTTTCAATACATGCAACCGATGCTTCCAAGCATCATAGGAAATCTTGTTGCTTTTTTCGTTGCCAAGATGCACGTTGTTTCTTCATAATTTTATCCTCGCAAATAGTGCAGGCCAAACAGAGTCACGACCGCTCTGTAGAATCTATACATCGCTTTGAGAGCTGTAGACTCCGACATGTGTAGATAGTCGTCTTGATTATCTGCAGAAACTCCATACGCATTCATCCTCATGGCAGTTGTACACTTCTAAATTGATGAGAAGCCAACCGTTCCCACATCGTCCTTCTTGAACTTGAACCAAGTGTCATGCTCCCGTACACCTTGCACCAATCTCATGAACAGATTTCTACTCATCCGATGTCTCTGACGAAAATCCTTTTCATCAAATCTTCGGTCTTCGGCAAAATACGTCGTATAGCATGCAATGGCCCTCCACCCTTATCCTCAGCTTGCTCTTCCTCCTCCCAAACTTTGAACCTCCTCGTTTGGGGTTGGCATTGGTGTCCTCTTCAATTTGCATCTTCGCAATACAAGCGAGAATTGCTATAGAACGCGCGAGTGGGCGCCGTTTTTCACCCGACGCACCCCATAGTGCTATGGAGTGATTGAGAGCGGCGAGTGGAGTGGAGATGCTCCCATCCAAAACCCAACGCAAGAACAAGCTTTTTTTTTTATACGCCCGCGCGCGTTATCCGATGGAGTAAGCGGCCCAGCTTGATTTGGACCGCGACGTCGAACGTCACACTCCCACATCGATCACTCCACACGCACGCACTCACGCTGACCTGCGAACCGTTCCTCCCACTCGTCGGCGGACGCACGTCCAGTATATGTCCCAAGTGCCAACATTCCTTTGGACCTCCTCGATCCATCACATTCACACACCTGTTCCGCCACCGTATCCACACAGTACACCTATCTACAGCACAGCACAGCACAGGGTCGCATGGGCAACGCCGGCCGGCGGGCGTTTGCTTCACACGCACAGAATCGCCGATCGAACCGGCCGTAGCTTTTCCATGTAATGTTCGTGCGCATCACGGTCGATCGATCGATCGCATGCGTGCTAGCGAGAACACGCTGCCAGCTGCATACCATGGCACATTGGCAGGCACAAATGGCAGCATCGCGCGGCACTGCAGATAGGCCGGCCACATCGTCGATCAGGGGAAGGCGCGCTTGGCCGGACGGATGGACATGATAGTGGAGGAAAAGCTAGCGGCCGGGGAGGGAGAGGATAAGAAAACGGAGGCGGCCGGGGGCAGGATCCACCGGAAACCACTAGCGATCGATCGTCGCCATGATGATGCTGGCTTAGTCTACGTCGTGTTGCGCATCGATCTCACCACGCGCTCTGGTGTTTTCGTTACCAACTCAATCACCCGCACTCGCATACCCATGGCTTTACCTCGCCGTCCATCGCATCCGTCGACCACAGTACCTTACTATTTTCACTAATGGAGCTATGTGGTGTTTGGTCGGAAATGCTACCTGAACACACAAATTAAGCTCGTATCGTAGCACGTGTCAAGGTTGGTTACGGTTTGGGACACTTGGTTATGCTACTCTTTAGTTATTAGTAAGATTTGCCGGTGGACCTAGTAGTGCCCTTTTCGGCTTGATTAATAAACACTACTCCATCGTTGGAACTAAGTGAGCTACTAGCAGCTGCTAAGCCGCGGACTGACTGACACCGGTCGGATTTGGGAAGTTAAGGATGAGCGAGCACCGCCCATGAAAGACGGCAGGCTACTTTGGGCACCGGCAGGCAACAGCGCAACGTTCCACCCAAATCCTGCAATCGTTCAGCAAACCGATCGAGCTTCATAGCCAAACAAAACGAAACGAAAAAGAGATGAGAAGAGAAAGAGCTAGCAAAAAGGTTCTTTGATCGATGTGGTGTGGCCCAGGATTAGATCCCGATCAGATCCGAGTTCGTTGTCGCATCATTGCTGCATTTGACACACCCCGGCCGCTTTACCTTGCATGCCCACAGAAAAAGGAAACTTTTGCCTTGGCCCATCCTACGTGAGCCCCTCCATGGCCGGAAAGAAAAGCACGCCGCGGAGGACCGCCGCTTCGGCCGCCGCCAGCCACCTGGCGCCACGCCCGCCGCTCGTCGCCGGCCAGCCGCGCGCCTGACACACACACTCGAGCGACCCTTTGCCTGCTCCTGCTGCACATGCATCTGTGGCGTATTTCTCAGCATCATAAGCTGTCGATCAATATCATCGACAGTCCACAGACATTCTGGCTGGCTGGCTGGCTGGCTGCATCCATCTATCATGCTCACGCCATTCTTTGCGGTGCGCTTGAGATGTGAATATGATGCACCCTGCAATTCTTTCTTGACAGATGGATCGAGGTATGCCATATTCAAGGGGTATTCTGTTAGCAAAGCATGCTTGAGTTGTCAAGCTCCTACTGGCTGCCAATTATGCTGATCGATGAGTTTGTCGCAAAAGGCTTAGTGCGATTGTATCATTTGTTCCCATCAGGCTCCACCTCCACCAGGAGCTGTATAGATCAGGCCCTCCAAGCGACACGTGTCTTGCCTATGCACCAAGCTGCCGATCAAGGACCGAGTTGGCAGGTACATTGTCATGTTCAAGAAAATAAAAGCAGGGTACGTACATAAACATGGGGCTCGCGGCCTCATCTCCTCACGTCACACGTTATTTGTGATGTACACTAGTCTCCATGTACTACACGAATGAATAATACAATGCCTTTCAGCGATTTGGGTTCTCTGAGAAGAAACGTTGGCACCGAGAGATGCGTTTGTTTTTGCGGTTAATAAGGGTTTTAGTAGGACTATTTTTGAACTTGATTGTGCTGAGCTGCATGGAAGACTAGATGATCAATATGTGATGAAACTTGTTCTTGATGAAATTAGTGAGCTAGGGCTGTATTTGGGGTTTTATAGCATAATTCACACCGCGTCGCGAGGCTAACTAGGCAACTCATTCCTGCTTAAAGTTTGCGAGTTTGCCAGAGGAGTCGTTCTTATGGGATGCTGAGCCACCGGATTTTTTTTAGCTCACAACCTTATGGCTGATTGTAATTGTGTGGTTTTGAATTAATAAAGCTCACGGGGGTTTCCCTTAAAAAAGAAGTTGTTCGAGAAAAAAAAACTTAAATTGCACACCACTAAGCTTGGAATTGACTTCTTTCTAAATTTGTGTAACCTTAATAATATGTTAATATAATTTTTAGCTTGTCGGTTATTGCAAAGTGATGACTTGGAGATGCCGGTAGTTAGAGATTTTTCCTACTTACAAAGATTTGAATTAGTAGTCGTCCGTTCACTCTTTCTAGAGGCTACCTCGTAACAAGTCCGGCTATGTAAACCTACGAGCATAGCAACAAGTTACTGTCTCCACTACTACCCGTGATAAATAAACGAGTAACTATATTCATGTCATTCTTTTTCATAGCATACCATCGACGTCTTATTAGTTGATCCAAAGAATCGAAAATGTGATTGAAATATAAGAAAAAAAAGAGGAAGTTTATGAATGTCAGAAATATTTGTTTAGTATGTGGACACATCACTAACTACTACCTTGTTTTCTCTTAGACAATACAGTTCCAGCTCCAGAATACGGACGTCACTATTTTTGTGACAAAAGTTATGAGTAGCTTGATTCACTTATTATTGTCATTACTCATTTGTGCATCATCCAACGTTATGTATTTTTCCCTTCATATACCTCAAGCCTACTCCGTGTTCTACTCACAATTCACAACCATGTGTTGCTGACATCACCATTATTCAAGAGGACCTTCTCCTCACTCTCTAACGCCGACCTCCTCACGGACACAACTCATGCCCACGCGTCAGTGACCCCATGTTGGAGATCCCGGTTGCCTCATTGTCGGTCCTCTAATGCTACCATTGTCGGATCTACAGTTCATCACCGTGCAGGGGCGGAGACAGGGGGGTGCTAGCAGGGGTCAGACCCCCCCCAACCGATCGCCCCCCTCAACATCTTACGTAGCTATACATGTAGTATATACGTACATATGTGCGCTAATGACCGAAGATAAACAGAGATTATTAGCCCATGTTTACTTTATTCAGTTGTAGTGGAACGAATGAAAGCCCACTAGCCCATGTCCCTATCATGACTTTGTTTACCTGGATCAAAACTAGCTCTGCATCTGGCCATATAGTTTAAGTCCATGGGAGTTAGTAGATCGATCTAGGATCGATTGAAGAACTGTACGACCCGCCGCAAACTGCTTGCTGCTCGCCGCGCCGCCTCCATACGCCACCACGCCAGGAGATCGGAGCAGAATACGGCCTGATGCTAGCCGCCCGCCGCCTCCCTACGGCACACGCCAGTAGATCGGAACAGGATATGGCGCTGGCCGCTCTGGCGCAGCTACTACATCGTGTGTGCAATTTTTGATACTGAATTTTCTATACCTAAGGTATGGTGTGTATTAATATTGTTACAATTCAATTCATAGATACTACTAGTTAACTATTTTTGTTAGATTCAATAGAAAATATATATCAAATTGTATACTATCATAGGGTTCAAAGACAAAAACAAGAGAAGAATTGAAAATACAATTTATTTATGATTCCAAAACAAAGATAAAGACCCGCAAAAAATGATGAGAAAGATACCAACGATTTTTCATTTTGTATATTCATGCTATACATAATATATCATATATCAGTCCCGTTAAAAAAAATTCCTCTATGTCGTTCCGCGGTTGTCGTCTTCCTCGCCCCCCCTATGGTCAAATCCTGGCTCCGCCCCTGTCACCGTGCTCAACAGTCACCATAAAGAAACGATGATGTCGTCCACCTGTTCTTACTTGTCGACCCGCTCTTCCATGCCGACCTATCATCCTCCCCTCTTGCGACCTGCTATCTGGGACACCTTGATAACTATCGTAGCTAGGAGGGCTAGCAGGGGCCAAGTCCACTCTTCCCCTATGACATTCTAACTAGATTTTTTCTACACATATAAACTTGGTTTAGTTTTGATTTGAGAAAAAATATCGAGTAGTGCCATGTTGTGTACCCTTTAATGCTAAACCCCGCCTCCGCCCCCTGATCCTAACAAGACAATACTTTACATAAGAGAAATAATACTTCCTCCGTCCCAAAAAGGATGTCACATATTTGTCTAAATTTAGATGTATCTAGATATGATTTACTATCTAGATACATCCAAATTTAGACAAATTTGTGACATCCTTTTTGGGACGGAGGGAGTAGTAAAAGAGAAGTAAAATTAAAAACAACCGAGTGTGGATTTTTGTACAAAATATAAAGAAAGACGTACTCCAGAAAATGATAAATGATCAAATCACCTGATTGAACGCGTGGACACAGTCACCAACACGCACCTACACACCCTACACAAATGCAAGGTGACACGAGAAGGTGACATGGTCATGACGCCATGCTGAGGTCACGCCGAGGGCCGTCTCCCGACAGTGAGACGTTCGCGCAAGGGAGTGAGTGCAGCAACTGCTGCAACGATCAGCAGATGTAGGGCCTGTGGGGGCACCTTAGCTAGGTGTAGCTTTAGCAGAGGGAGAGATAGAGAGAGACCGACCAACGCCGATGGAACGGCGGCACGTCAGCTTTTCCACTTCCCGGCCATCCATCACCTTCCCGGCGAGCATATCTGTCGGTCACGCGCGCGCGTGCCGAGTGGAAGCTAGCCGGCGATCGATCCTCCGGTTGTCCCTCCCCGGCCGGGTTCTGCACGGCGCCGGCGACTGACCGGGCACCTACCGGCTGACGGCTGACGGCACGGCCTCTCGGAAAAAGCTTGACGCCGATACATCGGCCGGCGAACCGTGCGTGCATCTATGATACTCCTTATTTCCCTAAGAAAAGACAGTTTAACTATGGGTCTCTGCATTAATGCACGTAAGGCCTAAAAAATAGAGTCAATTCCACCTTTGCTTCAGATTTGGCTTACCTGATTTTTTTTTAATACATTTTTACTCCGAACTTGTGAGCTGTCATGTTGTGATAAATAATTTTATTTGAAATGCGCAGCGAAATCACAAAATTGGTTAAATAAATATAGAGTCGATCCGCTGTCGTCTGACGTGAAATCACGAAAATTATTCGATTCCCTTATTTAAAATGGGCAGATCATATGGATTGCATCTAAATATGCCTCCAAGTAATGGTAAATTCATTTGCATTACTCATAAACATATTCGATGTTGTTTTGGGCATGTCTAAAATTTTCATATGCGGTATCCCGGAATCCCAGTTTTGACATTGTTACATGAGTAACTCAAATAATCTACCCATGACTTGGAGACATATCCAGACGCAAACTCTCTTTTGATATGGATTGTGTCTGAAAAGTCTATAAGTCATGGTTAAACCATTTGATTTACTCATGTAACAAGGTTATTCAAATCAAACAATTTAGTTTGACGAAAGCAGTCAGCGTTGCATTCAATTATATAGACAAGCAGATTTGGCGTGACGATTTCCTCTTGAATGACAAATTAAGAGTATCCATGCTCATTGCATGTGTCACAATGTCCTCCTTTCTTCTCACAAGGTCAAAAATGAAAGCATGCTTATTGATTGGTGAGTGGAGTATCTCCAAATCAAGTCTTTCGATAGCAGAACTTGGGATCCATCCTATATATGGAATGAGCCTCTTTCTTAGTGGGAAATGAGACGCTTCGGCGTAGATCAAAATTTCATGAGCCTAGACGAAAGTGAGATCGCATAGGTTTCTAGACTTGTGATAGTGGTACTTTCTACGATGTACCCAGAGAGCATATTACTCTCTTGTATCACAAATAGATGTCGTTTTGGACATGTCTTAAATATTTAAATCTTTCACTCTAAATATTTGTTCGAATATTTAGGTTGAGAAGTTGTAAATCATATGAAGAGAATTGTCTCAAAATGTCTATCCATAATATACCATTTTCTTGTATAATTATTTATTTCTACCTGTCAATGGTTAATCTTAAAGATCATGCCAATGTACGAAATGACATCTTTTTTGTAAATGTGGATTGGGTGCTCTCGTGTAAGTCAAGAGTGAAGTAAAAATGTATATTTGTTAGACCAAAGGGCTCCTTTTCGAAAGAAAAGGCCGAAGGGCCAAATTAAGTACCACTGGTGCTAAAACAGCTAAAGTATAATAATCCTCGCACTGTTTAATCCAAACTGGTCCTGGAACTTTTTATCCCAGGGAGACTCTGCCGCGGTCTATCATTGGAGCGTGCACAAATACAATTCAAAACAATGCGCATAAACAAATATTTCTGAACAAAAGGCTTATTTCGCTTTCATGATCGAATATGTTTATGCGGTTGGGTCTTTTTCTTCTTGCGTGTGTGCGTGATCGTGTCACGACGTGTTAGACCATACCGTGACTGGTGACTGAATGTCAATGGGATCCAGTGAACTGATTGACACTTTGTTCGATCGTCTCACCGATTTAAAAAAAAAAAACATACTGTCATGTCTCCCATTTCTTATCAACATGGTGCATGCATGCATGGACACATGAACATGGACGAATTCTCTCAAATGAGGATATGAAACCAAAGAAAACAGGGCACAGAGAGAGTGAGTGAGACTGTGCGAGGACAACAGAAGAAGGAATGACCCACATCTAACTCTAACCCTCAGACGATCACATCCACACTTCTTGGTCAAAGCCGACGTCGGCGCAGTGGTCGAAGAGATCGACGCCAATGTCGGCGCCGCCGCCGCTGCCGGACAGGATGCTGGCCCAGTCCATGTCGATGAGTGCGTCGACCTGGAAGAGGTCGACGGGGTCGGGCCAGTCCACCACGTCCGCGGCTCCGGGCGTCGCGACGGAGGCCGAGGCGGTCGAGGAGGAGCAGGGGGACGGCGACACGGACGACGCGGAGGAGGCGGCGCCCTGCTTCGGCTCGGCGGTCGTCGTCTGTGGCTCCTCGTCGTCGGCAGCGGCCGGTTCATCGCAGTGCGCATGCTGGGGATCCGGCTGCGGGTTGGCGAGGGGATCATCGTCATCTGGGTGGGCGGCGCGGGAGACGACTGGCTGGTGGGTGACGGGGTCGATGCCCATCTTCTTGAGCTTCTTCCTGATGTGTGTGTTCCAGTGGTTCTTGATCTCGTTGTCCGTCCTCCCGGGCAGCCGCGCCGCGATCTTGGACCACCTGGCCGCAACGCAATAGCACAGGATTCAGAATCTATCCACGCAATTCAGAATCGACCGACGTTTAATGAATCAAGGAACAGAGAGGCATGATATGTTGATACTTGTTGCCGAGCTGCTTGTGGAGGTCAATGACGAGCCTCTCCTCGTCGTCGTCGAGGAGGCCGCGCTTGAGGTCGGGGCGCAGGTAGTTGGTCCATCGGAGGCGGCAGCTCTTGCCGCACCTGAGCAGCCCGCGAGCTTGGGTACGAGGCGCCAGCAGCAATGGCCGTGGGAGAGAAGGAAGGCGACGAGCTTCTGGTCCTCCTCCGCCGTCCACGGCCCCTTCTTCAGCCCCACCTTCTCGCAGCACGGCTGCCTGCCCATCTGTGACTGAGAGCGGCGATGGAGCTGGGAAGGGGCGGCGGCACCTGACTGAGAGCTCGATCGAGTCAGGGAGTAAAACTAAAAAGCGTGCGTACGTCGGGCTTGATTTGGGAGGCGGAGGCGGAGGCGCGGGGGATTAATAGGGAGGCGCGGCCGGAAGTGGAAATGGGAATGGGGGCCGCGCGCACGTGTCAGGGGGCGGTCGTACGTGTGAGCCAGCCTCTGACGGACCTGAGTGATCTCACCCACACGGATCACGGATGGACCGTATATGGTTTTTGGCTCGCATGCATGCGGCAGCACGACCTGCTTGCCTGCTGCTAGGAGTAGGAGGTGCACCGCATTACACCGTACCATCAGGAAAACGGGCCACGGATTACCAGGTGGGTGGACCTTGGTTGGTAACCAACACGGCAATATTTTCTTTTTCTAGGGAGAAATTCTACTGAGATGTACTACTCCACATAGAGACCATGTTTATCCGTCGGATTCAGAGTGGAACGGATAATGCCTGGCTGTAGATTCGATTATTCGAATAAGGATATATCGAACCGTCGATTCGGAACGGAAATTAAGTTGATCGAGGTGGAAGTAAAATGAATCGGACATGACGTATAAGTAGCTCGAGAAACCATACAACTAAGCTAATTGATGATTTAAAAAAATAGTCATAAAATAAATAATAGTAACAAGATAAAATGAATAAATATAACATGACGTACGTGAAAAACACATGATCTAAGGTATCGTCCATACATGCGTCAACACAGCATAGTAACCTAACTAATTTGTAATCCATAATCCAAACAACGATCAATGTACGAGCTCGACAGCTTAGTAAGTACTAATCATGCTATATCATCTTACGATTTCCAGTAAGAAATCAGATTCTTCGGTTAAAAACCATCGGATGGTTCTAATTAATTTTCTGATAATCCATATTCAGATTTTCTTTTACATACCCTATCCTATACCGTATTCGGTTATTCAGTTTGGACTCAGATATATTCTCTTTCGAGACAGAATTTCGTCCCACTTTATAAATAAAACCACACAACCGAAGATACAAATAAAACAAAAAAAAGAACACGACCGAATCAAATCAGATATAGATTCTTAAAACGAATTCTACATGTGCGGCAACTATCATAGTATGTGTTTAGATCCCTAGCTCCACATGAGCATCGTGATTCCTTCTGTTTTACCTCGACGGATGCAGTAGCACGACACGCAACTCAACTACTTGGAAGTGACTGAGCCTTGTTGCTTCACAAAGAAAGAAGTAACCTTCTTCTGATGTTTACGCGACTCTGGTGAACTGCTCGGCGCTCACTGTTACAACTGAAGTTTGCACAGGAGCTCAGTCAGATAACATGAATGAAGTGAAAAGCACGAAAGCTTGGGCCTAACCCTGCAAGAGATGCTGTCGTGCACGCACGCTGCGCTCCACTGTGACACGACGTCCATTGTTCGGAATGCGGGTACATACATTGGCATCCGACGCCCATCAACGAGAAACGGTCCTTGGCGCCTGCTCGGTGACAAACCCTGCAAGCTACGTAGCATGCTGTGCACTGCTCAGCTCAGATCAGCGTCAGAATTGGTTACCCCTGACCGTGACCATCAACCAAACGAAGCATGTCTTGCGCCATCATAGAGAAAGAGGCACTACAAATTCTACAATACTGACGGCCACCTCAGCAGTGACAATAGACTGCTGAGCTCCGGAGTGACGAGATAAATATGTTTTCGACTGACAAAACGGTGATTCTTTTCTGGTGTAAACTGTAAACGTGCACCAATGTACTACTCGTACAACACTGCTAGGTAACCTGTCTCTAACCACTGTGATGAAAACCCAGATTCCAGTCTGGAAGCTACAGGTTACAGACGCTTGACGTTCAGTCGGGCATGTACAGTGAACTCCGCCGACCCGGGGTTCCGGTGTGTTTTACATCATCATCCATGTTATGTTATATAACATTAGGATGGGTGTTGACTAGCTTCGGATGGGTCGCTGCGTAAATCGAGGAGTTTGGATCAGTCTTGAGGTGGGAGAGGAGGTGCTGCACATCTGGCCTAAGAATGTCCACTACTTTCCCACATAACGTCAGTATCTCCACTTTGGGCTTGCTGGTACTCTGAACGGGGCCGCCTTGGCCTTCATACATGACCGCATGGTGCCTGTTTTAGCAGCAAGAAATGAAGTGATTCATGTCATGTTAAAGCTTATACAGAGAATGAGCAACTGAATCGCGGAAATGAGAACTTTTTATAAAGAGCATGCCGCAGAATTTTCGACGAGGAAGATGAAAATTAACTTACAGGAAGTCGATGATGTCTGCAATTTCTGATGCCTCTACATGAGGTGAGGCCTGAGAGTTCTTCCCAAAGACATCACCCAACACGTTGAAGAGCAAAGCCAATGTCTGATGATCCCAACACAAGAAAATTAGTACTACAAAAAAGAGTGCTTCCTTCATACAACAATGTGCTGGACCACTGGTGATGCCAGTAGTGGAGCAGGCGGAAATTGTGAAAAATAGCGAATATCAAAGAGAGGGGATGCTATGCAGGATTGCTCCTACGCGGTTGGGCCCCACGTCTGCACGTGCCCTCGCTCACTTATCCCCTTCTCTCTTCATCTTCCTCCAACCACAAATCGATGTGAGAGAGACGCGGCGACCGAGCCGGAGCCGGCGACGCTGCGGCGGAGGCGAGCCCTAAACTTATGGTTGCGGGGGTCGGGGTGCGGTCGTCGGACTGGGAGGGCGACGTCAGAGAAGGGGTGGGTGGGGCTTAAAGGGATGACCAGGCCAGCGGTGGATCGGCTGAGGAAGAGCTCGGGACACAGCAGGGCGGCGAGGCAGCGGTTCGGCCGATGGTGGTTGCAGGGGCGCCGGATCTGGGAGATTCGGTGGAGGTGGTTGGCAGAGTTGGAGGCCATTGGGAAGGGCGGTGCGTTTCGACAACCCCCTTCAGACAACATCTAGGGCTGTCGGAAGTGACCGTGGAGCGGGTGACCGCCAAATAGCCCTTGCTGATGCTATAGACCGTAGGCACCCCTGGCTTGCATGAAGCTCTACACATGGGGAAAACCCTTCTTCTCCAAAGTCTCCCCCAAATTTTCTCAAAGCACCACCATGCGAAGAGAGAAGAAATCGGGCATGTGACATCTGTGGACACACGTGCCATGCGATAATGGGTCTAACTTGAAGATAAAAATACCTGGTCCAAACGTACTACACTCCAAAGAGGTTTGTAAATAGAAGCCACGAAGATCTCAAATGGTGGACCATGATCTCTTGCTTTAGATATTAAGATTACAGGTTCAACATATATTGTTAAGTTCAAATAGTGAACTTAACAAAGTTTTAACACATTTTCTTAGTAACTAGGAAGTAGAAAGGGAACATCAAGCATACCTTCATGAATAGAGGTCGAGCAAAGCTAGACGGGGCAATAAGGGACCCAATATGCGGAAGGCAATTCTCAGCATGGCAACTGAACTCACTGGCCGGAGATGTTTGATGACAGTATGTGAAGATTCCAGCCACTCTTGTGGAAGATTGCTAAAGAATGAGTGTAGAAGGGCAACAATGTTACCTGTGATCAAGGCAGGAGAAACATATGGTGTGAGTGCAAAATGGCAGCAACATATTAAATTAATGCTCGGCTGAATGGGCCCAAATGTTAAAGTTGAACAGGTGCAAAGCACACAGTAAGACTAAAAGGGCTTACAGTACCTATGGCTGTCGATGTATTGTCCTGAGAAGCCCATGTTGGGTCCAGAAGTGCATAACCAACAGCAGAGTCAAGTTCTTTAACAGGTCTCGAACTGTCAGCAAGCCAGCGGCAATCTTTTATGATTCGAGCTGCTTCCGAGTATAGTTGCGTGTGAAATTCAGGTGGGAGTTGTGCCAGCAAGAAGCCACATGCTTGAATCATCAAAACAGACAATTGTTGGCAGGAGTAGCCACTTCTAGAAACAAAGTTACCACTGATTCCACTTGCAGAAGTGTTTGCTCGGTTGGCACCTGCAGATTCAGCACCCCCACCTGAAGGAGAAGTTGGGAGCCCAGAGTTTTGGCCCAAACCACCAGACGTTCCCTGACCAGTATTTGACTGTATAAGCATTGCTTGTACATGCGCTATTAATTGGACTAGAGAAGACACTATTTGAGAAGCTGGCACAGAAAGTGAGAGAATCTCAATAGCTGCTGTTTCCAAAACAAGCTGTGTATATGACCCAGGATCCTGATTTTGATAAAATGCCCTCTGACCATCGGCGCTACTATTTCCACCAGCTTGCGTAGATGCATGAGGCTTGCTGAAACTTGTGCGCACTGTACTGCCAGAAGCATCTGCTGGATTTGATTTGGACTTGCTACTCAAAGGAGGTATGACATTATTAACAAGGCCTAGCAAAAGATTGGCAAAGTATTCCGGTGGTGGGCAAATAGAAGAATTTGAGGACCCTAAATATTGAGCAAAGGATTCCGAGAAAGGGGTCTGTAAAATGCTCACAATTAGTATGAATAAAATAAGACAGGTAGAGGAGTTTCCACAGAAAAGAGTAAACATGACTTTACCTTCGTGCTAACACCCAGCACGTTGAGGATCCTGACAATCAACTTGCTTGGAAGATTACCGTAGAAGTATGCAAGAATATCCCGCACAAATGTAAATCTCAGTGGGTGAAAGGCGAGAAAGGTAGAATAAAATGCAAGAACTCTGTCTGCGATATCTGTAGCGTCGTTCTCAATAAGCCTATAAATTATCAGCGGAATGACTGGAAGCAAGCGGGCAGCAATGTCATCAAAAAAGGGCGGATAGCTGCATTGACACCACAAATTAGAGTGAATCAAGCTTCTATAACTTGCATAGGACCCTAAAAGGGAAAAATACACTGACGGAATATGGTTTAAAAAGTCAAATATGCCCAAATCAACATAATATATCATGCTACAAACCTACAAGACCGCATAAACATAGAAAATAAGAAACTATCAGAAGCTATTTATCAGCCAGGGGCTTCAGGCTAGCACTCCCTCGTTAATTTTGGGCTCGCTTTGTACATTATTTTTCGTATGCGCTGGCTCTCTGATCCGGAGCAACATACTCAGACTATTGGCATTGGCCCAAGCAGCATACTGGAAGAATTAATGAAACTGAACTTTGACCAATTTCATTACAATGTATTCTTAGTACTACAAAAGCGTGCTCATAAGTACTTCCAAATACGAATCTAAAAATATCATTTTCTATCGTTACACCTAAATATTGCATTGCCAATTATTTGAAGTTTGAATCATGAAAAGCATGAACGGATTAAAAAAATCAAGAGGATTTTAAAACAAAAAAAACATAAAAGAAGTAGATATGTTTCTTTTGCTAGGAAAGTAGATTATAACCCATTGGTAAAGTAAAATCTAATCACAGCAATACATAAAGAAAAGTATTCAGTAAGTCAAAAGCTAGTGCCCATATAGTTGGGAACAAGACAAGTGTTTCCCAAACTGGCGAGATTCAGACAAAATGAGGATGGTTCAATTTAAGGCTGAGAAAATAAATGGACAAATACACATGAACCATACTAGAAAAACGTCCCTGACTAAAAACAAAACTAAGTACCCCAGTGCCCTCTAATTTATCTAGAATATATCAGGCAATCAGTTTAACAAGAAAATTAGCAATGAAACAGCAAGCTGGTATTGCTATTCAGGAGACAAATAAGACTAAGAATGAACCTGCTTTATACATGTGTTAAGTGAATACACTATATATTGTCCAAATTTGAGATATATAATTGCACAATTAAATAATACACTAGACTTGAGTATCAGTTAAAAGATTGTACCGGTCCTTCCATGAGAGATGGTTACCAAGAGCTTTCTGGAGCTCAGCTCTTTTGGGGGGTTGATTTTTGAGCCAATGCTCAGGAGAACGAGAAGCACAGAATGCTTTAATTCTGTGCTGAAGTTCCGGTCTTTCGAGCAGACTAATCTGTAATGTTAAATTTATTATCAAAACAAGTCCCAAGTTTTGCATGCACAGGTAAAGCAACTAGTGAGCAGTAACACACCAAATTTATCAGAGTATAATGCCTTCTAAGCACCTTACTATACAAAATAGAAAACCTAGGCAGTTTTAGCCAGCTCTAGCACTGGTTGATACTCAAAGACCCTGTTTGTTTGGGCTTGTGCTTTAAATTTAATGACTAAAACAGAAACTGTAACATGCTACCATAGCGATGTGTTTTCAACTCACGAGTCCACAACTATGGCTGAAATCTACTATTAAGTCCTAAACTCGAAAATCATTCTTGGGGATCTCAAACCAACGAGACAGTCCACTTTTCACTCTCGGGTGATTTCATAAGTGGTTTCAGTTGACGTGGATGCCATTTGTGTGCCGTGTCACTATCAATGCATGGACTAAATGAGTGAAGGGTTGAAAAAATCGATTAGCGGCTTTAATATTTGATCACGGACAGCTGTTGAACTGGTTTTGAGTAGAATAGTAAGCTATCTAACAATTTGTAAATAGTAACTAAATAATGGTTACAGAACTTATAATATAACATGATTTAGAAATATGGGATGAAAATCTGAACTTTTAAGAGGACTTACCACAAGACGTAAAGCATAAGGATCGTCATCCCTGTCAATAAGAGCTAGCAGCAGAATGTCCAGTGGAACAAGCTCATGTGTCCAAATAAAGAATGCAAGATTTGTGATTGCTTTGGAAAGTAAATCCTGTGTAACAAAAGTTACCAGAAAAAATTACACGATAGCTACTAGAAAAGGAAAACCACATAAATAAATAACCAAAGAGACAACTTCTGTAACAAAAAAAAAAAACAGATATCTTGAATCACCTGCGCTAGATGCCCTCGTTGGAGCTCAAGTTGGATATGATGCAGAAGAACATCAACCATTGTATAAATGTTTGCCGTAACTTCTTCAGGTGAAAACTCTCTCAAGACACGAGCCTGCGTTAAGATCAATCAGCACATATAGAGTAACATAAACAGTCGTATCAAAGTGATAAAAAAACAATCATACAAGATTTGCGCTGTTGATCTCAAGATGTCCATTCATTAGCATCCAAGCACCAGCGCAAAGATATTGACGATGTTGAGGGAAACTGTGGGTCAAATAAGTCATGACATAGTTCGGTTCAGCGGATGGTGACAGTAGCTGGTTGCATTGATTAATAACAGTAGTTTCTGCCTGAAATGAGAATGTTGTCAATAAAAGGTGAAGAACAACGAGACTTGGCACATTATTTCATCTCATAAACATGTGATAGCAACTTGGAAACCAAAAGTTATGCTAGGTTGGGAATTCAAGACCTTTGCAGATCTGATGCTCTTTTACACAAGGCCGGAACAAGTAAATAGAAATACTGTATTTTCAGGTCACGGAAACTCTATTTGTTCAACTTAACCACAAAGTACCAAAGTACTAATAGGTAATGATATCATCTGGAGGTGTATGAACTTAATCACATGTCTAATGCTAATAGTACATGCTTAAAAAAAGTTAACAACAGAAGCTTATTTTGGCAATCCGCAATAAAGATGAACTACAGACTGACTAAAATGGTGATCAGAGATGCATGCGGATAAAATGGCCAAACACTTGTCCAAAAACATTTGAAATGGTACCTTCTGCCATGCGTGGATAGCTTGTCCCCTCTTATCCATCCTCCCCGCTAAAAATTCACGAATAAGGGGAGGGAAATAGCGTAAAGTCTTTTCTGACCATGTGTGCTGACTGGTTGCCATAATTTGCTCTAACAGTGGTTGCAAATAAACCATGTGTTCAACCTCGGCAATTCCACGTGTCTTGATGGTGATAGCAAGGCTTATTATGGTTATGCGGTTAAGCGTTTCAGTAAACTCAGTTGGTCCCTACACATATATAGAAGTTCAGTTTACAAACTAGTGATAGTCGAATTTCCACAAAAAAACATGTATTATTTTACCTTTAACTCTTTTTTCACCAAAAAGAAATCTCTCAGTGAGAGAATTAAGTTCATGCACAGATTTTCAGCTAATCTAAAAAGACGATGCTCTCCACGCTTTCCCTTAATCATAGATATTATCTTTGTGACATCATACATCAATGCCTTACTTTTTCCATGGTACCTAAAAAAGATCCATGTTGATGTAAGCCAAAAAGAAACGCACAATGGTATCAATGAAAGGCACAAACTTTGAGCATTTTCTAGAAGGCTGTGCAATAAAGAAAATTGATGTTTTTTATGCTGAGATCAGTTGTATAAGGGTTTGATCTCTATATGCACAATATAGAAGTCTTTGAAAGGAGGTGAAAATAAAGGAGAAAGAGAAGGTAAAAGAAATATTCAAGGAATCCAATCTTTTTATATGCCAAATAAGCTACTGCCCTTTTAGGAAAAAAGAAGAAACCAAAGATATTAAGTAGAGAGTTACCTGTACAGAGGAAGCAGTCTGTAATTCAGTATCTCAAGTAGGAGCAAAGACACACCAGATTTGCTCAGAATAGATGGCGATCTTTGGGTTAATGCCTGCCAAGTTTAAATAGTTCAGGTGTATCAGAATTTCCATATGACTATGATTTGCATGAATTGAAAAAAAGGGACATTTTTTCAAGAAAACGCAAAGATGTTGTGTTTCATTTCGTTGAACAGACAGAGTTATCGGTACAAGCCTCCGAGGAGCTGGTTTACAGAAAGTATAGCAGAGGAAAACAAAAGTCGCAGTCTGGCAGAAGCTCCGCATGAAGAATACAGGTCATCTTAACAGGCAGCAGAACTTACCGTAAAATGCGGACGGAACAATGAATGAGGTGTGATAAGCAGCAACCTGACGTAAGTTTCCACCATAGCAATGCTAGGAACAGCCTATCAAAGAACAGAGGCTAGATTAGGTATCAATATAGAACTTACAGAGTGTAAAGACAGGTTTAGCAATGGCAACAAAAGAACAGACAATTGTGATCATGGATTCACGTGCATACTTATAGATAGATATATCCAGGGAAGATTACAGATGATGCCACAAATTTAAGACAGATGAGCTACAGGTTCACATGTTAGCAAAACCTACATAGAAATATTTGTCAATTGCGATAACAGAACAGAAGTATGCCAGGAATTCTTCTGATAACATGAAAGAATATGTGAACCAAGTTATATTCCGTTTCTGTTATTTATCAAATTATGCTTATCAAACCAACAGCGACAAAGCCTTTGTCGCAATAAAGTTGCAGTTGGCTGTAAAAAACCAAATATAAAAGTACAAAACAGAGATGTAAAATCAACTAGGTAGTAGTAGCAGCAAAAAAAAATTAGTTTTACCTGGCCAAGAATATAGTCTCTTCAAGCTGGAAAGCAAGCTTCAAACAAAGGTTGATAGACAACCCAGAAAGCAACGACATCGACAAAGGGTAAGTTTCACGCATCATGGTCATTCTTTCATTTGGTTGCATATTGGGTCCCTGCATGAATTCTGTCCCTCCAGCTGATGTAAACCAGTTCATGACAGCATCACATGCTGGCTGTGCCATGGTGATGAGAGAACCCAAAACATGCCCATGGCCCGTTCATCCAAGTTCATAAAGTCTATCATTCTCTCTCCTGAGGCTATTATTTCAAAGAAAATGCATTCTAAATTACACAGATACATGAAGGAATGCAAAATTGCAAATTGTAATAATGGTTTGCAGCCAAGATCTCTCAACAAATAACATGCATCGCCTGAATTCCCAATTCTACTGCTGCAATATACTCCCTCCTTTCCACAATATAAGATGTTTTAGGACTTTCTCACATTCACATGTATACACATGTATCTAGACATGTTTCAGTATATATGTCCACTCTTAGTCCGAATCTAGACAGCATGTGAAACATCTAAAACATCTTATATTGTGGAACGGAGGGAGTATACAACAAGAATTTCCTAAAATTAATTGGTTCAGATGACCTATCTACACATATTCCTTTAAATGAACTCTTGATCTGGCAGGGATTTTGCAAAACAGAAGCATAATGGTACATATAGGGCACAAGTACCTTTCGTCATCTGTTTCCACCACTCATCTATCTGTTTGCCTTTTTGAAGCTGATCACTGTTCAAATGCTCTCTAATTGAAGTGTTGAAAGACCAAATGCGCAAAGTTTGGCTGCTACTTATGAAATCAAGAAGAATACTTTGAGGGCTGATATTATTAGCATCAAGGCTCTTGTCTTCTTTGTGGAATGAAATTATCTTGCGTGTCGTCTCAACCTGATAAAACAAGAAATTGTTGGAAGATTTTATAGATAGATGACCATGTAACTGGCGAACTAAGGCAATTACAATAAGAATGGAGGACATCTTTCTTGGTATTTCTTTTTAAACGAGATCTTTATTTCCCGTCCTTTAGAATGGAGGAGATTGCACCATACTATCTCAGCCTTGTAAATATCTTCTTCTATAGTTTTTATAAAATTTACTGGCAGGCCTCACCTACAGTTTTCCAAAAAGCTAAACAATTGCATCTAAATAAACTAGAAAATAAAAAATATATGCATACAGATTATCATACAAGAGTGTATCACCTTCCTTGGGTCTGAACTAAGTGTGTTCATCACAATCTCAATACGGATAATCTGTGCAAGCAACCAGGTGACATGATTACTGCGTAGAATATGTTGGTCACCACTTGTTACTCGAGACGCAAGCTTGTCAACAAAATCAAGAAAATCAATACAGCCACTTTTCATCAGAAAGAAAAGATGTCGGCGAACAAAAGCCAATCTTGCCAGCACTGAGTCTCTGCAATAGTATGGCAGAGCTGTAATGAGTATGCAGCTAGCAACCAATAAATAATAACCTCCATACGTATATCCAACATGCAGATTTATATCCTTGGCAGCAAAAGTTGTATGCCATAAAAGGCGTTTAACAAAAGGGGTGTGTATCCATGGACCCTTGGATCCTATCAGCTACCCACTTGAGAAATAAATTTTGTACTTGAATATAGACAAATAGTGAAGCTCACAGATGCTAACCTGAGTTAGTTAACTTCAGTAGTTCGATTGTCCTGTCAGCAACTGCCTCACCAATCATATCCGGTGAGAAAACAGCTCCTGGTGTTGATGTTTGAGAATGTGATCTGTAACAAGGAGCAACAAGAAGAACACGTCTCCACCAATCTGGTGATGGAGTTGTGCGGAGAGCATGCCTCAAACAACGCAGAGCACGTTCCCAGTCTAAACCACCTTTAGGAATAGAGTATGCAAGATCCTAAACAACAGTGCAATATAAGGTTTGGTATCCTGCCCAGAACAATATTATGAAGAAACTAGAAAACTAAGTATATTATATATAGCATCCCGCCAAGTTTGTTGCCGAACAGTTCTGAGTTGTTTCACTTAAAATCTTCATGCTTCTTGCATATAATTATGATCAGTTATAATGATAAATATTGCATCAATAACCCACAATTAATTGTAATATCACAGTACTGAGCCATTATAGCCAAAAAATACTGAACGCTTGTACTAATCGTAACCCTTTGAAAACTTTTGCACTACCGAACTCTACCAACTTTAGTCACTAACACGCATCTAACATGACACCTGAGAATCACTAATTATACATAGAAGTATCTAATACGGCCACATGAAAATGGCATTGGTATAATCTATCTCTGGAATGAGTTTACACAATTATTACATCATAAAACAGATGATGGTAGGAGCTTTATGAAGGAGACCAGGATAAGTTAAAAACTGAAAATAAACCTAAATCCATCCGTGAAAAATAGAGAGCATAACTTTTCAAAAACAATTTATCAATAGAGTGTGTTCTGTACATTTAATTATCACCCCCTAATTCTCCTAAGGATTTAGAAGGATATTCAGTTATTTTTCTCATTGGTTGCTTAAGTTTATAGCTTTATGATACTCTCAAGTCAAAATAATCTCCAGCAAGAATGTTTGCAGGGAGGAATGGTAACATTATGAGCTTGGATGGGGCTTCAATGCATGTATAAGATGAAAATGCATACAAGTATGGGAAAGGTACGAATGAAAAGAAATATGTGGCTACTTAAAGAAAAAAAGTAATATTACCTCTCCATGCAATGGCTCTCCCAGAACACTTGGATAAGTAATGGGAGAATAACGCAAATTAGCAACAGATTCACCGGCTATGCTTGGGTAGGATTGTGACAAGAAACGATGAGTTCCAAATGTTGGGCAATGAAGGTGTTGATCCAACATCTGCATGTGCATACACACCATGTCCCTCCTCCTATGAATTTCCATAATAATGCAAACTAGTGCATCATCATCAGGAATGTTCTCGAGAAACTGCAAGTTGCTGCGAACAAGCTCATAGAATGGAACGCGGCATTTCTCTTCATCAACTAAAATCCAGATAACATCTAAGCATAGATGCATCCATTCATGCATGGGTCTTTCAATCCTAGAATTTTGCATTGCATCAGCTTCATCCACGCCTTGGGTCTCTGGTCCCAGTTTACTAGCCAATTTACCATATGCTGGAATGTCACCGCATGGGTAGCTGGCTTTAAATTGGACTCCAGCCCAGCTAAAATGATCCTACATGATAAATGATGCAGATAGCTAACTTCTGCTCCCCTGCGGGACTGATCACCTCTTGCCATGGTACCAAGCTGCCCAAGAGCAGAGAACTCAGCAGGCTTGATGGGTGACACATTCGCACCTACAGATTGGTCAATACCAGATTGAATAGGAGATCCGATAGTGTTCATTGCAGACAAAGGAGATGTAGGATTTGAAGCGTGAAAATTTGGAGCACTTGGAGCAACGATAGCTGATGAAGAAGATACAGGGCCACCAACAGTCATAGAACCCCCTTGCCCCATTGGCGCCTCGGCGGAGGAAACCGCACTAAGTAGAGATGGAATGAGGCTGTCCCATCTAAGGTGGCCACGAGCGCACAGGCAGCGGGTAGCAAAGAGCAGGAACTCAGATTGTGAAGCATGGCTACTGCATTGCAGAACAAATGAGATGAGAACTGATTCCGTGACTGCCTGCAACTGCTCCTGGTCCTAAAGAAACATGAAAATCTAATCAATTTCTTATGTTTTTGTCCTCTGGTCGAAATGGCTATTTTGTGTAATGCTTCTGCTTACAGGAAACGGGGTGCGCAACTGCTCAAAATCCCAAATAAACTGCTCGTCACGTGGGGGTAGATCCCTGTTAAGAGCAGATACTCTCTTCTGCAGCTTGTTCCTGAAGAATGCAATGTTCATTCAGTTTGGCAAAAGCTTACTAAATTGACTCACGTGATCAAACTACAGAACAGGTGCTAGAAGACAATGTACAAGACACATAGCTACCAAAATAGCACGAGTTGGTTCAAAAAATTCAGCATAATATGACATTGAAGAAGGCAAACATCTTGATACGCTCAGTTAACGCTAAGCACGGTAAAAGAAATAAGTAATCCGACATCATCTATCATACGACCTTGAACCAATACTGTACTACAAAAATACTCCAATTCATGGTCATATGATACCCAATTCACGCGGAATACAGTTCACAAAAAGAAATACCCAATTTGAAATCGGCAAGAGGGGAAGCAACTTACGAGGTCTCCTTCGCCGGGTCCTCAGCTCGCTGCTTCGAGTTCATCTGCAAAGCCACGGGCAACCAGGGTCAGAAGCAGCGCTCGCAGGCGCATACTGTGAGGGATTGGGGGAAGGGAGGGGCACGCACGCCGAGGTATAGGGTGAAGAGATCGGCGATTGCCGGCCGCGCCGGGTGCTGGTGGAGCTGCATCTGCCGCTGGTGCGGCGGCACCGCCGAGGCCGAAATTGGAGGCGACAGAGGCTGCCTCTGCCCGTGGCCTCCGTCCATCGCCGACGCGTCGCTACCGTCGCCGGCGAGCGGTGCGGCTGTCCGGCGCCGACCGGGAAGGGGAACGTGACGAAAAGGGTTTTGAAGGACTGAAGCAGTGTGAAGCAGCCTGGTGCTCTCGCGTTTGGGGAGAGACGGGATGGACGGTGGGATGTGCAGTCCTGCAGTTTGAAGCTTGATCTGAGCCGCTACTTTTGGTAGAGGTTTGAGCGACAGGGCCAGCCACCACCCAAGCACAAGGATCGACTCGTACCCTTCGTTGATGAACACGGGGTATCTTTGGTTTGGCCAAAAATCGACTGGTCAATTGCATAAGAAAAGTCGACTAGAGATTAGAGCAACTATAACAACTACTCCCTCTGTTCCATTTTAGATGACTTTTCAATAGATGTATCTAGATTCATTTTATGTCTAGATACATCTATTTCAAAATCATCTAATATGGAACGGAGGGAGCACATGATAATTTTCTCAATATGAAAGAAAGACATGAAAAAGTGAGGAGGGTGGGTTCTAAGAGCATCTCTAGCCAGTCCCCAGAGGCCCTCTAAAGATCCTTTTCTAGCGTTAGCGATGCAAAAAAGGACAAATAATGGCCCAGTCGCGCCCCATAGCCCCCCCCCCCCCCCCCCCCCCCCCCCCCCCCCCCCCCCCCAAGTACCCAAAATAGCGTCGGCAAACCAAGCACGACCCCAACGCGGGGCTCTTGGGGCGCCGGCGGAAGCAACGCCCAATCTTTTCCCTTCACGCGTCCTTCTTTCTGGCAAAATTCCTTTCTTCTCTCTCCTGTGGTCCAATCTTTGTTTGGGGTTGCGTGTGGCGGGAAAGATGAGCTCGCCTTTTATCCGGCGGAAGAGTTTTGCCTCCCAGAACGTGTCATTTTTCGTTCAGCGATTATCCTATGGGCGCCAATGGCTGGAGATGCTCTAAGCCTCTAAGGCATGTGCCATACAGGTTTCTCAACATTGTATCCTAGGTGATTTATTGATGGGGCATGATAATTAAGGAAGAGAGAGAGGAAAGATGTACGATATGTTACGGTAGAAACGACTATTACCAACTGTTCTGAGGCAGCGTAACAATTGTATCGATCCCGTACGGTTGTATCTCTCTATTTGTTCCTATGTCTTTTTTCTTGTGAGTAGCTGAGATTGTCGAGTCGGACGCTCGATTCGTAGATGCCTGCCCTCCCCTGCACCGTCATTGCCCTCCGCTGGCGTCATCCTTTGCGCATCATCCAGCGCACGAATCGTCGATGTCTTGCCCGCGCCATCGACTCATACGCTGTTATCCCCTTCGCTGACCTCCTTCATAGTCTCCCCTCCGCGGCTAGCCCTCCGCTCCGCCTTCCTCAGCCCTCTTCGAACTCCATAGGGCATTTTCCTCTCTTGCAGGGTTTGGTGGCCCGAAATTGACATGTAATCACAATAAATGGTTGCATGGTATGCTTGGCCATTCGGAGCTTTATTAATTTAAATTCGGGCTCTTTGAACCTTTCATTCAAGAATTATGTCCCCGTGTGAATGAACGAAATATACGAGTTGGGAAGATGAAAGGTGTCACATTAGCAAGTGCGCACTGCGCATGTGCATCATGGTATCCATGGCACAGACTTTAGTATCTCTACTAATATAAAAAGAGAGAGAGGGGGTATGATCCAAACGATCTGGACCCTTCGATCAAGATCCAACGACCCACAACCACCTAATGATGAGCACCTCATCAAACTCTCGGTTTTTCTTCTCCTAAAAAAATAAAAAACTGTAGCCCCACTTCCTCCCCGCACGCCCCACCCACTCCACTCAAAACCACCGACGGCGCCTCACACCCTGCCCTGCCTGTCCGCCCGCCCATGCCCTACCGGACGCTGCCGCCGCCGCACGCCCTGCCCGCTGCGGCGACGCCCTGCCCTACCCGTCCGCCACGACCTGCCGGACACAGCCGCCGCACGCCCTGCCCTGCCGGACGCAGCCGCCTCCGCACGCCCTGCCCTGCCGGACGCAGCTGCCTCTGCACGCCCTGCCCGCCACCACGACGCCGCCGCACGCCCTGCCGCACGCCGCGTCCACTCCTCTCGGAATGCACCCCGGCCGCGCGCCTGCTCTCGCCGTTTTTCTCCTCCCTCCATCCGGCCGCCTCAACCGCGTCGCACGCCGCCTTCCTGCCCCTCCGTGTGCGCCCGCGGAGTGTTGCCGCTCCTCCGTTCGCGCTGGATGCTGCAACTCCTGCGAGTGCCGTGCACGTTGTCGGCGGCGTGCTGCGCGCCGGTCTGCCTGCCTGCAGCCGGGCTGCCGCTCCGCGTCTCTGTCCGCCTCTGCGCCCGACTGCCTGTGTCGCCGCTCGGATGTTCCCGTCGCTCGTCGACCGTGATTTGCTCCGTCCGTCGTCGTTCTCCTTCCTCCACCCGGCTGACGCAAGCGCACTACCGTCCTCCCTCTCCATTCTCTAAATTTGTGAGCATCTGAATTTCTTGTGCTTGCGGGTGGTTAACGTCGGCTGATCTCTTACCTGTTCTACTTATAGGAATGAAATATATGGTAACTCACACATTTTAATCACTATAGCTTGATGCATCTTTTCTCTGAAATGATTGAAACATTGAAGAAAAAATCTAACGATTTTCCCCCATTATAGCTGTTCAAGGTCATACAGGGTTGGAGGATAACATATAGCTTGCATGTATGAACCACGAAGATAATCCAGAGTCATGCACATCTATTATTCAATCAAGGGTCATATACATTTTGGATCTTCTTCACTGACTAATAAACTGTATTTCTGTTGGCAGAAGATGGCATTGGACTGTGCCTGGTACAAGGTGCTATCGGTGCTGCACATCACATGATGGTGATGTTGCGTTTGTCGCAAGCAAACTCCTTGCTGCTCACCAAGACTTTGAGGGTACCACGCCAAAGTATCTGAAAGTCCTTATTTCCTCCATGTATGACCAGGCCCATTAATCCACACTCTTTTTGTACTGCAGAAGTTATCGATTACAGTTTTCTGAAAATTTTCAGAGAAACTAACGAGCTTTGGTCGAGGTATTCCTCAATGTGGACAGGTACCTGGAGTGTGGTACGCAACATATCCTTCCCAGGATGTCGCCTGAGAATAGGTGGTCTACCTGTTCTCATATATGCGGCACCATTTTTTTTCTGTTATTGTTCATGGCTGACTGCATTTTCCTATAGGAATGGTCTTCCTGGACCTGTCTGAAGGGTCCTGAGAGCTACCTGCATGCAAGCCCTTAGCTAGGTACAGTCCAAAAAAAAAGGCTGCCTCGGAGGTGAAAAGGAGGCTGGTTGGTGAGTTGGTCAAGTACTTCTAAAATAGTGAGATGCATATCATTTCAGTGAGATGCACAATCAATTTTGACGTGTACTTCTAAAATAGTTAATTTATTTTCCTTCTTCCCTTGTTGGTAGCTGTTGTAAAGAAACATTAATAATTAGCTAAAAAAGTAGAAAGAAGTGTTCAAGTCTACATCTAAATTAAGCAACATGCTAATTATTTCGTAAGCTAAAATTTCATTAAGAAAAATTAGGATTTTTTGGGGAGCAATAGAAATGGTCATTTGTCAGGTAACATGTTGGTTGGTGTTCAAGAGATGACAAGCAATTCTAGAGCATATTTGAGGGAGGCCATTTCTTGATCATATTTGATTCAAATAGAGAGGACATGTATTAGCATTTTAGGAGGCACTTAAAAACAGATATGACTCTTTTTGTAGAGATAAAAAACATATATGACTTAATAGTGAAGATATTACAAAGGTGTCCACGGGTGTTGCTGGAGATACTTGTTGCTATAAGGACTGGTCTTCCGGATGTTATAAAGAAAAGCAGTAGCATTGCTACATCCGATTTAGTTGACATTTTTCTGAACTTGAAATGCCGCAATCTCTCATGCCAAAGCGTTCTACCAATGATTGATTATGACTGTAAAGCTGGTCAACAAAAGACTGGTTTATGTAGTTCTTGCATGTGCATTATTTGCTTGAAGTTTGACATGACATCTAATACATTTTGTTGGGTAGGTTGTGATGTATGCCTTCATTTGTGCCATACAGAATGTGGCTTAATTATGCCACTCCCTTATTCGTAAGGAGGGGGAGTGGTTTTAGGGCACATGGCACTAATGAGGTGCACTTTCGAACATCTCCACTAATATAAAAAGAACCAGATGGTGGCTGATCCAAATAGCAACAACCATAGGAAAATGAACACCATACTAGGGCCATATATGTCATATTTATTTTTGCTGAAGGTAGGAAATACAATAATTTTATTACATAGCTGCCATATTTATTTTTTCTGGTACATAGCACATTTCAAAGTATTATGCTTGGCAACCTGTGAATATAGAGGTACCGTTATTCATTTTCTACTGAGTCTATACTTTGATTTTTTAGTTTTCTTAATTAGTAAATGTTTACATTTAATAGTACAAAATACAACCATTATTAGATGTATCTGTTATGTATACGATGGTTTTGGGGGATCTGAAGTTTGGGTATAGGTTTCTGTGGCAGCCGGAGGATAATCACCATCATGATTTCGGATATGTTGAGTTAATTTATTGAGTAATTTGACAGCTCCGGAGTAACTGTTCGGGTGTAGTGAAAAATCAGTCAAGCAGTACAAGGCAGTGTGTCAGGTAGCAAGGGTGTAGCGAAGAAATAACAGTGCATTAAGTTGTGCTTGACAGCAAGCAGAGAAACAAGGCATTGGCAGCAGGCTATGCAGATAAACTTTGAATTAGAACAAGGGCTTCATTCTGCAGGTAAAAGACTCTGTGATTATCAAACTTATATTCACAAGTAGCGAATATTGTTAATCTCTATTATATTGTTAATGGAAGGTTGTTGAATTCTTACGGAGGGTTGTCTCCAAGAATCAAATTTTGTGTATTATGATTTGTATCATATTTGAATCATTTCGAATAGAAAATTTACTATGATTGATATAATTATTATGTCTAGCTAAATTTATATGAGTCAATAAAACGTGCATGTGCACGTGCGCCATTACTAGTGTTCGGAAACATCACACATCTAGGACCGAGTCTCAAAGATGAACCATGCACGGGTGAAGATCCAAGCTCGTGTAAACTGAATCTGGTATACATTTCCCGATTTCCGGCCTTCGTTCGCTATAAAACACAACTCTCTGTACTGCGGTATACTCCACCCAGAAATCACTGTTTTTAAACTAAAACACCGTTTGAACGGAACACGCGAGATCCCCCGACATCGTCGGCCACGTATTTATGTTACGCCCGATACGGCGCCGGCGCCGGCGCGGCGGCTGGCCCGTATCCGCTGGCGCGAGGAGCCGGCGCGCTCGCGCTCGTCATGCCGTCCCAGAGACGGTCGGCGATGAACCGGTTGGCGGCGTCCGAGGTGTGGTACGCGTCCCAGAACACGTACGCCTTGCGGTCGCGGCAGGGCGTCGAGTCCGGCAGGCAGAGCCCTCCGACCTTCGTGTCCACGCCGCAGCACGACGTGTCAGACGTCGTGAACCCTGCATTGCAAAAGACGCCAATGGCGCGCGCACCACGAGATTGTCAAGGAGCGGCAGAGTGGAAAAAAAGCGTGAAGCGGAACAGCCTGGTCGGCGCTAACGTTACCGTGTTTCTGTGGGTGCTGGATGAGCTCCATGACGACGGAGTAGCAGTCGGCGATCCCCATCTGCGCGCCGGGCAGCCTGGCGTTCATGCCGTCGAGCAGCTTCTTGGCGGCGGCGTTGAACTGCACGGCGTAGCGGTTCACGTGGTCCAGGCACTCTCCGGTGGCCGACTTGACGCGCTGCGCCGGGATGCAGCCGAGCGGGGGCAGCCCGTTGAACGCCACCTTCCGCGCGCCGAGCCCGTACAGCCTCTGCATAGGGAACAAATCGACCGGTTCTCATGTCGTCAGTCAGATGCGCATCCCTGGGCGTATCAGTTAACCCTGAGACAGTGCGAGGGTGTCAGCCCTTGCCTTGAGTTGCCGGTCTAGAGTGGCGACGAGGAGGCGGATGAACTGGTCGTGCGTGTACGTCGTGCCGTCCGCCATGAACGGCTGCAGGAAGTTGTTGATGTAGTCGTTGCTCCCTGATTCAGAACAGCAAGGGGAATGCACAGATTTGATCATCCATGAGCTCCCGTCGTACGTGGTGAGTCTGACAGACTGAGATGAAGAGGTTAATTGCCTTACCAAGCCCAATTTGGAACATCGCTGCGTTGACCTTCGCCTCGGCGGCCTCCTTGCCGATCTTGGCGATCATCGCCTTCTTCACGCTCTCGAAGCACGATATCTGCTGGTCGAACGAGAAGTACTCGACCTGTAAATTGCAGTGCCACGTTTTACAGCCGTGTCAGT
Organism: Puccinellia tenuiflora; assembly: GCA_012064385.1. Classification (NCBI taxonomy): domain Eukaryota; kingdom Viridiplantae; phylum Streptophyta; class Magnoliopsida; order Poales; family Poaceae; genus Puccinellia; species Puccinellia tenuiflora. Next base: position 1,022,709 of record QRDG01000160.1, on the reverse strand, counting down.
GGTGACTCTCCGCGTTTTACTGCCGGCGAGAAGTACAGTATGTAACAATGCGGCTTACGAAGTAGATGCCGGTCTCGTTGAGGAGTCCGGCGCCGCCGGACGCGAAGTTGACGCCGCCGAGGACCGCGTCGTCGGTCATGTACAGGGAGAGGAACGGCGGCGGGGGCTGGATGCCAAACTTGGCAGCTGCATCATCGATCAATCCAAACATCACTCACACTCGTCATATCACTCGGTCCACGAACGTGTACACGATTCATGAGTCAACTGATGAACACTTACCCATGTAGTCTCCGATGGTTCTTCCGTTGGTGAACCTCCCGGTGGCGACGGCGTTGGGGTAGTCGATGCCGTACCAGGGGTAGTTGGCCTTGGCGAGGGAGAGCTGGAAGTAGTTGTTGTTCCCCACCTCCGACATCGAGTCGCCGAACACGTACGTCACTGCCCCCTTGGCAGCCGCCGCCGTTGCCGTGGTCGCGCCACCGGCTACTGAACAATGCGCTAGTGCGACGACGGCAATGCCAACGACGAGCGCGGCGAGAGCTGCCATTGCTCGTTGCTTCTTGATCCCTTAAGCTAGCTAGTGTCTGTGCTTTGGTGTGCTAGCTGTTGCTGCTGATTGCTCGTGTTGATTTGCATACGACGATTTATAGCGGCTGGGAAGTACTATATGAAGTCATGTCATTTTCTAGAAGTTTTGGGCTATGCCGGTGAAACGGTTTGATTTTCCAGCTTGAGTGTAGTGCGATGAACTTCAGGCTCACAGCTAAGGAAAACAGAGCAATTGGCCATGGGAACAGACGTGGTAGCTGAGGTAGCTGAAGAACTCGTGGTGTCCTTGCTAAGTTGCTAGAAGCAATTCTGGTTATTTAAATCGGAAATGTTTCATATGGTTAGGAATGTTGCGAACTTGTAATTTGACATGCCGACATCACATTCTCATTATTTGAGCGTTTGGACTCGCTGGGGTCATGCAATATGGTCTTAGCATCTTCTTTTTTTAGAATGCAATTTTTAGGCACTTGGGCCAGGTCAATAGGTCGATCTGTTATGCCATCTGATAGCTATACTGGGCCAACAGTTACAGTTACAAACAAGCCTAACCCACAAGGAAGGGGGAAATCCACCCGGTATCGAGGCAAAAGTGGCCACCGAAAGTGAAGATAGGGAGAGAAGCAACCAGCCACTCCCTCCGCTGGTCGCGGCCATGGGAGAAGCTCTGGCCATGAGGCCCCTCCTCTCCTCATCCTACCCTCTCGGCCTCTCCTGCCTCCTCCTACCACCAGCTCATCCCGCCTGCCCACGCTCCACCGCTTCGTCGGCCTCCGGTGATCCCCCCCCCCCGTGTGAAGGTACGGCTGCCTCCATATCTTCCCTAGACAGGGGCGGATCCAGAATTTAAGCATGGCGGGGGCCAAGGCTAAAAAAAATCACTACGTCCCAAAATATAAGTCGAGCTTAAATTTCGCTGATCAACGACGTATAATTTTAACTAGTTTGTAGTTATAATATGTTGATGAAATTAGTTATAATGATATATGAATCAATTTTTATTTGTAAGATGAATCCAACGGTACAATTTATACATTCTCAATTTCTACAAATTAGTATATATTATTGGTCAAAGTTAAGTATCAAAAGTCAGTATAAAATAACGCGCCTTGTAGTTGGGACGGAGGGAGTATTTGGATTGGAAGTTTGCATGTCAATCGGAGAATGATTTCAAACATTATGTATGGTAGGTTTCCTTGTAATCTATATCTCCTCGGTTGGGTTAGATTTGTAATTTAAGTTATAGAGTTGGCGTTAGAAGAACCAACCAGATTGTAACAATTATTAATTGACGGTGTCCTTATCTTTATGATAAACATCTCAACCAGTACAAATGAAGTAATAAACTATTATATCTATCCAACAAATCAAATTGACAAGAAGCAAATATTGAATTCAATAATCAAACTAATACGTAGCAAATGCAATATGCGTCGTCGACAATTAACAGAGAAGCAAGGACACAAGAACTATCACAGTTTTGCTCATCACGATGACGCCGACACTTGAGTCCATGTGACCTGTGTCTGGCGACGGCGGCGGCGACCCTATGCGGCCGGGGAAATTGCTTAACCTAATCGAGCAAGTATGTGCGATTAATCGATCGATTGTGTACGTACTTGACCCTTGGCTAGTATTTTTTGGGCTTGGCCCATTCAAGTCAACACGACCTGGCTTAGGATTATAATTAGGCCTTGTGCAGCGGTAATTGCTAGACATATACACGTATACAAGTACTGGCCCCTAGAGGAACTACGTCCCTAACCTCAACCTGTAGCTAATTGCTCGGCTATAGGAGCAAAGACCAAAGAGGGTCGGATAAATAACAAGTTTGGGATTAGTTTTTTTTTTTTGAAAAGACCAAAGAGGGTCGGATAAATAACAAGTTTGGGATTAGTTAGTGATGTTTGGTGTTCTCGTTTGGTTTATATGGTCGATTTGCTTGATACTGTAAGGGTAATAGACAGCTTGTTGTATTACCAGGGGTCAAAGGCCACATATATAGTACAGGTACAGGTAAATATACAGAAAGCCCCCTAACAGGTGGGGAAAGTACAATATACACAAATATACTCTAACACCCCCCCTCAAACTCATGGTGGATCCACAACACTGAGTTTGGAGAGTAAAAAGTCATGCTGCGCTCGGGTCTGTGCCTTTGTAAAGAAATCCGCCAACTGCAAATCTGAAGGCACATAATGAAGCGCAACAACCTGATCCTGTACCTGAGCACGTGTATAAAAAGCATCAACACCAATATGCTTGGTCAGCTCATGCTTGACCGGATCACGTGCAATACTGATAGCACCTGTACTGTCACACAAAAGAGGAGTGGGTGTCGTAACAGAGACCCCAAAATCTGCAAGCAACCACCGTAACCAGGTCACCTCAGCAATCAACGAAGCCATAGCCCGCAGCTCAGCCTCAACACTCGAACGGGAAACCGCTACCTGTTTCTTCGTCTTCCAAGCAACAAGCGAACCACCAATAAACACACAGTAAGCAGAAAGGGAACGACGATCCGTAGGATCACTCGCCCACGTAGCATCCGAGTAACACTGGAGCTGGAGAGAGCTGGAACTAGGGAAGAAAAGACGACGAGTAATCGTGCCACGAAGATAACGAAGAACACGGAGGAGATGACTATAGTGAACGGTGGTAGGAGCTGAGACAAACTGACTCAGAATATGAACAGTATAAGAGATATCCGGGCGAGTGACAGCAAGGTAAACAAGACTCCCAACAAGGTGACGATAACGTGTGGGATCAGAAAGAGGATCACCATCAGTAGGACGAAGCTTAACATTAAGCTCCATAGGAGTCTCAACAGTACGGTCATCACTAAGATCAGCCCGAGAAAGAAGATCCTGAATATACTTTTCCTGGGAGATAAAGAAGCCATCGGCTGTAGAAGAAACCTCAATCCCAAGAAAGTAGCGAAGAGGACCAAGATCAGACATGAGAAACTGCTCACGTAGACGAGCCTTTACAAAGGCAATGTGCTCAGGGTCATCACCGGTGATGAGCATGTCATCAACATAGAGAAGCAGCAAGGTCCGACACCGAGGAGAGGTGTAGACAAACAGTGCAGGATCATGAGCACTGGGAGAGAAGCCTGCGGCGATAACCACTGAGGAGAAGCGCTCAAACCAGGCACGAGGGGCCTGTTTAAGGCCATATAGAGATCGTCGAAGACGACAAACCATCCCAGCAGGAACAGAATACCCAGGAGGAGGCTGCATATAAACCTCCTCACTCAACTCGCCATTAAGAAAAGCATTCTGAACATCAAGCTGGGACACAGACCAGCGGCGAACAGAAGCAACAGCAAGAAGAGTACGAACAGTGGTCATATGAGCCACAGGGGCAAAAGTCTCGTCATAGTCACGGCCGTGCTCCTGCTGAAAGCCACGAGCCACAAGACGCGCTTTATAGCGCTCGAGAGATCCATCAGAGCGGGTTTTAATTTTATAGACCCACTTACACGTGATAGGACGAACACCAGAAGGGGGAGAAACAAGATCCCAGGTGCCAGTACGCTCAAGCGCGGCGATCTCCTCAGCCATGGCAAGCTGCCATTCAGGATGACGCTCAGCATCCCGATAAGAAGTCGGCTCGGAGAGAACAGAAAGACCATACTTACTAGGAGAATAACGGTCAGGAGGACGACGCTGACGAACAGGCCGTGAATGGGAAGACTCATCGGCGGAAGACGACTCATCAGAAGAAGAGGAAGAAGGAATAGGAGAAGGAGGAGCCAAAGCCGGAGAACGAGGAGTACTAGGCGGAGAAGAGGATGGCGCCGAAGATGGAGGAGGCGCACAAGAACTAGGAGGTGGAGAAGAGACAGCAGGAGGTGAATCAGGAAAAAGGAGAAAAGAGATATCATCCACCGGGTAAGTGCCAGAGGTGTGGCGAGGATAGAAGGAGCGCGTCTCATCAAACGTGACATCACGGGAGATGCGCATCCGACGACCAACAGGGTCCCAACAGCGGTAGCCCTTATGCTCATCACTGTATCCAAGAAAAACACACTCAACAGACTGAGCGGTCAGTTTGGTGCGTTCGCGAGGAGGAAGAAGAACATAGCAAGCGCAACCAAATAAACGAAGGGCCGAGTAGTCTGGAGAGGTACCAGAAAGACGCTCGAGAGGAATGCTACCTTGAAGGGCAGCAGACGGCTGAATGTTAATGAGGTAAGTCGACGTAGCAACAGCCTCAGCCCAGAAATGCGGCGGAAGAGAGGAAGCAATCATCATAGCACGGGTAGTCTCAAGAATATGACGATGTTTACGCTCGGCGACACCATTTTGAGCATGGGCACCGGGACACGAGAACTGGGCAAGGGTGCCCTGCTCAGCAAGGACACCACGCAGGTGCTGGGAGATATACTCTCCTGCAGAATCAGCACGAAACACACGAATAGGAGAGGAATACTGAGTACGAACCATGGCCACAAAGCGCTGATAAATAGCAAGCACCTCACTGCGAGAGCGCATAAAAAATAACCAGGTGTACCGTGAAAAATCATCAATGAACAAAATATAGTATTGATGGCCCCCTTTAGAAGCAAAGGGTGCCGGACCCCAAACATCTGAATGAACTAAATCAAAAGGTCGCTGAGATACAGACGCACTAGTAGGATAGGGAAGCTGAATCTGTTTGCCTAACCTACAACCCTGACACGAATGTAAAGACACATCTCCTGAGACAGACCCCAGAAGACCACGACGAACTAATGACGATAAACGGGAGCCACAAAGATGACCCAGCCGATGATGCCACTGCTGAAAAGAGCCAGTGACAGAAGCAGCAACCGCAGAAGGACTGGCTGATGAAGAGTCAGCGGAAGGAACGCGAAGCCAGTCTAACTCCCATAGCCCCGGGGACTCAAGGCTGCGAGGGCCAGCTCCAACCAGGGCCTGTGTACGACGGTCCTGAACAGCACAAGAATCAGCGTCAAGAATGACGCGACAACCAGAATCAGTAAGCTGACTAGCAGAAAACAGGTTCATCTTAAGACTAGGAACATGAGAAACATCAGGAACAGAGAAAGAGGAAGTAGAAAGGGTGCCTCGACTGGAAACAGGAAGCGAGGTACCATCAGCCGTGATAACACGGACAGGAGAAATAAAAGAGCGAAGAGCAGAAAGAATAGAAGACGCAGAAGTCATATGAAAAGAGGCTCCAGAATCCAGATACCATGGGGATGACGTACCTGACTGTGTAGAAGGTGGTGGTCGCACGGTGCCCGAAGAGCTAGTCACAGAACCAGCAGTACCCGTCGAGGAAGAGCCTGTAGCAGCGAGCAGACTACGAAGACCTCGGATAATGTCCTGATCAGACAGTGCAGCAGCAGAAGATCCTGACAATCCAGCCTGGGCAACAGCAGAAGATCCTGAAGAACCAGCCTGCCGACGAGCAAGGAACTGCTGACGTAAGCTGGGATCCCTCTTCCAGCAGCCCGAGATATCATGACCGGGCCTATTACAGTAGGCGCAGGGAGGACGAGGAGACGCACGGGGCTGCTGAGGTTGACTCTGAACCGGAGGAGGAGGCAGTATCGGCGGACCTGGAGACCGCAACGAGGCTGGCGGCACAGAAGGACCACGAGCAGACGGAACAGGAGGACCACGAGCAGCAAGTACAGAGGGAACCTCAAGAAGACCAGCACCACGAAGACGAGTCTCCTCAGCCCGAAGCTCAGCTAGTACCTCAGAGAGCGGAACACGACCACGGGCAAGCAACTGGGCACGGCGCGGCTCAAACTCCTTGCGGAGCCGCGACAAGAACTCATAGACACGCTGAAACTCCAGATCTGCGCGCACAGTCAGACAGCAGGGACAGGTGCCACACACAGCAGTACGAAGAGAATCAAGCTGACGCCATATAGCAGCACTCTGAGTGTAGAAGTCATCAATAGTGGAATCGCCCTGCTGAAGATCATGCTCCTGACGAACCACAGACAGATAAAGAGCATCGCCAGACGGCTGATAGCGCTGACGAAGAAAAGTCCACTGAGCAGCAGCAGTGGGAAGACCCATGAACTCAGCAGCATACTGAGGCAGAACACTGGAAGTGAGAACAGCAGCAGCACGAGCATCCTCATCTATCCACTGAGCAAAGTCAGACAGATCCAGCCGATACGTCGCAACAGCAGTAGAATGCTCCTCGACCTTCCCTTTATAATCAGCTAGAGCAGTGTCATAAGCACTCTGGGCTGCATCCTTAGCCTCCTGAGTAGCATCGGAAGCAAGGGCAACAGGCGGCGGCGCAATGGGTGCCAGAGGAGCAACGGGGCGCGGCGGACAGGCGATGCGGGGAGGCAGGCGATGCGGGGCGACAGGCGGCTCGGGACGCGCGCGTGCGATGCGGGACAGGCGATGGAGGCAGGCGATGCGGGGAGGCAGGCGATGCGGGGAGGCAGGCTTGGGACGCGTGCGTGGAGAACAGGCCACGGGCGGGGACGCGTGCGTGGAGGCAGGCGATGACAGGCGGAGAGGCAGGCGATGCGGGGAGGCAGGCTTGGGACGCGTGCGTGGAGAACAGGCCACGGGCGGGGACGCGTGCGTGGAGAACAGGCCACGGGCGCGCGAATCGAGAGACGGATGGGAGAGCTGCAGCGGGAAGGAGACGGCGGTGGCGGCCGGGGCGCGGCGGCAAGGTGCCGGGGCGCGGCGGCGGCGACGGCACGTGCGGTAGGTGGAAGAAAACCCTACGGCTCTGATACCATGTAAGGGTAATAGACAGCTTGTTATATTACCAGGGGCCAAAGGCCACATATATAGTACAGGTACAGGCAAATATACAGAAAGCCCCCTAACAGGTGGGGAAAGTACAATATACACAAATCTATACCTAATAATAAAAGGAGTAAGGCTTCTTCCGGTCGGGTCGTCCGTCAGCTTTTTACCGTTTTGCCCTCCCATCAAATCGTTTATTACCCACCACTGCCATCATAAGTAACATACCGTTTCGATTTTTTTCGACCTACCGCTTCATCTCTTCTCTTCTCGTCTGTCAGCTCCACCCCCACACCTGCCCAGGGCGGCCGCCATGGTTCTCTCCTTCCCCTCCCCGCCCGCCGCTTCCCCAGTCCGCACCCACCCCCAAGTCACTCCATGGTGCCACTCCCAAACTCACATTTTCTCACCGCTAGCCAGGTCGTCGATGCTGGGAGGACCGGAGGAGGTCAGGCCTCACAAGTCACAATCTGAGGGGTTTCGACCAGATCTGGTGCTTGACTTTTGGTGGTGTCGTCCTCCCCCTTCTATAGAACAATCATGGTAGGTGCTTTGCAGGTTCTTCTCCCGACCTTGATTGCCGTTCCGTATGAAACTTTCCTTGCTGCTGGAATTTCTTGGCCGATGCGGGGCATGTGCTCCCCCTGATGCGCGGATTTTTTTCGGCTCGAGCTGGAGCGTCAGGGCTGGAGTTAGCTCTTCCTCGGCCTTCTCCTGGATGGACCCTCTCTTTATCCCCTTTGTCACAGGTATACATCCCTGGCAGCTTCTTGATTTGCGCCGCCTTTGGGAAGGCCGACTCGATCAGTCGATTGCTGCTGTGGCGGCCGTCATCGTTCGTGACTGGGCTGGCCACGGATGTGCTGAAGATCCTCTTGAAGGTGAAGCTGAGCGTGGTTGCAGGTTGTTTTGCACCTGCACGTGCTGGAGAGGGCCGGTCCGTGCACGCATAGCTAGCTACTAGAGAATCGATCCAATCAATCAACCCGCAAAAAAAAAGCAATACCCGGGCCAAAAAATAAATCAAGACAAGAAAATTTCAGTGCTTCGGGTCATGGACTATTGTCCAAATATTTTATATATGTATATAACCAATATAGTTAAATTTTGTTTGGATTCAGTTGAATTGGTTGTTAAACCAAAGAGTATGAAACAATCCAACCATATGTTTCTCGCACATTTCTCTGAATTGGTGTCGCACGTGGACATCAGACTAGGGGTAGCCTTTTGTTTGCCGTCGACACGCCAACACTTGATAATGGTACGACAACCCCCCTCCTCCCAAAATACATGTTTTTTTTTGAATGGTAAAATAAATTCTTTTTCTTGACGGTTATACGGTCCAGAAATATATTTAATTTAAAAAACATAGCAACACACGGACACGTTTGCTATCTATTTATACCTAATAATAAAAGCAGTAAGCTTTCTTTCGATCCGTATTTACCGTTTTGCTCTCATACCAAATCCCATATTATGGTGAAACTGTCACTGCACCGATTTGTTTGTTTTCCTTTTCTCCCGTTGCAACGTACGGGCATATGTGCTAGTATACTCTAACAGATACATCCTGCAGATATCAGCAGTCGTAATTTGAATTTATTTTCATTGTATGTTTTTCTGACAAATTACAGGGAACCTGCTTCAAGCGCGTCCCAACCGTTGGGACTTCCAACCTTCTCAAAATGCTGAGTTTCCACGCAACTACTCAAAAAGAGAGAAGAAACCATTTCCTGTATAGCGGTACTGGAGTTAAGGCGCTTAGCAAGACAGAGGATGAAGCAAGCTGAAGTAAAGCCCAAGCGGTCATTGCCACCTCCGAAAAATGGAATGCTAGTCCTTGGTCTTGTTGTCTCATAGAAACTAGGACTGAATGGTGGCATCGTGTTCGATGCTAACCCGGTGGTGCCACACACTCCAGCACCACAGTCAGTCCGGGCTGCTCCCACCAGGAGAAGAGCTAGGCGGGCGTCATCATCTAGCCAAGCAGAAGCCGAAGCCAAAGGAGAGAGCCTGGACATAACATCAGTGAGCAGGGTTTCAGCCAATCCCAGCATGACCGCGGTGCTCAGCAAGTCTGCTGCTGCGGCTCCTTCTGACAGCGAGCAAGGCGAGCAGTCCGGCGTGGTGACTGACGAGGATCCCTCCGACGGTCTTCTTAACCTTCTTGCGTACCGGGTGACCTGCTGGCATTCTTGAACGGAAGAACTAATGATCGCTACTTTGTATGCCGATGAATGATGCGATTGTCATCCTATAGTTGCCGATATGTATGTTTCGTTTGAACCAGTTGTTTCTGTTCTTGCTGTGATGAACGCAAGTGGATTCTGTTCATGGATCACTGAAATTGCTTAACGAGTTCTGTCTGAAAGACTATTGCACATTGGTACCGTTGTTTAACATTTATTCGAGAATTGGATATTCGAGTTTGGTGTTTACAACTGAACATATCGTAGGAGGACAAGTGCGTTATGCATGCTCAATTCTGTAGAATAAAGAAAATTAGGAGTGTGAAGTACAAGGTTCAGAACAAGAACCATTAATTCTAGTTTGCAGCAGTGAGAGTTTACATCCGTGACGGCCGTACAAGGAAGAATCAATAGAACTTTCAGTCATTATCATCTAACACATTACAGTTTGGCACTACATTTGATACGAATTCCATCAAGATCGGATCTAATTGACAGCTGCAAACGATGGAGTGTGAAGATCGGCGTTGTAGTTGCACATTTTCTTCTTCTTCTCGATCTCTGCTTCTTCGTGAAAATCAGCCAAAAACTGGTCGACGAACCTTTGCACGTCTTCATCAAAAGCAATCTGTCGGATGTTGTTCTCTGCGAGAGTTTGCTCCTCTTCTTGTACCTCTGGTTCCCAGTCGATTGGCGCCGCAAGCTGGTCCATGTCTTGATAACAAACTAGGTGTTCCATCTTGTTCTCTGCTTCCACCGGTAGGGTCTGCTCCCCGAGGAGTTCTTCCATTGTGCAAGATAACCGGCCCGTGTCGTCGTCAGCTTCAGGCTCGTCGGGCACCTCCGTGGACGCAGCCGGCGAGAAAACGGGTGCGGCAGGCGTGAACCACACCGGACAATCCTCGTGCTCAGATGTCGGGGCGGGGAAGGACGTCCACATCTTGTTGAAGCACGGCGGATCCGCGGCGGCAACCGGCGCTGGCCACTCCTGTACGTGCGCGCTCGCGGCAGGCGTGAACCACATCGGACAACCCTGGCACTCTGCCTCAGGTTCCGGGACGGGGACGGGGGCGGCGATCCGCATCTTCTTGCAGCTTGGCAAATCGGCAGCGGCGACAGGCGCTGGCCTCTTCTGTAGGTGCGCGCTCGTGGTGACGCTCACGGGCTCTGGTTGCGGCGGCGCGGGTGCCGGCTCTGCTCCTTCTTGACGACGAATCTTGTACGCGTTCGATTCTTGGCGGGCGGCGGCGGGCGGGTGCGGAACCAGATGGATCCTGCACAGCACCATCTCCCCGTCGGCGACGACGGCCTGCGGCAGCAGGCACCGGTACTCCTCCATGACCCAGCCGGTGGACGCCTTGTCCTTGCCCTTCTTGAACGACAGGTTCGTCACCTCGCCGATCTTGTCGCCCTCGTCGTCGTAGATGGGCTTGGTCTTCTGCACGGTCCAGGTGCCGGCGCCGGCGCCGCAGGAGCACCGCCGGCCGTTCTTGCGCTTGCACGTCGTGAAGAAGAAGCGGTCTCCGGTGCTCACGGCCGTAGGCACGGGGGCGAACTCTTGGGCGAGGTCCTTGGGCTCGCAGCCGCCGTAGACCTCGGCGTGGTAGATGAGTTTCTCGGCGCCGTGCAGCGTCTCGCCGGCGAGGAGGCGCGGCAGGAAGTGGCCCACGGCCTCCTGGGGCGTAGGCAGGAAGCGCTGGAGCCTGTACACCTCGTCAAGTCCGTCCATCTCCATGAATCTGCTGCTGCTGCTCTGCTTCGAATTCTGGATCGAGAAGATTGGGGGCGAGACCTAGCCTGTGGATGGCGGGAGGGAGAGTGGTGTGGTGTGGATCGGAGAGCGGAGGGGGTGTCAGCATTTATGAACGATGGTGGGTTTCCATATCTTGAATCCGAGATGGCACTCTCTTCACGATTTCACCACGGATTCGAGTTTCCAAATCTTGCCGGCCCCGTTTCCAACTCTGCTGGATTTTGAATCCGAGGGTACCTCTGATGTTAGCATTTGTTAGGCACTTGGGCCAGGTCAATGGGCCTGGGCCAACTGTTGCGAACACAAGAAGCCTAACCTACGAGGAATCCACTCGGAAAGGAAGGGGAAAGAGCCCACAGAGCGAGCGTGTGAGGTGAGGATAGGGAGAGAAGCAAATAGCCAGACAGACAGACGCATTTCTCCCTCCCTCTCTGCCTCCGCTGGTCACGGCCATGGGAGAAGCTCTGGCCATGAGGCCCTCCTCCTCTCCCTACCCTCTCCTGCCTCCACCCACCTGCTCGTCCCGCCTGCCCCTGCTCCGCTGCTTCGTCGGCCTCCGATGGTCCTCCGCCCCGCACGTTCAGGTACGCCTTCCCCCGATCTTCCCCAAGGAACAACGTCTCCGTCCCTGCTGCTAATTGCTGCGCCACACACTAGCAAAGAGGACCTGATAAACGTGGGACTGACGGACTGTGTGGTGGATACTCTGTTTTCTCCTATTGTTTTTTTAGGGGATTTTCTCCTATTGTTTTGATGCTTCATTGTGTTTTTCGGCGCAGGTCAGGGAGCGGTTGAATTCGGTTGCAGCAATCGGCAGTGGAACGGGAGGTTCCCATGGGCGATTCAGGTCAGTTACGCTGGATTTTTATTTTCAAAAGTAGCTATGCTGCTACTTTGCTAGGCTGGTTTACAAATCTCGAATAAACTTAAGGGTTATGAACAGGTAATTAGTCGGTCAGTAGCAAATCATAAACTTGCTGAAACAAATAGAGTTCACTGAACAGAGCACGAGCTGGGTGTCTACTGTGATGGCGCAAGGTTTGCTCTGGTGGTTTGCAATTCTGAAATGTTCTCATAAGTAACTGGTACTAGTGGTAGTGAGTACCTCTAGCAATAAACTGCGATGTTACGAAGATGTCAACCAGGGGTATGAACAGGTAATTGGTCAGGCAGTGGCAAATAACTTGTAATAAAAAAATAAAATCGATGAGACCAGTACATTTTTAAGGTATTTCTTTGTGAATCTGTTTGAGACTTTGAGCTGGTATGCGTGGTGAAAATTTACCTTGACTGAGCAAAAGTAATGTTCCCAATGAGTAATTACATTTGATTCTGAAGTTTACGTGAGTTGCTCCATTGGTAGCTTAACATAAGATACATCCTGCACATGTCAGCTGTCGTGATTTGACTTTCCTATTTTTTTTTCTGACAATTTACAGAGCACCTGCTTCAAGTGCGTCCCAACCTTGTCATAGAGCCATCATCATTAGAAACGACAATTCTCAAAATGCTGATTTCCCGCGTAACTACTCAAAAAGGGAGAAGAAACCATTTCCCATACCAGTAGTGGAGTTACGGCGCCGAGCAAGACAGAGGATGAAAGAAGCTGAAGGAAAGCCCAAGCGGTCGTTGCCACCTCCGAAGAATGGAATGCTAGTCCATAGATTGATACCAGAGGCATACAGAGTGTATAATGCAAGAATTTTGCTGATCAACAACTTGAAGAGGCTGATGAAAGTAGTACCAGTAAGAGGCTGCAAGTAATTCTCTTGGCCCTTCCTTTGGTGATAATGTTTCCCTATAAATCATGCTAATGGTAATTATGGTAATGCTTCATTACATATCCATCACATTGGACAGAAGAGGTCTGCTTTCATGTTGTGCAAACCAACGTAGCATGATAAGATGCATATAAAGGGCTGACGAAATACCACAAATCCACGTTTACCATTGGAATAAAATTAGTTCCTGCCAATGAATATAATCAACATCTTTTGTCATCAGGTCTATGACATGAATCATGGAGGTATCTATATGCCCATTATATTCACAATCATCATGTGTTAATAGAATGCCAAAAAATAAATATTCGTGGCTTTATAAGTGAATGAGACTTCTAATATAGTCATTTGCACGGTGTTCAGATTATTTGTTTGAGAGTCTATGCTACAATACCTGCTCCATAAAGGCATGTCATGTGTATCATGTTGAGCATATGCATTTTACATGTGTTTGCACACATGGATTCCAGTTAAGACTCCATTTAGTTTGACGAGAGTCCGATAGACATCTGCATTAAGCCAGGGTGACTGTTTGGGCTTCATGTTTGTTTCCCAAAGAAATCTATGTTCATGTCAAAAGTGAACCTCGTGATGGCACCGGATGATTTTTTAAATAATTTTTCCCATAAGTCATAATGATGTGTCATCATCTGCTTCCAAATGCTGTGTTGGACGACTGACAGAGTGACACTGACACCCATGGCTAGTTTGCACTTTGTCAACTTATGTGCCCTTAACTTGTCATATCCATTTTTGAAGTGAAGATCTATGACTTTTCTTCTCTTTCTTTATGATGAATTAATGCATGTTTCTGTTGCAGACATTGCAGTGAGATACATGTTGGATCTGATGGACATCCATTCAGAACATGCCGAGGAATGTCTTCTGATAAACGTAGGGGAGAACATGACTGGGGAAGTACTTTGGTGGAAGCTATTTTCTTGCCAGTCGAAGCGTACCACCTAGAGGACCGTCTAGGCCCTCGTATCACTCATGACCAGAGGTTTGAGGTGCCCCGTATTCCTGCTCTTGTGGAGTTGTGCATCCAAGCTGGTGTTGAGCTCCCTGATTACCCCACGAAGCGTCGAAGAAAGCCGATTGTTAAGATTGGAAGGAAAGAGTTTGTAGATGCCAATGAAGATGACCTACCAGATCTTGACCCTGACGAAAGATTTAAGCAGCCCCTTCTTGAAGAGCTACCCTACGATGAGATTGTTGCTCCATCAAGCCCAGAGGAGACGGCTGTTCTTGCTGAAGAAACACTTGAAGCATGGGAGACGGTCCGGAAAGGTGCCTTGAGGCTTCTGAAGAGCTACGCAGTGAGGGTCTGTGGATACTGCCCTGAGGTGCATATCGGATCGAGCGGCCATAAAGCACGAAACTGTGGAGCCTTCAAGCACCAGCAGAGGAATGGACAGCATGGATGGCAGTCAGCAGTGCTCGATGACCTGATACCTCCTAGGTATGTTTGGCACATGCCAGAATCTGGGGAGCTGCAGAAGGAGCTGAAGAGCTTCTATGGGCAGGCACCGGCTGTTGTTGAGATGTGCATTCAGGGCGGCGCAGAAGTGCCGGAGAAGTATAAAGCCACAATGAGACTAGATGTAGGGATTCCCTCCAGTTTGAGAGAGGCTGAAATGGTCGTCTGAATGATAGCGGTGGTGTTTATGTTGTCTATGATTGAGGTTGAGAAAACCTCAAGCTCCATTCTGGCTGACTGTAGATTCATATCGTACTCCATGTATATAGCAGGAACTTAGCTCAACAAGATAATCTGGTAAGTTTTGTTTGCTTCAAATGCAACATTTACCAGATGTTTTCTTTATCAAAGGAATGTCATGTCTGTTAGGAAATAGCACAGATTATATTCCCAGGGGCCAAAGGCCACAATATATATATAGTACAGGTACAGGCAAATATACAGAAAGCCCCCTAACAGGTGGGGAAACTACAATATACATATATACTCTAACACCCCCCCTCAAACTCATGGTGGATCCACAACACTGAGTTTGGAGAGTAAGAAGTCATGCTGCGCTCGGGTTTGTGCCTTTGTAAAGAAATCCGCCAACTGCAAATCTGAAGGCACATAATGAAGCGCAACAACCTGATCCTGTACCTGAGCACGTGTATAAAAAGCATCAACACCAATATGCTTGGTCAGCTCATGCTTGACCGGATCACGTACGATACTGATAGCATCTGTACTGTCACACAAAAGAGGAGTGGGTGTCGTAACAGAGACCCCAAAATCTGCAAGCAACCACCGTAACCAGGTCACCTCAGCAATCAACGAAGCCATAGCCCGCAGCTCAGCCTCAACACTCGAACGGGAAACCGCTACCTGTTTCTTCGTCTTCCAAGCAACAAGCGAACCACCAAGAAACACACAGTAAGCAGAAAGTGAACGACGATCCGTAGGATCACTCGCCCACGTAGCATCCGAGTAACACTGGAGTTGGAGAGAGCTGGAACTAGGAAAGAAAAGACGACGAGTAATAGTGCCACGGAGATAACGAAGAACACGGAGGAGATGACTGTAGTGAACGGTGGTAGGAGCTGAGACAAACTGACTCAGAATATGAACAGGATAAGAGATATCCGGGCGAGTGACAGCAAGATAAACAAGACTCCCAACAAGATGACGATAACGTGTGGGATCAGAAAGAGGATCACCATCAGTAGGACGAAGCTTAACATTAAGCTCCATAGGAGTCTCAACAGTACGGTCATCACTAAGATCAGCCCGAGAAAGAAGATCCTGAATATACTTTTCCTGGGAGATAAAGAAGCCATCGGCTGTAGAAGAAACCTCAATCCCAAGAAAGTAGCGAAGAGGACCAAGATCAGACATGAGAAACTGCTCACGTAGACGAGCCTTAACAAAGGCAATGTGCTCACGGTCATCACCGGTGATGATCATGTCATCAACATAGAGAAGCAGCAAGGTCCGACACCGAGGAGAGGTGTAGACAAACAGTGCAGGATCATGAGCACTGGGAGAGAAGCCTGCGGCGATAACCACTGAGGAGAAGCGCTCAAACCAGGCACGAGGGGCCTGTTTAAGGCCATATAGAGATCGTCGAAGACGACAAACCATCCCATCAGGAACAGAATACCCAGGAGGAGGCTGCATATAAACCTCCTCACTCAACTCGCCATTAAGAAAAGCATTCTGAACATCAAGCTGGGACACAGACCAGCGGCGAACAGAAGCAACAGCAAGAAGAGTACGAACGGTGGTCATATGAGCCACAGGGGCAAAAGTCTCGTCATAGTCACGGCCGTGCTCCTGCTGAAAGCCACGAGCCACAAGACGCGCTTTATAGCGCTCGAGAGATCCATCAGAGCGGGTCTTAATTTTATAGACCCACTTACACGTGATAGGACGAACACCAGAAGGGGGAGAAACAAGATCCCAGGTGCCAGTGCGCTCAAGCGCGGCGATCTCCTCAGCCATGGCAAGCTGCCATTCAGGATGACGCTCAGCATCCCGATAAGAAGTCGGCTCGGAGAGAACAGAAAGACCATACTTACTAGGAGAATAACGGTCAGGAGGACGACGCTGACGAACAGGCCGTGAATGGGAAGACTCATCGGCGGAATACGACTCATCAGAAGAAGAGGAAGAAGGAATAGGTGAAGGAGGAGCCAAAGCCGGAGAACGAGGAGTACTAGGCGGAGGAGAGGATGGCGCCGAAGATGGAGGAGGCGCACAAGAACTAGGAGGTGGAGAAGAGACAGCAGGAGGTGAATCAGAAAAAAGGAGAAAAGAGATATCATCCACCGGGTAAGTGCCAGAGGTGTGGCGAGGATAGAAGGAGCGCGTCTCATCAAACGTGACATCACGGGAGATGCGCATCCGACGACCAACAGGGTCCCAACAGCGGTAGCCCTTATGCTCATCACTGTATCCAAGAAAAACACACTCAACAGACTGAGCGGTCAGTTTGGTGCGTTCGCGAGGAGGAAGAAGAACATAGCAAACGCAACCAAATAAACGAAGAGCCGAGTAGTCTGGAGAGGTACCAAAAAGACGCTCGAGAGGAATGCCACCTTGAAGGGCAGCAGAAGGCTGAATGTTAATGAGGTAAGTCGACGTAGCAACAGCCTCAGCCCAGAAATGCGGCGGAAGAGAGGAAGCAATCATCATAGCACGGGTAGTCTCAAGAATATGACGATGCTTACGCTCGGCGACACCATTTTGAGCATGGGCACCGGGACACGAGAACTGAGCAAGGGTGCCCTGCTCAGCAAGGACACCACGCAGGTGCTGGGAGATATACTCTCCTGCAGAATCAGCACGAAACACACGAATAGGAGTGGAATACTGAGTACGAACCATGGCCATAAAGCGCTGATAAATAGCAAGCACCTCACTGCGAGAGCGCATAAAAAATAACCAGGTGTACCGGGAAAAATCATCAATAAACAAAATATAGTATCGATGGCCCCCTTTAGAAGCAAAGGGTGCCGGACCCCAAACATCTGAATGAACTAAATCAAAAGGTCGCTGAGATACAGACGCACTAGTAGGATAGGGAAGCTGAATCTGTTTGCCTAACCTACAACCCTGACACGAATGTAAAGACACATCTCCTGAGACAGACCCCAGAAGACCACGACGAACTAATGACGATAAACGGGAGCCACAAAGATGACCCAGCCGATGATGCCACTGCTGAAAAGAGCCAGTGACAGAAGCAGCAACCGCAGAAGGACTGGCTGATGAAGAGTCAGCGGAAGGAACGCGAAGCCAGTCTAACTCCCATAGCCCCGGGGACTCAAGGCTGCGAGGGCCAGCTCCAACCAGGGCCTGTGTACGACGGTCCTGAACAGAACAAGAATCAGCGTCAAGAATGACACGACAACCAGAATCAGTAAGCTGACTAGCAGAAAACAGGTTCATTTTAAGACTAGGAACATGAGAAACATCAGGAACAGAGAAAGAGGAAGTAGAAAGGGTGCCTCGACTGGAAACAGGAAGAGAGGTACCATCAGCCGTGATAACACGAACAGGAGAAATAAAAGAGCGAAGAGCAGAAAGAATAGAAGACGCAGAAGTCATATGAAAAGAAGCTCCAGAATCCAGATACCACGGGGATGACGTACCTGACTGTGTAGAAGGTGGTGGTCGCACGGTGCCCGAAGAGCTAGACACAGAACCAGCAGTACCCGTCGAGGAAGAGCCTGTAGCAGCGAGCAGACTACGAAGACCTCGGATAATGTCCTGATCAGACAGTGCAGCAGCAGAAGATCCTGACAATCCAGCCTGGGCAACAGCAGAAGATCCTGAAGAACCAGCCTGCCTACGAGCAAGGTACTGCTGACGTAAGCTGGGATCCCTCTTCCAGCAGCTCGAGATATCATGACCAGGCCTGTTACAGTAGGCGCAGGGAGGACGAGGAGACGTACGGGGCTGCTGAGGCTGACTCTGGGCCGGAGGAGGAGAGAGTATCGGCGGACTTGGAGACCGCAACGAGGCTGGCGGCACAGAAGGACCACGAGCAGACGGCACAGGAGGACCACGAGCAGCAAGTACAGAGGGAACCTCAATAAGACCAGCACCACGAAGACGAGTCTCCTCAGCCCGAAGCTCAGCTAGTACCTCAGAGAGCGGAACACGACCACGGGCAAGCAGCTGGGCACGGCGCGGCTCAAACTCCTTGCGGAGCCGCGACAAGAACTCATAGACGCGCTGAAACTCCAGATCCGCGCGCACAGTCAGACAACAGGGACAGGTGCCACACACAGCAGTACGAAGAGAATCAAGCTGACGCCATATAGCAGCACTCTGAGTGTAGAAGTCATCAATAGTGGAATCACCCTGCTGAAGATCATGCTCCTGACGAACCACGGACAGGTAAAGAGCATCGCCAGACGGCTGATAGCGCTGACGAAGAAAAGTCCACTGAGCAGCAGCAGTGGGAAGACCCATGAACTCAGCAGCATACTGAGGCAGAACACTGGAGGTGAGAACAGCAGCAGCACGAGCATCCTCATCGATCCACTGAGCGTAATCAGACAGATCCAGCCGGTAGGTCGCAACAGCAGTAGAATGCTCCTGGACATCCCGGTCATAAGCAGTCCGAGCAGTATCATAAGCACTCTGAGCAGCATCCTTGACCTCCTGAGTAGCATCGGAAGCCAGGGCAACAGGCGGCGGCTCAATGGGTGCCAGAGGAGCAACGGGGCGCGGCGGACAGGAGACCTCGCCAGAAAGCACACCCCAAAGACGAAGACCGCGCATATGGACGCGCATGAAGGCAGCGAAATCAGGGTAATTTGCGCCATCAAAAATCACCGGGCAGCGAGGAATCGCAACATAACCCGACGAGGAAGACATTGTACCTGTTTTTTTTTTTTTTTTTTTTGCAGAGGCCGCGGGACGGCGGACAGCGGGGCGGCGAACGACGATGCGGGAGGAGCCGGCGGCAGAACAGATCGAACCGGCAGCAGCGACTACGTACAATAGCAAGGAGAATCGATCTGGTCTTTGTGGAGCACCAATCTGATCAAATCTTTACGTGAGATAGCACTACTTGGGCAATCGCTGCACTTTCCTTGGGACTGGATCCAGTGGTGATTGATTGAAGTAGAGGGGCAGTTGGTAGGCGGTGATGGAGAGGAGGCGAGCAGCACACGCAGGTGTGAAAGAGCAGCGCACGCAGATGCTGTCAGGCAGCCGCGGAGGTCGGCGGCAGAGAGCAGCGGCAAGCCGTCGACGGGAGAAGACGCGGCCGGAGATGGCAGCAACAAGAAGGCTGACGAGGACACAGCCGGCAGCAGCGAAGCTAGGTGGAGAGAAGGCCGGGACGGCCGGCAGCAGGAGAAGGCAGCGGCGGTCGGAGATGGCA
This sequence comes from Puccinellia tenuiflora, assembly GCA_012064385.1. Taxonomy (NCBI): domain Eukaryota; kingdom Viridiplantae; phylum Streptophyta; class Magnoliopsida; order Poales; family Poaceae; genus Puccinellia; species Puccinellia tenuiflora. The sequence goes on along the minus strand of QRDG01000160.1, from coordinate 1,002,834 downwards.
GAAGCAAAATTCGATCGGAAGAGAACACACGATCGGAGAGAAAGAAAAAAGGACCGAGAACACGAGTTGCAATTGCAATGCGGTAGAACCCTCGTGCTCTGATACCATGTTAGGGAAATAGCACAGATTATATTCCCAGGGGCCAAAGGCCACAATATATATAGTACAGGTACAGGCAAATATACAGAAAGCCCCCTAACAGGTGGGGAAACTACAATAGACATATATACTCTAACAATGTCCAGTCCACTACTGATGCTGATATGGTGCGGTGTGCTATATGTGAACATTTTCTTTATCAAAGAGGCAGTAATTATGAATTGCACAACAGAAACTGGGTTATAGCTCATTCAGTACATTCTGAAAGCTAGCGCTTCATTATACACCAAACTGTGTTCCATGTCCAACTTTTTTTCGTTTCTAGCCATCTAATGAAGCATCAGAAACCTCTGGCACACGGAGAAGCACACAGATCATTACCGTATTCAGGTGGTATCCATTGCCATCGAAGAAATCATGTAATTTACAAGACCTTTGTTCGGTTGAACAGTTGCGTTTGGTATGCCCCCCATATGGACCGAAACCTGTTTGTGTGCTCGTCGTCAGTGGGGTGAGGGCTCGACGGCCGTCCTGAACAGCAGTATGTATACCTTATCAACGGAAAAGTACAAGAATCCGCCCCTGGCATGCGTGACATATGAACCGAAACCTGTCCCTACGATGCAGTGCCAAGCTGACCCGTAAGCAGTGTCGAACTCCTGTCAGCAAAAAGGATAATAAGCTCCCATCATTTGTACAGTACTGAATTATTATCAATGTAAAGTTTGAGAATGCTCGAACAAATAACGACGGTTCTCTGGTTAAAACTGGAGATTCAGGTATGTAAATGAGTACTCAGACAGATAGGGTAACGTTGTAGGATAAAGTAATTAAGAGAGGCAAGTGTCTTCTCTGTTGCACACTACTGCATTTCTGAACTACACCTCCGGATTGTCGGACGCTGATTACCTTCTACTCCTACGCTATTTGACTGTGAGAGTGTGCTTCTCTGAAGTATGTAAGTACTAGCATAAACCTGCTTTGATGATATTCAATGCAATCTATAATCGTAAATGGCATTAGAAAAGCAATTGTGAGTTGGCTGACATTGAGCATTTGAGCGTGGCGGGTGTGAATATTCAGTTCCCAGAACAGTCCATATTTCCGGTCAAACTTGCTTAAGCCTCCTGTGCAGTGACACTGACAACCACATGATGAGACACGTTCTCCTGATTGCCTCTGATTGGTGGTTAGCCACGCGAATGAGCGTTTCATTCGGCTTGACCCCATCGCTTAGGTGTTGAGAGCCTGATACTCCAACTGCCAATGATATGACAGACAACAACAAACCTATTTTGGTTTCAGAGGTATGGAGAGAGCTGCAGGGGCAACCAACCTGCTCGTCGATACGGTTCATCTACTCAACACACGCATAATAAGCGGGTAGTGTTCAATCTATCAGCAATTCAACATGGATATGAATGCTCAATGCACATAGCGTCAGTGTAATCCGTCAAGGCATTGGCAGCGAATACAAGCAGTACACCAGCCAAGCCAGATGCTGGTGCAGCCACTGAATGATCCCCAGTTACTCTTATTCGTGATTATAACGGAGTGATGCCAACCTGACGAGGTCGCCATTGCAATTTTGGGATCAGACAAGCACAACCAGCTCCCGGCTAAGTTGTGCTACAATGTGTATACTAGTCGCAATCTGTAATGCAGTTCTGGCGGTGGTGTAGCAGCAGTGCACGGAGCTTTTTACCTTCTTGAGGGCGAGCGCGAGGCGCTTGGGCTCGAGGCGGCGCGGGGAGTGCGGCATCGCGGCGAGCTCGTCGCGGGCGCAGCGGAACGCGCGCCGCTGCAGCGCGAGCGGCATGTCGGCCGCCACCACCCGCACCACCGCCTTATTACTCCTCTCCACGCCGTCGTCCCGGGCCTCCGCCGCCGCCTTCTTCGAACCGCCGCCCTGATCGGCTGCAGCGTCGTCCTCCGCGAGCCTGGCGACGCCGAGCAGCGACCTGATGACGCCGCCCCGGCGCCCCGCCTCGCCGCCGGCCTCGTGCTCCCTCATGCTCGCGACGCCACGCTCCCTTCGCGCCGGCCGGGAGTTTTGACGAGCGGGAGGAGGAGGGAAACCGGAAATGAGCTGAGCTGAGCTGAGCTGAGATGGCGAGCGGTGCTTGCTCTGTTTCTTTGTAGTAGCGCTGTGCGGCGCTTCGGGCGGCTTTTTCTATTGGGACGGGAGAGGAGAGGACGGCGCGCGTCGGGGTTCGTTAAAGTTGGCGCGGTACTCTGCACCTTTACCCTTTGTTTTCTCTGCCTAGGGAGCCCGCCGGTGCGATCACCGACGGCGCGTTCCGGGGCGCGGCGGGGAAATATCTAGTGCTACCACCCCTTAGGGTGCTACAAATCCTACCAACAAAAAAATCAATTTTAAAATTGTCAAAAAAATTTAGGAAAAAATGTGAGTGTTAACAAGATATGTTTCTATTACCTCCAAAAATTTTAATTTCAAATTCGAAACGAGCAGTGAGAAACAAAAAAAACAAATCTGCTATGAATAGTGTTACTGGTGTCACTAAAAGACAAAAGCAGAAAAATGACACTATTCATAGCAGATTTGTCTTTTTTGTTTCTCACTGCTCATTTCGAATTTGGAATTGAAATTTTTGGAGGTAATAGAAACATATCTTGTTAACACTCACATTTTTTCCTAGATTTTTTGACAATTTTAAAATTAATTTTTTTGTTGGTAGGATTTGTAGGAGCCTAAATAAAGGGTGGTAGCACTAGCTATTCTCCCGGGGCGGCGTACGGCGTTCTTTTTTTACCTCGGCGAGGCGCGCGCGTGGGGGGCGAGACAACAAGCGACGAGCTCCGTACGTGCGGAGGCTGCCCGGGCAATGGGGCGCACGCGCACGGTGGGCCCGGTTCCATAGCAAACGAATTCCGGAGGTTCGGATAGGTCTCGTGGGCCGGATGTGGGAGTAAGACAATTTCTAGTGCACCGATCAAAATACACTTCAAGTTATTAATTTGATTTAAATATATCAAACTTCTCAGTTAAATTCTAAATACATTTTTTCAATTCCTGACATCTATTCCTAATAGACAGGTATCGCAACACACGCCGACATGATCTAGTGATGCCTACGATCATGCTGTGTCACGAGCAGGGGCGGAGCTAGAAAACTGGAGAGAGTGGTGCACAGTGGTGCCCATCTGCAAAAATATCTTATTTTAGGGGTGCAAACATTGTGGGAAAAAAACCAATTTACAAAGAAATTATGTTTTACCAGGGTCCAGTGCACCCCCATGGATACACCTAGATCTCCTCATGCACTTGGGTGTGTTTGGTTCACCTCGGCCCTCGTATGAGATCTCACGTGCCGGCAGTCAGTCATGTCTTAGGACAACTCTAATGTGCTATGACATTTCATGTTCGTTTGTGTTTGGTTTGCGTCTGACTTTGTCCGCTTACATTTGTCCACGGCTTGTCCGCGGTTTGTCATATTATATTTGTTCTTTGACCCAATTTATCAAAAAACGTAAACTTAATTTCGTTCAAACATAAGTAAACATGACACCCACTCTAGCGTGCTATGCTCGGATGCGGGCGCCCGTGGAACCCACTCAGTGGGTCTTGTCACCTTTGAGGGAGGCGGCAGTCCTGCGGCACCGATCGAATGTCGCTTCGACCCTGGTGAGGGTATTCTGGTGTCGATGTTTCAGTAGAGGTGAGCCGGAGACACCCGGGACGACGACGCATGATGACCTGCCCTGTGCCCTGTGGTTGTGCGTGTCGCATCGGTCGAAGCGGAGCGGAGATTGGGTTCTGATGCGTTGGGTCCCACAGTCGCCGACGAACGAGGACGATCGCAACAATTGACGAGGCATGGCGGCATGGGCGTGGCTGTGAACCCTAGGTGGAGTAGGGTATGTGGTGGGATCTCGTTTTTTTGGTATCTCACCTTCGAAGACACAAAAAACATTATTTTATTGTTTTTTCACTTTCACTGGACTACATGACTTGAAAAAGGACAAAGTCAAAAATGTCAATGAAATATTTTGCATCTCGTGATCAATTATTTTGAACAGTGCAAACATTCTTCCCCTATGAACAACTTTTTAACAATTGCATGCAGATTTTAATCATTATTTTTTAAACCTCGTGAACAATTATTTTCAATACTACATATATGAATAGTTTCTCAAACGAAGATACACATTTTCTTGTATAAAAATATATTTTTCGTGAACGAATAATTTTTCCTCAACTTTCAACAGATTTTTTTACATGATTACTTTTTCTGAACTATTTGGAAAACGATTTAGTTGATTTGTGTGCACATTTTTTATGAACTTGAACATTTTTTGTCTTGCCATAAGCCTATTTTATAATAATTATTTTATACAAAATATTTGTTATTTGTTCTCGGAACGATTTTCTCAAGTTATCTAAGCATTTATTTTTCCGTGGAAGAACATTTTAGTTTTTCCAATATGATTTTTCTTCAAGTAAAAAGAATAGTATACATAGTCCTTTTACAACAATAATATACATAGTATTAGTAGCTATGTTTTTTTGGAGTTAGAGAATATCTAGCAGATCTCTTAAAACCCCACAGCGCCGCCGGAAATTCTGGTTGATATGTGTTTTTGGCTTTTTTTTCGGCCCAAACAGGCACTACATATCGGTCAAGCCTAGAAAAATTATCGGGTGCAGCGATATGCAAATCCTCCTCCAATATATCAAGGGTATCATGGGCATTTAGGGTTACCCCCCGACCCCCTCCACCGCTAGATTTTCCAACTTCGGCGAGCACTTACCAGCTTCTACACCGTGAAATGGATCGCGGCTTCGACGGCCTCGATGGTGCGCCTCCTGCGGTCGTCCTCGGTGGTGCGCATCCTAACGATGCCTCCCCCGACCTTTGAGTACTTCGCCTCCTCCTCCTCTGATGAGTGCTCCACTGAAGATGACGGCGATGAGCTCACCGCCATCACCAACGATGCCACGCGCATCTAGCGAAGTCTCTACTCTTAGAGTGTTGGGCTGCGAAGCGGCACTGTCAATCTGCCCGATTTGTCAACGTGGTAAACGTCGCCTAGCTCGGGCGCGGCCTTCGCCAGGACGCAGAGCACCGAGCGTATGCGTGGCGGTGGGAGAAGAAGGAGCGTCGCCAGTGCCTCGTCCTGCACGAACTCCGCAGAACTCCGCAGCTCCAAGTAGTGTCGGCGCCACGTATTTTGGTTAGTTTAGGGCTAGATCGCGCCGACTATGTTTAATTTAGTTTAATTTTATGTTGAACTACGCCGGAGAGGATTGTAGATTTTCTGGTAGGAGAAGAATTTCTTTTCGAAGGAGTGCACCTGCATTTGGATGTAATTTTTCAAAGGGAAAAACTGTCTCATCAAAGACAACATCTCTAGATATGTAAACTCGGCCGGTGGAGATATCTAAGCATTTTACTCCTTTGTGCATGTGACTATAGCCAAGAAACACACATTGGGTGGATCGAAAAGCAAGTTTGCGCTTATTGTAGGGACGGAGATTAGGCCAACATGCACATCGAAAAATACGAAGAGATGAGTAATCAGGTGTTTCTTTGAGAAGACGCTCCATAAGAGTTTGATGATCAATGACTTTGGAAGGGAGAATATTTATAAGATGTGTAGCTGTAAGGAATGCCTCATCCCAAAATTTGAGAGGCATAGATGCATGTGCAAGAAGGGATAGCCCTACTTCTACAATGTGTCTATGTTTGCGCTCTGCCGAGCCATTCTGTTGGTGAGCGTGAGGGCATGACACATGGTGAGTAATTCCAATCTTTTGAAAGAAGGAATTTAATTTTTATATTATCCTCCCCAATCCGTTTGCATGATGACAATTTTTGCATCAAATTTTCATTCAACAAGATTTTGAAAGTTTTGAAAAACTTGATAGACATCAGAATTTTTCTTGATAAGATAAATCCAAGTAAATTTGCTAAATCATCAATAAAGCTTACATAGTATGTGTATCGACCTACTGAACTAGGTGCTGGACCCCATACATGTGAGTAAACTAGCTCTAGAGGGGAGGTGGATACACTTGTAGATTTGGGATATGGTAATTGATGACTTTTGGCTTTTTGACAAGAATCACAAACTAATTTAACTCTAGACTCTCGAGAGCATGGAAGCTCATACTTTTGAAGAACTTGTTCAACTACTTGAAACGAAGGGTGACCAAGACGATGATGCCATTTGTCCGAGGATGGCTTGACGACACTGAACACCATTTTATTGACTCTTGATGAAGAGGAGATCAATGGATAGAGCCCCCTTATGCATCTACCCTTAAGAAGAATTTTCTTCGTTGCCTGGTCCTTCACATAAAAGAAATAGGGGTGAAATTCTAGAAAAACATGATTGTCTTTTGTAAGACGATGAACATAAACAAGATTTTTGGTGGCATTGGGAACATGGAGAACTTTGTTTAGATGAAGTGGACGATATAGGGTACTAACAAGTGTATGACCAACATGTCTAATGCTCATACCTGATCCACTCGCCGTGTGCACTTGATCACGGCCATTGTACCTCTCCTTGATGGTGAGCTTCTCAGCATCACCGGTGATGTGGTCGGTGGCACCGGTATCACCGTACCAGTTGGTGTCCACGCCGTAGGAGTCGACGTTGTTCACGTTCTTCTCATCCTGGTCATCTTCATCATAGCGATGCCAGCAGCTTGCAGCCTCATGGCCTGGTTTCTTGCAGATCTGGCAGACAGGGCGGTTGTGTTGGGAATATGCCCTAGAGGCAATAATAAAATCGTTTATTAGGATATTCATGTTTATGATAATAGTTTATTATCCATGCTATAATTGTATTAATTGGAAACATAATACATGTGTGGAATATAAACAACCAGTTGTCCCTAGTAAGCCTCTATCAGACTGGTTAGTTAGTCAAGAGATGGTTAGAGTTTCCTAACATGGACTTGTTATAGTCACTTGATAACGGAGTCATATCATTAGGAGTAATGATGTGATGGACAAGACCCGATAATAAAGAGTTGCAATTGATCGTGTCACACAGTTTTATTGCTAACACTTTTAGTATGTCAAGTATAGTTTCCTAGACCATGAGATTATGTCACTCCCGTTTACCGGAGGAATACTTTGTGGACATCAAACGTCACTTCGTAACTAGGTGATTATAAAGGTGGCTTTCAGGTATCTTCGATGGTATTTTTTGGGTGACATGAATCAAGAGTGGGATTTGTCCTTCCTTGTGACGGAAAAGATATCTCTGGGCCCTCTCGGTAATATAGCATCAGAAATGTTGCAACCATGTGATTAAGTGGTAATCACGGAGATCCTATATTATGGACGAGTAAAGAGAACTTGCCAGGGTAACGAGATGAAACTAGATATGGAGATATCGACGATCGAATCTCGGGCAAGTTAAATATCGGTGAGACAAAGGGAATCATATACGAGATTAAGAATCTCCGGCATCGTGGTTCAATCGATAAGGAACTTCGTTGAATATGTAGGAGTCAATATGGGCATCTCGGTTCCGCTGTTGATTATTGATCTGATCATGTCTGCATGTTTCTCGAACCTGTAGGGTCACACACTTAACGCTCCGATGTAGCTAGGGTTAGCGATGAGATAATTGATGGTATGAACGAATGGTGATTCGGAGTCTCGGATGGGATCCCGGACATCACGAGGAGTTCCGGAAGAGTCCGAATAATAAGATTCATATAAGGAAAGTGTTTCCGGAGGTATTGGAAAAGTTTCGGAATATTTGCAAAGGGTACCAGAAGGTTCTAGAAAGTTTTAGAGGAGTCTAGAAGTGGAACCCACATAAGATATGGGGCCCACATGGACCAAAGGGGGTACAGCAACCATATGGGCTACGCACCACCCAAGGCCCACATGGGCCTAGCCGGCCAAGGCAAGGAAAGGGGAGGCCAAGTCCTAGTTGGACTAGGTGGCCGACCACCCCTAGTTGGAAGGGGCCCAAGCCCGAGTCCACTTGGGACTCGACTTGGGGGCCAAGTTGGCCGGCCCCTCCAAACCCTAGCCGCCACCTATATAAAGGGGGACAAGGAGGGGGTGCGGGACGCCCTTTGCCCCAACCCTAGCCGCACCCCTCCTCCTCTCCTAGCCGGCGCCACCCCTCTCCCCGGAGGGCTGCCGCCACCACTACCTCCTCCCTTGCCGCACCACCCCTAGCTGTAGGGCTGCTGCTGCGCCACCTCCTCCTTCCCCTCTTCGTGCCATGGCTTAGGCGAAGCCATGCTCGTGGAGATCTACACCATCAACGCCACCACAACCGTCGTGGTGCCGAGATATATCTAGCCACTCCCTCCTTGCTTGCGGGATCAAGAAGGCGGAGTCTACATCGAGCTATACGTGTGGATACCGCGGAGGCGCTGCTCGTGCGGCGCTTCATCGGATTGGATCTTCGAGGAAATACATCTCCTCGCGACTAGATGAGTCTAGTTGCGGGGATCGACTAGCCAACCCCTGCACCGACAAAATGCGTTTGTTCGATCTTCAAGGGTAAGAGATTGGATCTCGCCTTCGCTACCTTCGTCTAATAGATCTAGATCGTGGGGCTTCTTCCGCTTGTTTCGTAGGAAAATTTTTGTTTTCTATGCAACGACCCCTTCAGGTTGTAGCCACCTCCACGTCCACCGCCTTGTCGCCCGCCGCCCCCTTGGTTGTTGTTGAAGCGCCCGTTGCCGCAGCCGTAGCTGCGTCCACCACGGCCACGCGGTCCGCCACGACCGTAGCCATTGCCGCGTCCGCGATTGTTGGTGTAGCCGCGTCCGCGTGTGGTAGCATTGGCGGAGGAGTTGAAGCCGCCACTGCCGGAGTTGAGGAGCGCCATCCTGTTGTCGAAGCCGCTGACCTGAGAGTATAGGTCGCTGACGGAGACGTTGTTGTCGTTGGCTTGGAGGGCGGCGAAGATCGGGTTGTAGTTGTCGTCGAGGCCGGCGAGGAGGTACTCCACCAGCTCTTCATCCTCGAGCGGGCGGCCTGCAGTTGCGAGCTCGTCTGCAAGTCCCTTCATCTTGGTGAAGTAGACGGATGCAGAGTTGTTCTCCTTCTTGGTTTGGGCGAGCTGGACCCGAAGGTTGGCGATGCGGGTCTTGGATTGTGTGGCGTGCATGGTTTTGATCACTTTCCAGACCTCATAAGCTGTCTGCATACCAACAGTTGATCCCCAAACCTCTTTAGACAGAGAGTTAACAAGATAGGAGAGAACTTGCTGGTCGGTGTAGATCCAGGCGGCGTAGGCGGGGTTGGCTCCTCCACCTCGCCGTGCTTTTCTCCCTTGTCGACCTTGATGGTCTTGGGCGGAGCTGCGGTTGTACCGTCGAGGGTACCCCATCAGTTGTGCGCCAGGCACATCCGGGAGAACTTGGGTCTGCCATAGCAGTTAGTTCTCCCTTGTCAGCTTCTCAGAAACGCTTGTGCCGCCGAGAGGATTCGCCATGGTCGAGGAAGATGACCCGGCGGCTGAGGAAGACATCTAGATGCGTTGGAAGCCTAGCTCTGATACCATGTAATAAACAGGGTGTTTGTTAAGCGTGTCTTACCCTTTGTCTCGGGCCGCTTTCCGTGTTTATATAGGCACAATGCCGAGGGGTTTACAGATGTTTACAGGTTGTCGATCTTATCAGATCATTGAGACTTATCCAGCTAACCACCACAATCTTATAGTTACGATTGGGGGTTTTACAACTTGATCACCAAGCAAGACTAATATGCTAACAACCACGGCTAACAACCTAGCCGTGTATCTAACAACCTTCTAACACGGGGGCGTTGATCGACCTCAACGCTAAAATCATGGCATTGAGGTCCGTTGTCAGATCATCTTTACGCTTGTTCACTCAGGAGGTTTTGGATTATCGTTGTGTGCAATTTAGTCTCCAATCTTGTTTTTTATAAAGGGCTTTATTACTTAAAATGGTTTAAGCATTACACCCGGCCTCTGCATACAAAGATGCACACAGCCGACAGTCTCCAAATGAAAACATAAAAACATAGGCTTCAAGTTACAACTCATGAGATTGTGCACTCCGCCTATGGTGGTGGTCCGATGCGAAAATCACCTACGCCACCCATGTTGAATAACCAATGTCCCTCGCCGTAGTCTCCAGTCGCGCAGAAGCCTCCATAAAGAGGTCGTGAAACTCCACGCGTTGTAACATGGACCACGAACGGAGCAAACTTGCGCACCGGTATATTATCTGCAAGAGAGAGAAACATTTTTATCATTAAAAACCTTGTCATTTCTACATAGACAAAGCGACCAGACAACAGCAATCGCTCTCACCCTTAATTATAGTTCTAAACTTGTGATCAATTCCATGCAACCAGTTTCCGAAATATTCGCAACCGATTTTGGAGGATACAAATTAGAAGCAATTTGGATAGTTGACCATATAGAACACGCAATCTTACATTCGGAAGAAAGTGTGCTTTATCGTCTCATCATGGAGACAAGAAGCACACTTCGTACTTCCTTCCTACGCTTAACAAGGTTCTCTTTTGTGAGAATAACTCCTCGACGAGCATACCATGAGAAACAATTTAGAACACTAACCTATCTATCAATTTTTGATCCTTTCAATTGGCTTTTGATTCTTTATCTTGGTTTGGTTACCTTCAATTGGTAAATTGGAATTTAATATCTCCTCCATAGATATTTGTTCCAATTGATATTATTGGGGAGTCTTGATACCTTTTTGCCTTTTTAACTTTACTTGATTTCGGTCAAGTATCATCCCTCTTCTTGGTATCTTTCTCCTAGTTGATATTTTTTGTTTTAATTGGTATCTTATTTTCAATGGTGTCTTTATCGCGTCATTTGTTGTGTGATTGATTCCTTTTTGATATCACACTTCATGTGTTGAGTGTTTTGGAATCAACTCATTTGTTGATTTGATTTTTCCTCAATCATGTGTTGATTTGGATTTTGATATAATTGGACAACCTTTTTGTGTCACACCTTGGTGTGCTCTCTTCTTGGTTTACTTGGTGTTTTTGTCCAAATTGTATCTGTTTGGTTTTTGAAGGGTTAGTATGTATATCCTTTAACTTATATATTATGGCATGCTTGTCTTTCTAGTTCCAATATATAGGGGATACTCCACGAATCCTAAATTGGCTAAGATGTGCATGAAATTCAATTTCATATCTATATGCACATATTTATGTGGAGTGTTTCCTATATATTGTAGTTGATCTAACTACTATGGAACCCAATGAGTTTGGAACCATTTGTATTCTAATTTTGTTTAGGTACAATGGAGATGCATTGGATGCTTGCCTCATTCATAAGGAAGGTGTTCTCACCGTGTGAGTGTCGGAGTCAAGCTTTGATGTCAAACCAACTCTCATTATCTTCATCATCAATGCATCTCGGTAACAAGTATCTATCCCATGCATAATTTTCTAGTATTCAACCTTGTGTAGGTTGCCACTTGGCATGAAATCTCTTATATGCAATTGTTGTGGTTTTGGCCTTTCCTTCACTTAATATATCTTTGTGATATGTGTGTTGAATTTGCAAAACCTTTTCTTTAATTGATATTATTTCCTTGTGATACTTGTTGCCTATTTCAAAGCATCTATACTATCTCTTGTTCCCTTAGTGATATGTGTGATGCATTTGATATATTTGAAGTCATTTATATACAATGAGATAAATTTGAGATATGTGCTATGCTTTTAAGCAACAATCTCATTTGTATATTTATGACTTCCTTTGGATACCTTGTTCTCTTTTCCCGAACCATTTCGTATGTATATGTTTCTTTGCGGATGTATATCTTCAATGGTTTGTCCAATTAGAAAACCTATACATATGAGAGAGGTCACCTTTTAGTTGGTATCCTATTTCTTTTTAAGACACCTTGTTTTCTTCTATAATTCTTTGGTGGCTCCAAATTTGTCTCATGAGTGCTTGTCTTATGTTTATTGGTATCTTTACACACTCATGTATTTGTTGAAGATCTTTTACCTCATACTTACCTTGGTGAGCATGTTGAATTTTATTGGCTAAATGATCTCACTAGCTTTTGGCATTTTCAATTGGTTTTAGTTTCCAATTGGTATCCCTAAGCTTGTGAACATATTTCTCTAAAAGATCCTTTTATCTCGGTTGGGCCTATCTTATGTTGATTTTTGAAAATTGGTATCTTCTTATGGCTCAACCACATCTTTGGTGCAAGTGCTATGATTTGCTTTTGCATTATGCACTATTGCACTTGTTGCGTGTTCTAGATGATTTTGGGGGAGCGAGGATGCCATTTTTGTGCCCTTCTCAATTGTGCATGGAAATTGGGGAGCTTCTCCATTTTTATTTAGAACTCTCGCTTTGGATCTTCTCGATTGCTTTTCTCCTTTGTGGAGATGTTTAAAATGATTTCATCCTTTTTGCAATCTTTTGATCCTCAATATAGTTTGATTTCCTCTATTTTTTTGTTAAAAGGGATTATCATCACCTTTATGGAGGAACTCATATTATATTGGCTCTCTAAATTTTTCTTCCCATTTCGGCAATCGATGCCAATGGGGGAGAAGTTTAGAGGGTTTAAGGGAATTTGGGTCTTATGCTTTTGTTGCATTTGCCCTTAATGTGTTTGCATCCTTGCTTGTTTGCCTTGCAAAAATGCTTTATTCATTATATAAACCCTCTTAAAATGGTATTGTCATCAATTACCAAAATGGGGGAGATTAAAAGTGCATGGTTTCCCCATGCATGGTTTTGGTAATTAATGACAATCTCTATGGACTAATATTTGCATTGAGCTATATTTGTAGGTGTCCATTAGCTTGCTTGTCTCCATTTGTTGGAGTCAAGGTCTTGCTTGTTCTCCATGTGTTGGAGTCGAGGTTAAGGGAAGAAGATCATTTGTTGATCAAGGCCAAGGTGTTCGTCATCAAGATAAATGCCAAGTGAAGATGTGCCGAAATGTGATTTCCCCATCTTGGTGTATGGGGGAGCATCATGTGAATCTTCATCAAAGCGCAATCGAGGAAGGTGTTGCATCTTGAGGAGTTGAAGATCGTCAATTGTCTTCATCGACCTCAAGTGGATTAATGTGCAAGGCAAAGGTATGATCTTGATAGGGTTTCCTTTTTACCGGTCTCATGATGCTTAGTGAGAGACCGGATTATAGGATAGATAACCGTACTATTAAGAGGGGCTCTCGACCGAGTAACTTGATCGTATCATTCGTGGAGAGCTCAACCCTTTGCATCCTTGCATCTTTGAAATCATCTTCGTTGGTTCTTATTTGACTCTTATCGTGGTGTGGTCTTGGTGCTTGTCGTGCGTGTTATGACAAGGCTAAGATCACCAAAAACGGTTTGCATATGCATCTTCATTTGCATCTTCGGTATTGGAGATTTTGCCGGTTCATCCTTGTGGAAGGTTTCACCTTTCCAACCCTTTGCAACTTTTCTTGTTTGCCATTTTCAAAGGTTGCTTTTGTTGTCCTCTTTCCAACAAAATTGGTTTTGCTTCATTCGGACTTCAATTGCAAAAGAACGGTTTTTCGGTTTGCGAAAAAGAGCTTTTAAACACTCCCCATTTGGTTTTATAGTATCTTGTTGGACTATGATGTTTCTCTGCATAATCTTGTTGTGCTCATTATGACGATTCCAATAAGTCCAAGATTATCGAAACGGAGTTCATTTGCAAAAGTTATGGGGCTTTGGTTTTATGTTGGATCTACACCGGAGTCTCCGGTCCTCTGGACCCGGAATCTCCGGCCCTTGGTTTTCCGCTGCCAAACGAGTGTGTGTGGTGCGTCTCTGGACTCGGTTCGGAGGTACCCCGGAGATGGGGCGGAGTCTCCGGTCCCACCGGAGTCTCCGGCCCAAATGACTGGAGTCTCCGGTCCCTGTGTTTTCGCTGCCGTTTGTCTTGCTGTGGTGCGGTACTGGACTGGGGTCCGGAACACCCCCGGAGATGGACCGGAGTCTCCGGCCCAAATGAACGGAATCTCCGGCCCTAGATTTTCTCGGCTGTTTTGCTTCTGTGTGGTGCGGCTCTGTTGGGAATCCGGAGCATCCCCGGAGGGTGCCCGGAGTCTCCGGCCTGGCCGGAGTCTCCGGCCCCAATGACCGTGTAATACCCCAGCATTTTGGATCCAACGAAGGATAGAAATAGGAGTTTGTGCATTTGCATGCATGCATCTAAAAACCCGAATAAATTTTTCGCAACTAAAACCCTGGAGGGATCGGATTCTTATCACCTTCATGACTCAAGGTTTACCTCATTTTAGGTGAACTCGATGAATTCCGGCATGACCTCTAGGTATTTTACTTGATTTGGGAATTTTACTTTACCGAATATAATAATAATTTTTAAACTCAAATGAAATGCAAAAATGAAAATACAGTTATTTATATTGAATCATCCAACAAATGAATTAATAGTGAATAATAAATCAAATAATTACAAACACATGATTACAACTCTTGGTTATAGATTAAAATAAAACAAATAACTTAATTGTATAATCACAATAATACTTTGTCTTTACAATAATTTCAACAACAAAAGGAAATACAAAAATATAAATACATTTATTTTCCTAAACTAAAAGTCTTGTATTTATCTTCTCTTCAAGATTAGTTTAACTTCAAACCTGTTTCCTGCAAAACAAAAAGAAAAGAAAGCAAATGGAAATAAACAGGAGGGTTAGTGTTAGGTTAATCCTCAGTTTGGCAGTGTGTTGCACTGCTAAGCACCTCATCGGATTACAGTTAAGGGGCTAAGTGTAATATCTGTTCTAGACCACAATTTAGCCTCAGATCAACATCACTGGCAGGGCAGCAGCTAAATCCTTTTGGCAAGCCAAAAGAAGGAACCACATGGGAATATTACCAAACCAGCCGAACCTGAGCTTCAACAGATGAAAATATCTGGAGCACAAGCAGGCAGGCAGCTCACACAGGCAGGCACACACCAGCAGTAAGGATAAGAGCAAAGAATCGTAGCAGCTGCAGCCAGCAGCCATTTCTTTCTCAGAGAGCACCAGCTTGAGCTCTACAGAGCACAACACCAAAACACACCTCAGTTCATCACCAAACCTCAGATCCAGCCATATTTCACCACCGATCTTCCTCTGAGAGTCAAGCAAGATGGGGTAGTATTAATCAAGAGCAAGCTGGAGCAAGGAGAGAAGGCCAGGAACTGGAGGGAAGCAGCCTGGAGCAGGAGGAGCAGACCAACAAGCAGAGCAAGGGGAAGATTCACTACATCTGTTGATCAAGACAGCCACAAGATATCAAGCAGCAGATCCCTCAGCCACCACCTCAACACAGCAAGAGGTTGAACCTCTATCTCTTTTAGTAAAAGCATGGCCAAAGATGCACATGTGGGGTGGCTATGGGTTTTTACCTCAGATCTGCATAGAGATGCTATGCTTATTCATCACAGGGTTTTAAAAATCTAAGCTAGCATCTGTTCTTATCAATTAGAAGGCCTCAGTCTGTGCATCATAGGCAGGGGTCATAGCAAGTTTTGGGCAAAGGCATGCTACCAGATCTGGCAGAGAGAGCATCAATATAAAGCACAGATCCATACTTGGGTTGCTGGGCACAATTCCTAAACAGAAAGGCACCTCAAACACAACCCATTATCTAGATAGCACAATTAATAATCTGAAATCAAATAGCATCATATCTCAATATCATCTTCTTGGAGATCAACCAAATTCCCAACCGTGGCACATCTCTGAACCTAAGGTTCAGAGTAGCACACACACACATGTTCTGATAGTAGCAGTTAATGGATCTAAACAAGTGACTATTTCAGCAATTAGCATCACAGCCATAGATACTAGAGGGATCAATTCCAGCTATGTATCCAAGGGGGCAACAAATCGAGACCGGTGTCCATCTCATGAACAACAAAGGGCAGACCAACCTCTAATCCACAGAGACAGGTTCAGATCGTTACACATAGCTAGTATCTTCAAGCATGGAGTAGGCCAGGGGAGAGGAGTAGAAGAGAGAAGAGAAGCTTATACTTTACGCCCATGGCTGTAGCTCCGCGGTGGCGGGGCAGTACCCGTGTGGCCGATGGAGAAGGACCAAGGGAGGAGCAAGTACCACCACCACACAACCCAGACTGGCGACGCCGGGGTTGCAGTCGTCGGACTGCCGTCCGCCGGCATCAAGGATGAGGTGAGGTGGCGCTGAAGCTCGAGGAGGAGGCCGGCAGGAGCAGTACCGAGACGGTGTGCTCAAGCAGGAGCTCGAGGAGGCGATCATGGTCGGCGGGGAGATGAAGCAGGAGGCGCCGGGGCCGGGGAACAGCGCCGGCAACCCGAGCCAGGACGGCTAGGGTTAGGGATCCGCGGCGGGCTCGATTAGAGTCGCCCGGGAACACATCCAGTTGGGGAATCAGTGGAGTAGGAGGCGGAGGAGCAGTAGCAGGGCTCCACGGCATCAGACATGGCCGGAGCCGGTCGGAGCAGTGGGAGGCGACGGTAGCGGCGTCCGCACGCGTGAGGAGGAGAAGAGGAACGGGAGAGAAGAGAAGCGAGAGAGAGAGAGAGAGGAAGAAGTGGGCCGGTTTTGACCCAAATTGGGTGGGCCAGCCCAATAAGTGGTCCGGTTGGACCAAGGGTGATTTGGTCATTTCCAAATGCAAGTTTAAACCAAATTCAAACTCCCAAATAAGAATTCAAATAAATTTCAAAAATAAATTAAAAATACATTTACAACTCACAATTTTATAATGAGTCCAAATATGAATTTTATTTCATTTATTGAAAAGGCCTTCTAGAGTGAAAAATTCAAAGAATCCAAAATGAACATAAATTGAATTATTTTCCTAAGTAATTTAATTTTCCCAAAAGGTATTAAAACTATTTTACTATATGAGTAATTCTAATATATTTAAGTGGACATCAAGTTGAATTATTTTCCAAAAATAAATTATTTTCTTAAAACAACTTGAGATGATTCTTTGTGAGAATAAATAAAATATGCTTAAGTGAACATGACTTGAATTCTCTTCCAAAATTTTAGAAATCTTTAAGTGAAAATGAAATAAACTAATTTCAATAACTCTTTCCCTAAAAGAGAAATAACTTGGATAATTAGTAATAAAATTAACTATTACCTCAATTCTGTAAATGGCTGTCCTGTTACTCATCCTAGGTAAAACACACATAGAAGGGTTCTTATAAAAGTTATCTACTCTTGTGTTGATAATATTTGAAATAATCAAGTGCATAAAAGTTGAATAAATAACTTTTGCGTGATATTAATGAAAGGTTTTCTTAAAGACATTAGATTTGATAACCTATATTGAAAATCTTGTTTTCCTAGAAAGGTATTTTATCAAATGGCATATTCCTAAAGGAATAATTATAATGAATAACATAAGTTATTTACTTCAATCAATATAGTAAACACTTAAATTATCTTGACATATCAAATCAAGGTAATTTAACAAACCCACAAATTATAAACACTAATTCATCCTTAAAACCTAAAGTCACTCCAGTTATCAAGGTATCAAGTAACATGTAGATCATATTTGTGAGCTTGAGTATTTTGGGTTAATTACGATGCATCTCATATTTATGCATAAAAGCATCTTGCAAGTGTTTCCAGTAGTCCTTACCCGGACTACATTGCTATTTTCAGATTCCGGGTTCTGACGCACCCTAGAACCCCGAAGGGCATGAACTGCCACCTCTATCACAGGCAAGTTCATCACTTGCTCATATCTTTTGAAATATTTGTTAGAAAACTATTTGCAAAACCTTATTATACTATCATCTTTATACAAAAGAAAGCATAAAACCTATTTCTTTAATAACTTGACTATTTGGCTATCTACCTGAGTGGTGGTAACCTACTATGGATGGCAAATGGGACCATGGTAAGATGAATAGGTCCGGAGGTTCCATTTGCAAGGGAAAGTATTACCTAGGATTAACAACAAATGCCGTCATAACGATTGCGCCGTAAAGACGCGTTAACCATAAGGCTTGGAATGGGACGGGAAATGTCATCTGTACTTCTCCCGGATGCATGTCAACGGGCTGCCAGTGCCGTAGGCTGTAGGTCTTGCGGGACTACATGCACATGGGTGGGATCCCTTAATTCCCACGGAGACTGGGGCCTAGGATGGTCTGCAAGGAGAGCCTAGGTGTCTACCGTGAGGGGTAGTGCATCAGGGGTAAACTCGCTATGCATGAATTGGGTGGGCATGCGTTGTGTGGAGAAGCACAGTGAATGGCTTGGATCAAAAACCGGGCCCCACACCAAAGGAAGTGTGGACAGGAAAGCTACCTGGTTGTGCAACAAGGTCTTGATCCCTTATGGGTAAAGTAACGCACCTCTGCAGAGTGTAAAGAATTGTAACATGTTACTCCCTGTTCCGGGAAGGAGCTGCGAACGTTGCAGGAAAGGAACTCCATGAAAGTTCTAGCCCTGTGAAGGATGACGGGCATAGTTTTCAGAATAAAAGCAATCTCTTGAAGAAATGTTTATGAAAACCTTGCATTAAGCTTAAGGCTCCCTGGAGTCTAAAGCTGTAGCTAGTGCATCAAACTTCCCTCTGTACATAATGGACTTGCTGGGTAACGCTGGTTACTCACCCTTGCCCCTTTTGACCCCCTGCTTAGAATCCTGGAGCCATCAAAGGAGTTGACAGTAGACCATCACGATGTCAAGATCTTCATCAAGGAGTCGACCTCTACTTCACCAACTGAAGAACGACAACAACTATGGCGACACGGGAACAATGAAAATGATGATAAGGGATCACTCTGTCAATGGAGGAGAACACGCCTATTGGAAGAATGAGTACAATGTTGGACAAAGGAATTCCCGATGGAGTAGATTAGGGTTATGACAACAGTAGTGATGGTATATGAGTTAGAGCTAGAGATAATCTCCAGCTTAGTGCTACGTTTTGGATCTTTTCTGGATTTCATCTGCTCGGAATTATCCTCTAAGTTTCGAGGAAGCTCTCGAAGTTTTGTATTGATCAGTGTTGTAATCCTATAGTGTTACTTGGACCTGCTATGTTTCTGTTGTACCACTCTGTAGGATGTAATATTCACGGATAGGTCCTTCTGTGAGTATTATATCAATGACTTGCACACTACACCATGCAGTGGTGTGCTGGGTCACCGCAGACCGGAATCTCCGGCCCTCCACGAGTCCGGCCAGACCGGAGTCTCCGGTCACTTGGTCCGGAGTCTCCGGCCTGAAAAGGCCCCAACGGCTAGTTTTTGGGGGAGGCTATAAAAAGCCTCCTCCCTCCCCAAAACCTGGTGGCTGGTCTTGCTCACTTGCTTTCCTCTCACCTCCATTGTTGCTCACCTTGTGAGCTTGATTCCTCTCAATCCCTCCAATGATTGTTGCCCAAACTTAGGGATTCAAGAGAGGAGATCTAGATCTACCATTCCACTAATCAAAATCCCCTCTAAGTGAGGGAAACTAGTGGATCTAGATTTCGGGGGTGCTTTGTGTTCATCCCCTTTGTTCTTCCTATCTTATTCCCCCAAAGCATTTGTTGCTTGGTTGGAATTTGAGAGTGAAGGATTTTGACCACTTTGTGTGTTCTTGCCTCTTGCATTTGTTGCATTGGGTTGCTCTCCCTACGGTGATACGTGAGGATTGAAGTTGAGAAGCTTGTTACTCTTGGGTGCATTGTGTTCCCAAGAGCTTTGTGCCTCTTGGTTGCATTGTGTACCCTAGACGATGGTGGTGTCGTGAAGACTTCGACTTGTTAAGCTTCGGCAAGGTTTGGGAGCCCCCAATTGAGTTGTGGGTGTGTGCCCCAAGAAGAGTTGTAAAGGGCTCCGAAATCCGCCTCGAAGGATTCCGATAGTGGAAGGTGAACCAATCCCTTGGGTAAGGTTCATCGGAGAATAGGGTGAGGCCTTTGTGGCATCTTGAGTAGGCCTCTTGTGGCGAGCTCTCACCCCTCCAACGAGACGTACTCCCTTAACAAGGAGGAACTCGGGAATACATCCTCGTCTCCACGTGCCTCGGTTATCTCTATACCCGAGCTTTTACTTATGCAATTTACATTGTGATAGCCTTCGTGCTTGAAGTTTATTTCTAGCTATCACCTTGTTGCTTGCTTTGCTTAGCATAAGTTGTTGGTGCACATAGGTGAGCCTAGTAATTAGGTTGTTGGCTTGTTAATTTAAACACATAGTTTTATTCCGCAATTATCAAGACCCTAATTAGAAACAAGTTTAAATCGTCTATTCACCCCCCCTCTAGGCGACATCCGGACATAGCTTGTTCTTTCAGAGCTGAACCATGGTTAATCTCTGTAAAAGAGCATTCCATGTTGTAAGTCTAGGGCCGGTTAAATGTCGCCTGAACGCCACAATTGGAGGAGAGGTCCGCATAGTCTCGGCTAGCGTCTCACTCTTATGACGAACAATATTGTAAAGAGCTGGATATTGATCCTTCAGAGGGGCATTACCAAGCCATTTATCCTCCCAGAATCTAATTTCCGACCCGTCACGAATAGCGAATTTTCCAAAGCGGAAGAAATGTTTCTTCGTTGCCATGATCCCGGCCCAAAAGTGTGAATCACCTGGTTTCCATACCACTTGTGACAAAGCTTTTGAACCGACATATTTGCGTCGTAGAATTGTTTGCCACGTCCCTTCTTCCGAGAGAATCTTATAAAGCCATTTCCCTAGAAGGGCCAAATTCTTAACCTGTAGATCATGGATACCAAGTCCACCTTGATCTTTAGGTCGGCAAACCACATCCCACCGAGCCGGTCTATATTTCTTTTTCTCACTATCCCCTTGCCAGAAGAATCTTGAATGAAAATAATCAATTTTCTTCAATACTCCTTTAGGCAATTGGAAAAAAGATATCATATACATCACCATATTACTTAGTACTGAATTTATGAGTACCAATCTCCCACCTAAGGATAGCAATTTGCCTCTCCAACTAGCCAATCTCGCTTCGAACCGCTCCTCAACATGCTTCCATTCAGCATTAGTCAGTCTCCTATAATGAATAGGTATCCCAAGGTACCTAATCGGAAACTGTCCTTGTTCACAGCCGAATAATTCCGCATATTGAGTCTCAAAGCCCTGGGCTTCGCCGTAACAAAACAACTCACTCTTATGGAAATTAATTTTTAAACCTGATAGCTGTTCGAACGCTGATAAAATCAGCTTCATGTTCAAAGCTTTTTCCAGATCGTGTTCCATAAATAGAATTGTGTCGTCCGCATATTGGAGGATAGATAAGCCACCATCAACTAAATGAGGTATGACTCCTTCAATCTGTCCATCCAATTTTGCCCACTCAATCATGACCACTAACATATCCGCCACTATGTTAAATAGAATCGGTGAAAGCGGGTCACCTTGTCTTAGGCCTTTCCTTGTTTGGAAGTAATGACCAATATCATCATTCACTCGAATGGCCACACTACCTCCAGTGACAAAGTTCCGAACCCAGGCACACCATTCCTCCGAAAAGCCTTTCATACGCAAGGTCTGTTGGAGAAACTCCCAATTGACCTTGTCGTAAGCCTTTTCGAAGTCAATTTTAAATATCACCCCATTCAATTTCTTACGGTGCATCTCATGAACCGTCTCATGTAATACGACTACACCATCGAGGATATTCCTCCCCTGCATAAATGCAGTCTGTGTAGGTCTAACGACATGATCCGCGACCGTGTTCAACCGAATGGTTGCCACCTTAGTGAAAATTTTGAAGCTGACATTAAGGAGACAGATAGGCCGATATTGCTGGATCCTCTCTGCATCCTTGATTTTTGGCAACAAAATTATTTCACCAAAGTTCAGGCGAAAAAGCTCAAGCTGCCCGTCATGCAAAGCATTAAACATAGCAAGCAATTCAGGTTTGATGATATCTCAGAAGTTTTGGTAAAACTCGGTTGGAATCCATCAGGGCCTGGAGCCTTGTTATGTTCCATCTGAAAGACTGCTTTTCTCACCTCTTCTTCAGTAAAAGGTGCGGCAAGAAAAGCATTCTCATCATCCGAAACCTGAGGTATGTCATCTGTACGAGACTCGTCAAGAGAAAGGTTACCCTCCGCTGGCGCCCCGAACAATCCCTTATAATATCTGGTTATATACCTCTTTAGCTCTTCTTGTCCTTCAACTAGTCCGTCTTCTTGATGAAGTGAGTGAATAAGCTTCTTCCTATGCCTGCCATTGGCGACATTATGGAAGTACCTTGTATTCGAATCACCTTGAAGAATGAACTTAGCCTTAGACCATTGATACCATTTGATTTCCTCTTCGCGTAATAGTTTCGCTAACGACGCATTTGATTGACTCTTGAGTTCAATCTGTGTGTCGTTAGCGGCTGAATTTCCGCGATCTCTTCGAGTTCATCAATAATGGCAGCCAGACGAGCCTTTTCTTTTTTAAGAAGACCAGTTGTGTGGCGTGCCCAACCCCTAAGGTGTGTGCGTAAATTCCGCAACTTATTATTCCACCTCTGAACAGGAGACACACCTTCAACCGGTTGATCCCATATTTGCTTGACCATCTCCATAAAACCGTCACGGGTCAACCACCCCAATTCAAATTTAAATTGGGGTTTACCGTTTGGTTTCGGTAGACCAGTGGTCAAAATAATCGGGGCATGATCCGATAGAGCCTCGATACATTCTAGGACGCGTACAGACACCATAGGATATTTGGACTCCCATTCTGTGTCCATCAGCACACGATCTAGCTTTTCGTATGTCGGCTCCGGCAGACTTTTCGCCCAAGTAAAGTGTCTACCTGCCATATGGACCTCTCTCAAATCCAAGCTGTCAATGACTGTGTTGAACAGAAAGGGCCAATGACTATCGAATCGACCTCGACTTTTCTCGTATCGGAATCTAAGCATATTAAAGTCCCCACCTATAAGAATAGGATGCGAGTTATCTTTAGCTAGATTAACCAATTCACGTAGAAAAGCCGCCTTATATTCCTCCTGCGCAGCACCGTACACAGCGACCAAACTCCATATGAAATTATCAGCTTTGTTCCGGATATGAAACTTTATGTGAAAATCCGCATCCGAAACCGCTAACACTTCCATAGCATTTGAATTAATGCCAAGTAGAATACCCCCAGACCTCCCACGCGGTGGATGAGAAAACCAATGGAAATCCATACCGCCAGATAAACGGTTAAGGACATTCACTGGAAAGTCTCTTCTACCCGTTTCCGAAATGGCCACAAAGTCCAATTTATGATCTTGGATGCACTGTGCGATATGTAAATGTTTAGCCAAGTCACCGAGACCTCTGCTATTCATAAACATGCCATTCATCGGGAAACTCTTGGAGATATTCGGCCCTTCTTGATCCGTTTTGCAGAGGCGTTCCTAGATTTACGACCAGAGGCTTGCAGGTCATAAACAGACCCTAGCCCTGCCCCATCTAGGTCCACCTCCGCCAACTCCCCAACTAGATGAGATAGAAGCTGACCATCGACATTGTCAGTCGCCTCATCCTCATCTAGAGGGGTAGCCGTCGGCCTACTCAAAGCATTAGGATAAACCTTTACTCGATCAAACTCCATATGCTTTAGAGCATTTGCCGAGACTAGAATCTCCTCCTCATTTCTTCCCATGGTAACGCCAACCTTATGAAGTCTAGACGATACTTGATGTGTAGAAAGTGAAATAATAGACTTAGGCTTTGAAGACGTACCCGGAGTAAGCTGCTCGTTCAGCATGGCTTTCCGTCGCATAGCCTTGGCGAGGGAGTCCTCGTCCGTAGCGACGGAACCATCCGCCGCCACCGCATGACGACTGCTACGTCGCAACACAGCCGCGGCCGGGGGCTGCACCTTTGCTGGCTTATCCATGCATAGGGGTTCAGTTGCGATAGCAACCCCCAACATGGCCGGCGGCCCAGCCCTAGGCGGAGCCACCTCCCCTCCCCCCCCCCCCCCCCGTCCGGAAGTCGAAGTAGACGGAGTGGGCGAGGAGATCGGCGATGTCGGTAACCCCCCAACTGGAGAAGAGCCGCAGAAGCCTCCCCCGTTGGGTGCGGAAGGAGGGGTACTCGGCGCGGCCAAATCTAGCCGAACACCCCCGACCATAAGGGAGGAGAGGCGGCCCTCAGCCGGCTGCACACCCCCTCCCCCGGAGGCAGTCAAGGCGGGCTGGCCGTCCGGGGTTGCCAGCTCCCCACTGGTGGGTGGTAGGGGACGCCGAACTCCCCCAAAAGTCGGTGAAGGAGGGAAGGCCGGCGTGACCGGCGTACATGAACCACCCCCGACGATTGGAGAAGCTGAGCGACTCACCATCGCCGCCACGCCCCCCCCCCCCCGGATGCTGGTGTAGACGGGGAAGGCAAGCGACCAACCAAAGCCGGGGGTCTCGGGTTGATAGGTGTAACAGCCCTACCAATGAGAAGAGACTGAACAGCAGCAGGCAAGCTGTTGCCACCTACAGCTCCGGAACCCGGCGCAATGGTCATATCATTATCACCATCCCCCTCGCGAGCAGGAGGGGCATTGCCCGAGTCCTGGCTAGAACCCGGGTCACCTCCCAGCCCCTTATCAGAGGGGTCATCAGAATCAGTACGGCTCCAAATCAAAGGCACAAAGTCTGCCTCCGGAACAAAACCAGCTGGCTCCGGTCGGAAAGTGAAGTCGTATCCCTTTAGCCTTAGGACCCCATTTGCCTTAATGTACGGCCCAAGATCGTCTCTCCTCTTGAAGCAATTTGCCGAAGCCATACCCACAAGAATGCGAGCAATACCTCGGCGGCGAAGCGCAAGAAGATCGGCGTCGATAGTAGTCCCAATAAGAGTACCGACAGCCCACAAGCCCAAGAAATGCCGCAGCGGATACGTAACACCGGTCACATGGACCCAAACCTGATGCAGCTCCATCTTGTGCGGAATCTCCTCGGGTGTCCACTGACTAAAGACCAACTTGACAGCCTGTCTCGGACCCCCCCAGCTCGAGACCATCCACCCTCCTCCAACGATGGGAAACCAAGCAGAAAGGTCTCCAATCTTGTTGGAACTACGAGAGGATGACGGCGATGGTAGTATGGTACGATGAGGAGAGTGTTCTCCAGTGTCCGATCAGACCGTTGGCCGTCTGTCGGAGGCAGTAAAAACTCGGTCACTCACAGGAGCACTGCGAAACTCGATCGGCATTCACTCTCTCAGAACTCACGAACTGACCAGATGACCGTTACTCCTAGTACGTTCCAACGGGTTTTTTCTGTAGCTGCGCAGCAGGAAAAAGTCTCCCATTTCTCCGGCTTTCCAATAGCCAGTCTCCGGTCACCAGATAAACGTCAAATGTGGCCTTTCTCGAGGTAGAAACCATGGCTGCAGCCGCCGCCTGCGCGCATGCAAGCCAACTGGCTCCGGCCGTCGGGACGGCGACTCTCCCTCTAGCCGTTGGAGATCGATCGATCGGTCACGCCCGGTGGTCACGGGGCAGGCACACCGCCGGTGCGCTCGCCATTTGCCTTTCGTCATCAGGCATCAGCCATGGCCGCAAGAATCCAAGATACGGCCGGGCTCTATTATTACAACACAGACCATTCAATTCCCCCTCGCGAACGGCAGTGCCAGTTGCCATTGAACTACAGGTTCTTCTTCTTCTTCCGTGGCAGCTTTAACGGCTCTCCTCCCCGTCGATCGTCCCCTTGCGCAAGCCGGCGGGGCCCGATTCCACGGTCCCCTTTCTCCCTCCTCCAGGCCCAACGGTCAGATTTGACGAAATTGCTCCTCCTAGCTAGCTAGCCGTAGCGATATGATCGATCGAGCGGGCACGCTAGTGACAAAATCGTGTCTGTCTGTCGTGATGCTATCGTGGATTGCAATGCACGGCTAGTCTTTTTGTATCGGCAATGGACCATCGAATCGATCATTCGGGCTCAAAGCCGAAAACAACGCTAGTCATTAATTAGTACGCATGGTTATTACTACAGTACTCCAGTACAGTATCCAGGCTGCAGGCGTGACGACACCCGGCGAAACAACATCAATGATCGGCACGACGTACGGGCGTACATCACGCCGAGCACCGGGACCCGCCGTGTTTACTGCTGTCCTGGCTGACCGTTTTTCTCACCATCTACAACACCGCCGCCCTGTACTCCTGGTATGAGTGAGTGGCATGCTGCGCCGATCACTGCTGAATCTCCGGCTACTGCAGGTCACACCCGGCCCGCGCATTAGAGGTGATTGAGGATATGCCAACGGAATAGCAGCAAAAATGTTGTGCCTACATGAAGAGACGGACGTCCCTTCGTAGCAAGAAACGCTGCTTCATCGCATTGAGGGATGACGGCGATCAGAGCATCCCTTCCGGGGTTTCTAAAGAAGCCTCTAAATCTCTTTTGGAGGTGCCGAACACAAAAAAAACTGCCATATTAGGAGCAGGGGCAGAGCTACAACTTATGACACCAGGGTGACTATCGGGACACCAAGAGAGAAAAACCATCTTTTATGGCGTGCATCTATGGTGAAAACTTGCTATTTTACCAAGATTTTTTTTTCCAGCCGGGGTCCTGTGCACCTTCCTGCCATCAAGTGGATCCGCCCCTGACCAGGAGGGTTCTAAAGTTCTTGTTCGGTCCAAATCGTGTTCAGCACCAACGAGAGACCCTCCAAGGTTAGAGGTGGCTTGACGGTGTGAGACAGGATTTGGGCGGAACAAGAGTTCACGGTGGAGGCGGCAGAGGAGCGATCCACTGACAGGATTTTATGTGCCTAGCCAACCCGGCATGATATTTTTTATGTGTTACAATGGCCATAGAAGATCGTGTGTAGTGGCTGCACATTCTCAAACGATAAACTCAAGAGATTCTATATGGCTATACACATCCATATGTTGTGTTTTTATTCTTTTATGGTCATAAAAGATCCCGTGAGTAGATCGAGTGGGCCTATTCTCACTCACGGATTCTCTGTAGCTATGCGATCCACTCATGAAATTTTCTGTGACTGATTGTGCCCGTATATCATGATTTTTCACCGGATACAAAAATAAATTACATAAAAAATTTGATGATTCAACACTTGTCCGGTTTGTTTTAGGGATATCGATGTGAGAGACAAAAAAAAAAGCGCCGAACATGTGTCCGGCAAGAGCACCCCGATTAGGGGGTGCCGGACACACTTCAGTGGATGCTCTCAAGGTGTTGCTAATTAGTACCAAACCCCATCATGCTTCTCCTATTTGCCTAGGACTGCAGGAGTATCATTGTCCATACTTCTCTCTGATGATGGAGCAACGGCCAAAACGAACCAACCGGCCAACGGCAGGGATGTCTGCACGGCACCGGTGTACGTGCACCTTCCAAGCCTTCAACTCCCACAACCAAGCCACCGGTGCCGCAACGTTCGCCACGTCCACGCGTCCGCACCGCATTGGCCTCTGCTCGGCATCCTAGGCCTCCTTCCTCTCCCGTCATCCCATCAGTTCACGTCTGCGGCTCTGCGGCCGTCACATGCCATATTTAACCTCCCGCCCGTTCCACTCCGGCCACCACCTCACTCACCTCACCTCCAGCTCCACCTGCCTATTAAACCACGGCCTGCTCAGTGCAGAGTGCTCACTCAAGTAGCGCCAGCAGTTCAATCGACCGATCGAACGGCGCTGCAAGTAGCTAGCTAGCGAGTTGTGCATTGCCGGCGGCGTCGTTGAAACAATGGGGGTGTCTGCGGTTGTGCAGCTGGCGGTGCTGCTCTTGTCCGCGGCGGCGGTGGCGTCGTCGGCCGGGCACCACGACTACGGCGACGCCCTCCACAAGAGCATACTCTTTCTTCGAGGGGCAGCGCTCCGGCAGGCTCCCGCCCGACCAGCGCCTCCGCTGGCGCCGCGACTCCGGCCTCCACGACGGCGCAGCCGCCGGCGTAAGCACCGTCCCTTTACAATGCAGCCGTCTCTGTTTTCTCTTTCTAGAACTAGAAAGTTGATCATTCTCCTTCGTTGCAATGCGCTTGATGCAGGTGGACCTGACGGGCGGGTACTACGACGCGGGCGACAACGTGAAGTTCGGGTTCCCGATGGCGTTCACGGCGACGCTCATGTCGTGGGGCCTCATCGACTTCGGCCGCAGCTTCGGCGCGCACAAGGCGGAGGCGAGGAAGGCGGTGCGGTGGGCGACGGACTACTTCATGAAGGCGACGGCGAGGCCCAACACGGTGTACGTGCAGGTGGGGGACGCCTTCAGGGACCACTCGTGCTGGGAGCGGCCCGAGGACATGGACACCCCGCGCACCGTGTACAAGGTGGACCCGTCGCACCCGGGCTCCGACGTCGCCGCCGAGACCGCCGCCGCGCTGGCCGCGGGGTCCATCGTCTTCCGCGAGAGCGACCCCGTCTACTCCCAGCGCCTCCTCGACCGCGCCATGGCCGTAAGAACTCAGCTCCACCGTTGGTTGATTGATTCACTGGCTACTTCTGACGGATGAAACCTGACATGGATAAACAAACGAAACGGAACAGGTGTTCAAGTTCGCGGACAGGTACCGTGGCGCGTACAGCAGCAGCCTGCACGCGGCGGTGTGCCCCTGCTACTGCGACTTCGACGGGTACCAGGACGAGCTGCTGTGGGCGGCGGCGTGGCTGCACAAGGCGTCGCGCCGGAGGGAGTACCGGGAGTACATCAAGAGGAACGAGGTGGCGCTCGGCGCCAGCGAGTCCATCAACGAGTTCGGATGGGACAACAAGCACGCCGGCATCAACGTCCTCATCTCCAAGGTAATGTTGTACAGAGTATGCTGTTGCAGGCACTTTGGCCATTCCGAAAAAGATGAAGCATTGTCATCTTGGCACATTGTTGGCTGTTTGGCCATCTTCGATGTTAGACAGTTAAGAGCTTCCTCAAGCCGCAAGTTATGCGATATTCCTTCCACATGCCTCTTTGGTCCACCACTTGATCTAATGATGATTGTTTTACTGCTTTAGACCTGTTAGCTTTGCATGTGGACAGGATTGAATTATCCTTTTATCTTTGCATGTGGATTGGATTCAATTAGTTTCTTATGATGCCAATGGATCAGGCATCCTGAAATTACCCTGACGGCAGATGCTACTGAATCTAGTATGATACCCTGACTAGTACTAGTGTGTAGGTGTAGCATCAGTATTCCTGTTTATGGAGACACCAAACAGGAGACGAGGAGGATGCTTGTCTGTTTATCTTTGTCTCCCCTAGCCTAGGCCCGTGTGCTCCGCCTGTTGCCGGGGCAGCAAACGGTAGCAGCTGCCCACACTTTTCAGGGGCTCACGGGTCTTCAGTCTCGACTCTCGTGCCACACTCCACAGCAGCTCTTGCAGTAGCAAACATATGCTGATTGATTATTTCTTGTGTTATTACTCTTGATCAGGAGGTGCTAATGGGGAAGGACGAGTACTTCCAGTCCTTCCATGCCAACGCCAACAACTTCATGTGCACCCTCCTCCCCGGCATCTCCAATCACCCCCAGATCCAGTTCTCCCCAGGTTCACATCCAAAAGAAACTCGTTGTAATTCTACATGGAAGTCTGAACTCATCAACTGACTGATTATGAAATGCAACATTTGCTTGCAGGCGGGCTGCTGTTCAAGGTCGGGGGCAGCAACATGCAGCACGTGACGTCGCTCTCCTTCCTCCTACTCGCCTACTCCAACTACCTCAGCCACGCCGGCGCGCACGTCTCCTGCGGCGGCAGGACCGCGCCGCCGGCGAAGCTCCGGCAGGTCGCCAAGCGGCAGGTGGACTACATCCTGGGGGACAACCCGCTGCGGATGTCCTACATGGTGGGCTACGGCCCGCGGTTCCCGCGCCGGATCCACCACCGCGGCAGCTCCCTCCCGTCCGTGGCGGCGCACCCGGCGAGGATCGGGTGCAAGGCCGGGTCGGCGTACTACGGGAGCGCCGCGCCCAACCCGAACCTGCTCGTCGGCGCCGTCGTGGGCGGGCCGAGTGATGCCACCGACGCCTTCCCCGACGCGCGTAATGTGTTTCAGCAGTCCGAGCCCACCACGTACATCAACGCGCCGCTCATGGGCCTCCTCGCCTACTTCTCGGCCCACCCCAACCCGGCCGAGTGGGCCGACGACTAAAAGTCAGATATAGATATCTCTCACGTAATAATTCTTTGAGAGAA
Source organism: Puccinellia tenuiflora (assembly GCA_012064385.1). Classification (NCBI taxonomy): domain Eukaryota; kingdom Viridiplantae; phylum Streptophyta; class Magnoliopsida; order Poales; family Poaceae; genus Puccinellia; species Puccinellia tenuiflora. The sequence continues at coordinate 972,644 of QRDG01000160.1, read as the reverse complement.
AAAATAGTATTGCTCAACGTAAGTGTTAATTAGCATCCTAACCTGTGAAGAAAAAGATCAGGGAAGAATGGATACGTTGTCTACAATGTTGTCGTACTTTCGGTATAGTAGGGTATACTTGTAACTTGTAGATTAATGAATTTAGCGTGCTAGTAAGTATATTGGCACTTTGTAAGATGTTGTAGCAAGTGGAATTCATATACCAGAGCTTCACGGGAGGCTACAGCCTACGGCAACATCTAAAGATAAAAAAAAGTCGCTGACTGCAACTATCAGCCGTAGAGATCACATGACGAGCTTCTGTTCACGGGTGGCCGCGGCTTGGCCTTTTACGAGCCTTTTTTTCTGCTGCGCGTAGCGGTACTTTTGTCTCTTACTTCTTGGTAGCCCTCTTTTTTCTGATACACTGACGTGATCAGGATCTTTCACCACGCGATACAGCAACGGAATGTAGCGAGATTCTTTCGATCATCCGAGCAAGAAAGAGGAAAGGGATCACGTCATCGCACTTGAATCTTGATGCCTCACTGGTTCACTGCAAGACGTCAACACAGTTTTGAAATGCATTTGCGTAAATTTTGCCGCAGCAATTCGATTAACTCACACGTGTGAAGCAGTACAATCGTCGCTCATCTTGCATTGCCGAAATGAAGGAGCAAAATATAGCAGAGAAGAAATGAGACAGTAGATCGTCAAGCTCCGCCACTGCAGATTCCGGTGAGCAGCACCGGCAGCCTGGCAAGCGACAGCGACCCCTGGGCGGACCTCCGCAGCTTCCACTTTCCGCTCTCCTCCCCTACCGCCGCGGCCGCTGACGCCACCGACGACGAAGGCGGCAGCACATTCCCGTTCTCGAACAGCGGCGCCGTCGCCTCCCCACCGCCCCCGCACAGCAGTCCAGCCCTGGAGAGCTGCCTCTCCATGTGCAGGAAGTGGGCAAGCGGGGTCGTGCCGCCAACGTCGTCCCTGCACAACCGCCACCAGCTGGCGCCGCGCCGCGTCCTCCAGCGCCGGCGCCACCTCCACCCCTCCTCCTCCGGAGCTGCCGCGGGTGGCGTCCCCCTATCCTGCTCCTCCTCTGCCGTCTCCTGAGGCTGGTCTTCCCCGTCGGCCAAGGACACGCCCATGAGCGTCCCCAGCGTCGTGCTCCGGTCCCGGAAGAACGAGCATGTGGACTGTACCAACACGACATCACTCATGTCAAGGTGATTTCGATCATAAATACATAAATGGGGAGAAAGATTGAATCATAACAAATGTGTTTTGGTGACCTCGGTGTCGATGTCGGAGGAAGAAGACGACGTCTCGGCGGAGGGCGAGGAGGGGATCACCATGCCGGCATCGTTGTCCATCTATTCTCCTCCCCTTCCAGCCGCGGAGAACGTACGTCGCGAGGATGTTTAGCTAGTGGGACAGACAAGGAGACGATGAGGGCGCGCGACAGTGTAACGGTGATGTACTTGCAAGATCCTTTCCTCCTCCGACGGCGAAGGTCGATATAATGGCGGGCCGTGATGTGGTGGTGCTTTATGGGGGCTGCCAGACGACGCATACACAAGAGGTGGCAGTGGCACCAGGGCAACGACGGTCAAGGGAGCCCTGCGGCGGCCGGCCCCTGTCTCCGTGACCGGTGGGGTGAGTGAATGCTCGAGCTCTGAGCCTTTGGCTGGTGCTGTAGCGACTTCCAAGGCGCGCTTTGACTTTACTGTCTGTTAGCACTTGGCACAGAGCAGCTAGTGAGCAGAGCACTGCCTACCTCTGACCAAGAGCTACGGAAAGTACAGTGCTCCTGCTATTTTTATTTTTTTTGAAACACGTATTTATAAGTTTTAAAAAAATACTCCCTCCAATCCATAAACTTTTGAAACACGTATTTTGTATTAAGTTAGTACAAACTTTGTACTAAATGGGCGACACTTTTTTGGATCGGAGGGAGTATGAAAAAATACAGATGTAGCCAATAGAGTATCCCATAATCGTGTAAAACATCAATTTCAAATACTTAAATTATTTGCTACACAAATGACAAATCTGTGACAATTTGGTGATTTGAAAATATGTATACTCAGATCTAAACTTTTGTCATTTTTTTGTAGAACTGTATATAAAGTATTTGGACTTGATTTTTTTACAGGTTTGTGGAATACACCATTGGCTACATCTGTGATTTTTTTCATAATTTTAAAAAACTTGCGAATAGTGTTTTCGGTTTTTTTTAAACACCGGGATCACTGGTGTCCGGGTGCACGAAATCTCATCTCGCAAACTTTTGGAATGTTATATGCTTAGATTTTCCCTATAGAATTCATTTGGTCCGCGAGATCGTCTCCATTGGCCGCCTCAAATATGTCCGGCAATCACAAAGATGTGACAGCTATCCAGGTGGCGAACACATGTTCCGTCCCACAGGGAATGCTCCTAGCGGCACTCCCAAAACCCGAAAAAATTAGGCATTCAAATTTAAGCAAAGTTTAAAATTTTCAATCAAATTTCTTTATATTTTATAATAATTTAGACAAAATTAACGCAATTTCTAACTAAAAACCTAGAAAACAATCGAGGTCATCGAGAACGCTGGGGTCAAAGTCGTCGTCGTTGTCGGAGGAGACATAGACGCGAGCGACGGAGGAGGAGGTGTTGTAGTCGTACTTGGAGGAGGATGCGCCCTGGCACGACGGTGGAGTAGGACATGTTGGCGGAGGAAGAAGCCGCTTTGCGTCATGGCAAGGATGGTGTTCATTAGGTCGGAGGTGTCCGCTCGAGCTCGGTGGTAGACGAAGCCAGTAGGGAATGGAAACACCACTAACCCCGAAGAAGATGGGAACACGATCTGAAAGATGGAAGAGAAGAGAGAAGCCCGAGCCCATACAACTATGGCCTATGGGCATTGATGTAATAATATGGAATAGTCAAGTACCCACTTTGTTAGGGGTGTAAAATGTAACAGGAGCTCTATAGGAGTGGGAATATGTAGCTCCCAGAACTATGAGGGGCTAAGTAGAAATTCCACTAGATATTTTCCTTCCACCCTCTAAGGAAGAATATTTTCCGAAATACGCCATGTAAACATGCCATATGAACCACTATATAAAGAGCTCAACCCTTCACGAGGAGGGCACTTGGTGGCTTCATCCCACATCCCACTCTCATTTCCACCATCCTGCAGAGAGGGGAGAGGAGAGCAGCCGCCCGACTTCACCACAACCGTCTACTCTCCCGGCGCCGACCAACCCTTCCGTCGTCATGCCGCCTCAGCTCTTCCCCTCCGGCTCGTTTGCTGCAAGCCTTCCCCACCACCTCCTATCATAAACCTCACCAGAGTTCAGCCAGAACATCGTCGGGCCGGGTTGCACCACCATCAGCCACCCCCGATGATACGTCCATTTTGCATCACTATTTTATATCATAATTTACTGTTATTCATGGATATATTTCATATTAGAATGCAATACTTATGTTATTTTAGCTTATTTTGCATGTTTGATGATTGTTGGTGATTTGACTGTTGGAGCCTGGAATCAGCTGGAAAAAGCACCGTCAAGATACTGCACTTCTGCAACTCTAAAAATTCCGCAAAAAATCAGAGATTATTATTTTACCAGATGACGAAAGAAGCCAGAAGGGAGACCAGAGGGGAGCCATGGGGGCACCAGACAGCACCTGGCCAAGGTCCACCTCTAGATCGCGCGCCTGGGGCCCACCTGGTGGCCCTGGGTCGCCTCCGGCTCCCCTGTTTTGCGTATATCACCCCTCTGACCTAAAAATCTAGGGGCGCTTCGAAGAAATACTCCGCCGCCGCCTCGGCGGCGGAAACCACAGAGAGAGAAAAGGCTCTCCGGCAGGGAGAAATCTGTCGGGGAAATTCCCTCCCAGAGGGGGAAATCGTCGCCATCGTCATCGTCATCGCCACGGGCTTCATCGGGATCATCATCAACATCATCCTCACCGACAACACCATCATCTCCTCAGCTCCACTTCGTTCCGTTGTTGCATCTAGGGTTATACTTGTTGTAGTTCATTGGTATCACTTTTCCGGTGTTGATTGCCTTGTGTAGTTGATGCTATTGAGTTTTATCGGTGAAATACTTTTATAACCAGATTGTTATACATCTATTCATCACCTCTGATCATGATCCATATGATGTCTCGTGAGTAGTTCGTTTAGTTCTTGAGAACATGGGAGAAGACTTGTTGCTAGTAGTGGAATTATGCTGAGTAGTATTTAATGGTTTGATATTTAAGTTGTGGTGTTATTCTTCTAGTGGTGTTGTGTGAACATCGACTTCACAACACTTCACCTTTATGGGCCTATGGGAATGCATCGTGTATTTAGTTTGCTTGTGTGGTGTTTGCGGGGTTGACAGAAACCTAAACCCCCACCGGTAAACTAGTGCATGAGGGAGTGTAGGATCTCAGAGTTTAAAGCTGTGGTTAATTAATTCTTAAATACTTCCTTGCATTTGAGGATGCTTGTAGGGAAGTGTAATCACAAGTGTGTACTGGTCCAAGTAAGGACGATTCATTAGCACAGGTTCACCCACACAACACTTAGCAAAACATAAAACATTAAGCAGTGGTACGAAGCGAAAGTGACTTGACATAATTCCCATGTGTCCTTAGGAGCGTTTAGCCATCATAAGTAACATCACCGGCTTGTCCTTTGTGCTAAAAAGGATTGGGCCACTTGCTGCAATTATTATTGCTTTCGTTTATTTACTCGCACTTTATTTATCTGTCACTATAAAACCCATAAAAACTTGTCTGTTAGTATTTGCAGTGAAACCTTGCGCGAATCTACAAGCCAGCACCTTCTGCTCCTCGTTGGGTTCGACACTCTTATTTATTGAAAGTACTACGATAGATCCCCTATACTTGTGGTTCATCAAGACTATTTTCTGGCGCCATTGCCGGGGAGTAAAGCGCTATTGGTAAGTAGAATTGGTAAGGAAAACTTTTATTGCAAGTGCTGGTTTTATTTCTGCTTGGTGCTCTACTTCATTATGGAGGCATCTGAGTTTGAATCGACATTTGGAGACACCCTCTCCGCTGCTCTTGTGGCAGCAAGAGGACCTCCACCTACTGAAAGTATCCCATTTAAAATACCTACGGGAATTGTTGATCGTGTTATGAGTAACCGCTATGCAGGAGACGGGACTGTTCATCCTGGTTATCACTTGCTATTTATGAGAGAAATATGTTGTTTGTTTAAGATTGTAGGTGTTTCTATAGAAGTAATCATGAGGAAATTATTTTCATTGTCACTGAAAGACAAAGCTATGAAGTGGTATAGGTTATTGGATAATTCTCATCTATTGGATTGGGAAAAAATTGTGCCTCTCTTTTATGCTAAATTTTATCCTCTGCATTAAATTCACCAAGACAGTAATTTTATTTATAACTTCTGGCCTCGCAAAGGAGAAATTATTGCTCAAGCTTGGAGGAGATTGAAAGCTTTAATGCTTAAATGTCCTATTCATGATATTCCCAGAAGCATTATAGTTACTAATTTTTATGCAAGACTCCCTCGTCATGACAAAGATTTACTTGATGCTTCACCTGCTGGATCTTTCACAAATAAGAAGATTGATTATGAATGGGATCTTCTTGAGAGAATTCAACGCAGTACTGAAGATTGGGAAATAGGTAATGAATCAGGTATAATTTGTGATTATGAATGCATTAAATCCTTTGGTGTAACTTCTGATTTTCACGAGTTTAGTGCTAAATGTGGGCTTGATTCTCAAATCATTGTTGATCTCTTTAATGCTTTTGCCTCTTACATTGATATTCCTAAGCAAAAGTGGAACAAATTTCATGAACCATTTAAAGAAATCAAAATTACTCCTATTCCATAAAATGTAATACAGGTCCATACTCCCTATCCTATTTTACCCAGGGGCGGATACAAATGGAGCTTGGGGGTTGCACAGGACACCGGGTAGAATTAATTTTCTTTGTATTAGAGCAAAATTCACCACATGTGCACCCTGAAAAAAAATGATTTTATCAGTTATGACACCAGTAGGCACCCTGGTCTTGTAATCCCTAGCTCCTCCCCTGATTTTACCTGTTCCTTATGTTGAGAAATTGCCTTTTCCTATTAGAGTAAAAGAACATGCTGTGATCACTAAAGTTGCTAAGAAAAGTGGAAAGAAAGCTAAAGAACCTTATGAACAACTAAAAGTTCAACCTTCAGTAGCTTTAGTTAAAGATTTAATAGGGGAAAATGTAGAAGGAGGCCACATAATTTTTTGTGAGGATGCTTTGAATATTGTTAGACCTCCGAAAGGAAAAGCTAAAAAGGTTGGTGCTCCTGTTATTTCTGTGAAAATTGGTGATCATTGCTATTATGGTTTGTGTGATATTGGTGCTAGTTCCAGTGAAATACCTTTTCTTCTATATCAAGAAGTAATGCATGAAATTGGGACTTGCGAAATTGAAGATATTGATGTGGTTATTCAACTTGCTAATAGAGATACTATCTCTCCGGTGGGAATTGTTAGAGATGTTGAGGTATTATGTGGTAAGATCAAATACCCTGTTGATTTTCTTGTGTTAGGTTCGGTTGCAGATAAATCTTGTCCTATTATATTTGGTAGACCTTTCTTAAATACTTGTAGTGCTATTATAGATTGCGAAAAGGAAAAGGTTTACACTAAATTTGGCGGTGAAAGTTATGAATTTATTTTTTCCATGTTTGCTAAACAACGTCATGAAAAGGAACTGCCTAATGAAGATTGTAAAATTGAAAAACTTGCTGCAATTGATATTGCTCCTAATGATCCTTTGCAGCAATTTATGGAAGACCACGAGAGTGAGGTATTCATGCAAGAAAGAAATGATTTGGAGGACATCTTTCTCCGCCAACCTGCAATCCTCAAACATAATTTACCTGTGGAATCCTTAGGGATGCCGACCCCTCCTAAGGGAGATCCTGTCTTTGAGCTTAAAACTCTCCCTGATGATCTTAAATATGCATATATTGATGAAAAGAAAATATATCCTGTTATTATCAGTGCTAAAATTTCAGGACATGAAGAAGAGAGATTATTGGAAGTACTTCGGAAAAATTGAGGCGCGATGGGATATACCCTGGATGATCTTGAAGGGATTTCTCCTGCAATATGTCAACACATAATTAATCTTGAGCCTGATGCAAAACCTGTTGTTGATCATCAACGGAGGTTAATTCTGAAAATGAAGGAAGTGGTAAGAAATGAGGTGCTCAAACTCCTCAAAGCAGGTATAATTTATCTATTTCTGATAGTATGTGGGTTAGTCCTGTGCATTGTGTTCCTAAGAAAGGAGGTATTACTGTCGTTGCAAATGATAATGATGAGCTTATTCCTCAAAGAGTTGTAGTCGGTTACAGAATGTGCATAGATTTTCAAAAATTAAATAAGGCTACAAAGAAAGATCATTATCCTTTACCTTTTATTGATCAAAATGTTAGAAAGGCTTTCTAAGAATACTCATTTTTGTTTTCTTGATGGTTATTCTAGTTTTTCTCAAATTGCGGTTAGACACCAAGACTAAGAGAAAACAACTTTTACCTGTCCGTATGGAACTTATGCTTATAGACGCATGCCTTTTGGTTTATGTAATGCACTAGCTCCTTTTCAAAGATGCATGTGTGCTATTTTTCATGGCTTTTGTGAGAAAATTGCAGAAGTATTCATGGACGATTTCTCCGTCTGCGGGACTTCTTTTGATAATTGCCTGCACAATCTTGACAACGTTTTGCAGAGATATGAAGAGACAAACCTTGTTCTGAATTGAGAGAAATGCCATTTTATGGTTAATGAAGGTATTGTTCTTGGACATAAAATCGCCGAAAGAGGCATTGAAGATGATAGAGCTAAAATTGAAGCTATTGAAAAGATGCCCTGTCCTAGGGATGTTAAAGGTATACGCAGTTTTCTTGGCCATGCTGTTTTTTATAGGAGGTTTATAAAAGATTTTTCTAAAACTTCAAAACCTCTTACTAATCTTTTGAAAAAAGATGTTCCCTTTGTTTTTGATGATGATTGCAAAGAAGCTTTTGAAATTCTTAAGAAAGCTTTAACAACTGCTCCAAATGTTCAACCTCCTGATTGGAATTTTCCTTTTGAGATAATGCATGATGCTAGTGATTTTGCTATAGGTCGTATTGATAAAAAGTTGAACGTTATTCATTATGCTAGCAACACTATTGATAGTGCTCAAAAGAATTATGCAACTACTGAAAAGGAATTTTTAGCTGTTGTATTTGCTTGTGATAAGTTTAGACCTTACATTGTTGATTCTAAAGTAACTATTCACACTGATCATGCTGCTATTACATATCTAATGAAAAAGAAAGATGCTAAGCCACGGCTTATAAGATGGATTCTTTTATTGCCAGAATTCGATCTGCATATAGTTGACAGGAAGGGTGCTGACAATCCGGTTGCTCATAATTTGTCTAGAATGGAAAACATACTTTATGATCCTATTCCTGTTAATGATAGTTTTCCAGACGAACAGTTGGCAGCCATAAAGGTAAACACCCGTGATAATCCTTGGTATGCAGATTATACTAATTTTATTGTTTCCAAGTTTTTGCCTCCAAATTTTACTTATTAACAAAGGAAGAAATTCTTTTATGACTTGAGGAATTATTTTTTGGATGATCCACATTTATATAAAGAAGGAGTTGACGGTATTATTCGACGTTGTGTTCCTGAGCATGAACAAAGGGAAATTGTGAGAAAATGCCATAGTAGTCCCTATGGTGGACATCATGCTGGAGACAGAACCGCACACAAGGTGCTACAATCAGGTTTTTATTGGCCTACTCTATTTAAAGATGCAAGAAAATTTATTTTATCTTGCAATGAATGCCAAAGAGTCGGTAATATTAGTAGGCGTAATGAAATGCCTATGAATTATTCTCTTGTTATTGAACCTTTTGATTGTTGGGGATTTGACTTTATGGGTCCTTTCCCTAGTTCGCATGGTAATACTCATATACTTGTTGCTGTTGATTATGTCACTAAATGGGTAGAAGCTATTCCAACTCCTAGTGTTGATCATAAAACCTCCTTGAAAATGCTTAAGGATGTCATCATCCCTAGATTTGGTGTGCCAAGATATCTTATGACTGATGGAGGTTCTCATTTTATTCATGGTGCTTTCAGAAAAACTCTTGCTAAATATGATGTTAATCATAGAGTGTCTTCACCTTATCATCCTCAAACTAGTGGACAAGTGGAATTAACTAATAGGGAAATTAAGTTCATCTTGCAAGAGACCGTTAATAAATCTAGAAAGAATTGGTCTAAGAAACTTAATGATGCTTTATGGGCTTATAGAACTGCTTATAAAAATCCCATGGGCATGTCTCCTTATAAAATGGTTTATGGAAAGGCTTGTCATTTACCACTAGAATTAGAACATAAGGCTTACTGGGCAACTAAAGAGCTTAATGATGATTTTAAACTTGCCGGTGAGAAAAGATTGCTTGATATGAGTTCTTTGGATGAGTGGAGAAGTGAAGCTTATGAAAATGCCAAACTATTTAAAGAAAAGGTTAAGAAGTGGCATGATAAAAAGATTTTGAAAAGGGAATTTAATGTTGGAGATAAAGTATTATTGTATAGGTCCCGTCTCAGATTTTTTGCAGGAAAACTCCTATCAAAATGGGAAGGGCCCTTTCTTATTGAAGAAGTTTATCATTCCGGTTCCATTAAAATTAATTGGTGGATGGAGATAAACAACAAGTGGTTAATGGCCAAAGGCTCAAGCATTACATCTCTGGTGATCCACTTGAAAAAGATGTTGATATAATACAAGCAGTGACTCCGGAATAATTCATCAAAAATAAATACCGGAAGGATCCAGAGTCAGAATTGGAATAGGTATCAGTTCTGGTAAGTAAACTTCCTCATAAAATTCCAGAAAATTTATATTCGTCATTTTTAGGAAATATAATAAAATTATAAACAAAGAAGAGACGGAGTCGGAGACCTGGGTGCCTAGGTGGCACCTGGCCGCGGTCCAGCCTTGGACCATGCCTGGGCCCCACCTGGAGCCCCAGGAGACCTCCTCCGACTCCGCCTTGTCTTGTCGCCTTCCTTTTATTCAGAAATTTTTTGCTATATATTCACCCATATCTCTCGAGGTCTGAATCTCGTGTTTTCGACGCTTTTTGTTTTCGAGTTGTGTCTGCCAGACTTTCAAGCCCTAGATCGAGATGTCTTCTTGTGGGTCAATTGGAGAGGACTACGCCGCTAGGCGCCATCGTGAACTCCAACGGGACATCAATGAAGGAGCTTTTGCTGGATGGGCAACCGAGGAAGAGATTGCCGCTAGGAGGGCTGATATGGAGCGCAACATCTTGGAAGAAGTAAGGAGGGCACCACCGCGTCGCCCTGCAGGACCAGCAGCTAGGACATCAAGGCCAAGGAACCCCACTTTTGTGGGATCCATTAACTATCAGCGTGCTTTCTCTCATAGTGTGCAGGGAGCGGTGCCGCCGAGCTTTGATCCACTCTCAATCCCTGCTGTTGCTGAAGCACATAGAGTCACGGACCAGTTTTGTGAGCAATACCGTGTTCTTAGGGCAGAAGTGGAAATACTCCAAGAATAGAACACTAGACTCTGCCGGATGCTGCAACGTTTCCTCACACCTATTACTGTAGTCCCGCCATCACCACCAAGGGAGTAATCTGGACGTCATGGGTAATGGCACTCCCTTGGCTTGTTCCAAGCTTGGGGGAGTGCCTCGGTATCATCATTATCTTTTATCTTTTATCTTTTAGTTGTGTGTCATGTCCTGAGTAGAGAAGTTATCATATGAAATAGTTGTGTGCAATGCAGTTGTCCTGCTATCATGTGTTAGCCTTGTATCCGTTGGTGTGGTTGTCGTTATGGAATATTAATGAGAAGTTGTGTTTTTTACTTTCCCGCACCTTTTTATTCTAGCATTGCAAGTAATCTCTTGATATCTTAGGAAGAGTGTTGGCCTCACATTGGGTGTAACCTTGAAAATCTTATTGAGTGTTGGCAAACATAGCATTTGTCAGTAGCAACAATTCTTGGATGCTTAAGTAGAGAAGAAAGTTTCACTTGCAAATATATTATCTTTGATATCTTACAGATTTGTTGGTTTCCAAGCCTTATATTCTTGAATAAAAATCTTTGTGCTGACAAGGAAGACGACTCTCTAAGGTATGATCAATCTTATCGCTGGTAATATATATTGTTTGTATCTCTCAACACTTATGTTTGCTACAAAGCCATGCTAGCCTTAAAGCCCTGCACCGAGAGGGAATGCTTCTCGTGCATCCAAAACCTTCAGCCAAAACCTTCCAAAGTGTCTACCATAACTTCCTATATGTGGTATTTCCTTGCCACTCCAAGTAAATTTCTCATGTGCTACCTTTAAACTTACAAAATATTCCAATTTATGTCTCTGTTTTTAGCTCATGTGGAAGAAGTAAGGAAGTTTGTTATATCCTGTGTCAAGCAAGGTTATTTCCCCCCTTTCACCTGGTGAGCATGGATTACATGCTCACTTAAATTTGATGAGAGTTGGCCAAGGGTTCCTAACCCGCAAAATATAAATTCAACCTCATTAATCTCTCCTTCACACAGTGCGACCTGAGAAATCAGTCAAACATTGGCTAGTGAAAAACAAAGGAGAAAGAGGAATGTTCTCGTTCCTCTATGGGAGCCGCTCTCACAAGTTTAAAACCTTGCATGGTGTAGGGGACTAGCAGATTTCTTTGTTGTGGAGTCGTTGACGAAAGCATGCATATCTCAAAACTGTTTTACTTCTGCTTCATAAAAAATTAAAAAGCTCTAGCACATGACTAATCCCTGCTTCCCTCTACGAAGGGCCATTCTTTTACTTTTATGTTGAGTCAGTTCACCTATTCCTTTTGTTCTTTATTAGTAAAACAAATGGTGTTGAGTTGAGATACAACCAATTATATTTCAGCAATATGTTTGATCATGTTTTATTGCAGTTGACAATACCATTTTGGCAAACAAGTTGAAAGTTGAGCTTTGCTAAACAATCATCTTCCTCGTACGGTATTTATACTTTTATTGCAAGAATCTAAGTCTTGGTAGTTTCCAATGATGCATAGTGTCCTTGATAATTGAAACTCGTGATATCTGCTGAATAATAGCTCTTATATATAGATTCTCCTTGAAAGATAAGTTTGATATTTAGATGTTCTCTGACCAAGAACACAGTTTTCCATTGCTCAATTATGTTTTTCTTTGTGCACCTCTATATGTGATTGAATCATCACTTGTTCTTTAAGTTTGATACGAGAAAAAGTTGCTGTGTAGAATGAGTGTGTGCTTGTTTGGTAAATACTGATACTTATTATCCGTATTCGTTACTATCGACACTTCACTCCATAAACCTGTGGTCATGTTTACCGAGCTCAGTATTCCCTTGGGGACAAGCGGAGTCTAAGCTTGGGGGAGTTGATAGGTCCATTTTGCATCACTATTGTATATCATAATTTACTATTATTCATGGATATATTCATATTAGAATGCAATACTTATGTTATTTTATCTTATTTTGCATGTTTGATGATTGTTGGTGATTTGACTGTCGGAGCCCGGAATCAGCTGGAAAAAGCACCATCAAGATACTGCACTTCTGCAACTCTAAAAATTCCGCAAAAATCCAGAGATTATTATTTTACCAAATGACAAAAGGAGCCAGAAGGGGGACCAGAGGGGAGCCACAGGGGCACCAGACGGCACCTGTCCGCGTTCCACCTCTGGACCGCGCCTGGGGCCCACCTGGCGGCTCCCCCCTTTCGCGTATATCACCCCTCTAAGAGAAAAGCTCTCCGGCAGGGAGAAATCTGCCGGGGAAATTCCTCCCGGAGGGGGAAATCATCGCCATCGTCATCGTCATCGCCACGGGCTTCATCGGGATCATCATCAACATCATCCTCACCGACAGCACCATCATCTCCACAGGTCCACTTCGTTCCGCTGTTGCATCTGGGGTTATACTTGTTGTAGTTCATTGGGATCACTTTTCCGGGGTTGATTGCCTTGTGTAGTTGATGCTATTGAGTTTTATCGGTGAAATACTTTGATGACCAGATTGTTATACATCCATTCATCACCTCTCATCATGATCCATATGATGTCTCGTTAGTAGTTCGTTTAGTTCTTGAGGACATGGGAGAACTCTTGTTGCTAGTAGTGGAATTATGCTGAGTAGTATTTAATGGTTTGATATTTAAGTTGTGGTGTTATTCTTCTAGTGGTGTTGTGTGAACGTCGACTACACAACACTTCACCTTTATGGGCCTAGGGGAATGCATTGTGTATTTAGTTTGCTTGTGTGGTGGTTGCGGGATTGACAGAAACCTACACCCCCACGATAAACTAGTGCATGAGGGAGTGTAGGATCTCAGAGTTTAAAGCTGTGGTTAGTTAATTCTTAAATACTTCCTTGCATTTGCGGATGCTTGTAGGGAAGTGTAATCACAAGTGTGTACTGGTCCAAGTAAGGACGGTTCATTAGCATAGGTTCACCCACACAACACTTAGCAAAACATTAAACATTAAGTAGCGGTACGAAGCGAAAGTGACTTGACATAATTCCCATGTGTCCTCAGGAGCGTTTAGCCATCATAAGTAACATCACCGGCTTGTACTTTGTGCTAAATAGGATTGGGCCACTTGCTGCAATTATTATTGCTTTCTTTTATTTACTCGCACTTTATTTATCTGTCACTATAAAAACCAATAAAAACTTGTCTGTTAGTATTCGCAGTGAAACCTTGCGTGAATCTACAAGCCAGCACCTTCTGCTCCTCATTGGGTTCGACACTATTATTTATCGAAAGTACTACGATAGATCCCCTGTACTTGTGGGTCATCACCCGACCGTCGTCATTAACACCCGGTCTCCTGCACTGCATCGTCGCAGCCTCGTGGGCCGTCGCCAGACCTCGTTGGAGTCTGGTTTTACCTCGCCTGACCTGTGTCACCCCCAGATCCCTTCGGCCACCACCCTTGACCCGATCCCCTCCATCCCTCGCCGGACCTTTGATGAAGTTGGCCGGACATCACATAATTTCACCGGAACATAGCTGGAGTTGGCCAAAACCTTCCAAATATAGTCGGAACCACCCCAAACCCATCCCAAACCTCTTCAAAATCATTCAGAACCTCCTTGAATCCATTCGAGGCCTCATCGGAAACTCGCTACCACATTCTACGATTGTCTACTTTCCTGACACTCACCTCCCTCTTCATCAAGCAACCCACGATTGGATCCACCGACTCTTGAATAGACAACTATACGAACATGTGATCGACAAACCTCGCCCACCTGAGGAGCAAAGAAGTCAAGGAGCGCTCCGACCAATATCCAAGATGTCACCCGGAGGGCTTCACACCCCCTACTTTGTGGAGACTTAGGTCTCCGTCATGGAGATTTTTCGTGCGTATGGGGGAGGGGGTCGAGAAACTCTTGGGGATCTCACAGCTGGAGAGAAACAAATAAATGACAATATATTGTATTGCGGGGAATCAAAGATGAGATCATACATACGGAGGAATCGAAAGGGGAGTATTTAGGGCAAGCGATCAGCATGTTGCCTTCGTTTGGCATGTCGACAGTCGTTGCTCGATAAAGGTAAGGCCCCACAATAAATGGGATGGCTTGGCACAAACGTACACCTAATAATAGAAAGGGGGGCTTTATGGATGGGTTGGCACATAAATGGGATGAAACTCCCATTCCCCTCGTGTCACTCTTCGAGGTCAACTCGAGGGAGAAATCCTAGCTCCGCCTCCACCCCTCCCCTCCCCTCACTTGTCTCACCTTGACCAGAGGTAGAAAGTGGGCAAGCCCATGCGACCGAGGAAGGTGAGGTTGTCCCTGTCCACGTCTGATGGTGGGTGGCTCCGGCCTAGGTTAAAGTGCTAGTGGTTGTCTCTGGTTTCTAAGATTATTTGGCCTATCAAAAAATGTTTGAAAACTACTTATTGAGTTGCCTAAAAGGTTTGAATGCAACTTAGTTGTTTTAATTCAGTGGTATACTTTGTTTTATATGCCATGTTGGACTTTGTTATTCATGATATGGTAATGAGTTTGATCATCTTCTGGGTGTTTTCATTTCCTTTGGTGAGGGTGGGGTTGTTGCAAATCTGGCTGCTCACATGCATCGTTATATATGCTTTTCACAAGTAATGCTTTAGACCATTTGACGCTAATTTGGGATATGATTGGCAGCACAAGCAGTTTAGGTGTAAACTAACAACCAATGGTCTCCTATCTAACTTAACAAAGATGATTTGGTGAGTGTACTTGAAAATGGGTTCCACATGACAATGCCTACCAGTTCAATAATGAGAGTTTCTAAAACAAGAACCAAGACACATGTAATATTATTTGCTAAGAATAGTTGAGGGAGTCATTATTTATTGAAATGTTGAGGGAATCATGATTTATGAGTCTGCTTGTTTTCTCCAACCAGTGCATGTACCAGATATTAACCATAGTGCAGCAATAAATATTTCAGTTCTTGACATGGGGTCACACATGTTCTTATGACCGGTTCGTATGCTATGGTTTCTTTCACATTGCCTAAGATTTTCGGCTTGATTGGAAAAAATTATGCTGCCTTTTTCGGCATGTCACCAATTGACGCTCACGCAAGGTCATTCTCCAACACCTAATAATAGAATGATAAATTTGTGGATGGGTTGGCACATAAATGCGATGAAAATCACATTCCCCTCGTGTCAGCTCTTCGGGGGCGACTCGAGGGCAAAGCCCTAGCGCCTCCTCCACCCTTTCCCCGCCCCTCACTCGTCTCACCGAGGAAGGATGGTAACATGGCAGTCGTTGCTCCATGTTCAGTGGTGTGAGGCTCTGGCCTAGGTTAAAGCGCTAGCGGCTTTCTTGAGTTGCTAAGATTATATGGCCTAGCAAAAAGGTTTGAAAACTATTTGACTTATCTAAAAGGTTTGAATACAACTTAGTTGTTGTGCTATACTCCCTCCATTTATGAGATCAATACGTTTTTTTTTAAGTAAATCAATGTAAAGTTTGACCAAGGTTTTTGAAAAAAATACCAACAACTATAATACAGTATGAACACCATAGGAAAATATATTTCATGTTGTATCTAACGACATTGATTTGTATTGTAAATGTTAATGTTTTTTTCTAAAACTTTGGTCATACTTTAAGTTGTTTGACTTTAGAAAATAATATACGCCTTTCTTTTAGAAATGGAGGGAGTAGTTTATTTTTTATGGCCTGTTAAACTTCGTTATTCCTGATATGGATAAAGTTTGATCAT
Source organism: Puccinellia tenuiflora (assembly GCA_012064385.1). Taxonomy (NCBI): domain Eukaryota; kingdom Viridiplantae; phylum Streptophyta; class Magnoliopsida; order Poales; family Poaceae; genus Puccinellia; species Puccinellia tenuiflora. Next base: position 956,322 of record QRDG01000160.1, on the reverse strand, counting down.
CCTCGGGGTGTTTTTAGTTATTTTTGTGAGCGTGGGGCTATTGTCAATCTGACTATTTTGGCTGCTCTGATTGTTATATATGCTTAATGAATGCAATGTGTTATACAACCAATACATCATGTGTTTCAGATCAGGGGCACATCGTTTGTATTGGGTCAAATGAGATTTTAATTTTGCAACTTTTCATAATTAATGCTTTGGACCATATGCTGCTTATTTGGGATATGTTTGGCAGCACAAGCGGTTTAGGTGCAAAATAACAACCGATGGTCTCCAATCTGACAAAACTACGATGACTGGTGAGTGCACATGGAAATGGGTTCCACATGCCAGCACCTACAATTGCACCAAAGAGATTTTCTAAAACAAGATGGCTAGCCCCATATAACATTTTTGGTTCTCAGAGCCTTTCTACTTCTTCTGATATAATACTAGCTACAAGCAGTGCTCCTGCATGGTAAAAAAAATGTTGAGAGAGTCATTGTTTTTTTCAAATGTTGATATAGGAATCATGATTTATGAGTCTACTTGTTTTTTCCAACCAGTGCATATACCACATATTAACCATATATCAGCAAGCAATAGTTCGGTTCTTGATATGGGGCGACATATATTCTTAGGGCCGGCACTTATACTATGCTTTCTTCCACACCACCTATTATTTTGGGCCTGATTGGAAGAAAATATGTTGTTGATATCACTATCACGTTATTTCTTCCAATGTGACTTAACATATATTCTCAAATCCACTTTTGAAGACAATGCTATTTTTTTATTTGTAAATTTAGCCTTCCCAAGATAAATCAAGCTAGCTTCCCCTGGACAGCATGCTTTGGTGTCTCATGTTTGGAACAAGTGAGGGTATTACATAGTTGGATTCATGTTTTTGGAAGTGCAAAACGTTTTTATTTGTGTATACTTAAAAAATCCATGTGATTTTGCGAAGTTTCCCAAGAAAGTGCCGCTCAGCAGATTGACATGATCATAACAGACCGAGCTTCGTTTCCCGGATACCTGTCTACTTTTATGGTTTGCTCTTGCTTTGTCAGGACTGTGGCTTACCACATATCTAATTCACAAAAATCCTGTTAAAGAAATTGCAAGTAGCAGTGGGAATTCCAAAGCCCTCTCAAGTGATGTAACCAGCCATAAGAAGAAGTTCAAAATACGATCATTTTGTGTGTTGCAACCGGTGTATAAAATAACGTGCTAAGAGAAATAGCGACGGTTTCCTCCAGATGCTATGCATGCTATAACGTGCTAATTTTAAATAATATTTTAAAGAAAATACCTGATATCACCCAAAAATAAAGGATTTCAACAGGAATAAAATATATTATGTAAAAATATCAGAATAATATTTGCATAACCACATAAAAATAGTTTTCCAAATTGTCTAGAAGCCTAACATCAATATCCCCACGGGGCAATAACATAGTATAAATTACTTATTCAGAATCATTTGCATTAGCAATATCGTCTTTCGATTCAGAAAAGCAAATTAACATTTTTTTTTGCGCACAAAGCAAATTAACATTAGATTCATCAACACGACAAATAGGAAACAACTTCTTCTATCTATGGTGGAAAACTCGTACCTTTGAGCAGATAGGATAAAAAAAGAAATAACGTGTTAACACTATGACTTTTAGCGCGACATAGCATGCTATTTCGTGAATAGCATCATAGCGTGCGAAATTGCGAAAATTTAGCATGGACTCTCCATATATGCTATAGCGTGCATATCGCTATTTCTTTCCATGGTTGAAGCAGGCCATGACACAATGAAGTCACAGGAAAAATAGGAAACTAGCGAATAAACCCAGTGGGAAGTGTTGATCATGTGTGTCCTTTTTTGTAAAATCATCCTATTGCATTGCGCGGAAGTACAACTCATGTGTGTGAGGCTTAGGCGTGCTTCCCGATGTTGTCGTTTCTAATGAGCTATGTGCAGACTGACGTAAATCAAACTGAGTTGTACAATTGGTATGCCATTCCATGAGACATCAAACGATAGATTAACGGCGCGGCTTAGATGCGCTTGTCCGTCTAGTAATATTAGATATTAAGATGAAAGTGGTAGACACTACCAGCCTTAAAACTGGAGATCATATCATACACTCCCGGATGAACACCTTTACACCTTTACACCGCCTGTTAGCGCCGCATAATACGTGCGCCGCCTACGTCGGTGCAGTTTTGGGCCGGCCCATTTCACTGCTTCGCGCGCTGATCAGTGAACCAGCAAAAATACTTGCGCCTGGAAAGATTCGAACCCTGGTGTCTCTTTACAACGATGAACACTAGCCATCTATCCAAGCAAACAACTATGACGGTGGAGGGACGTTACTTAATCTGATTCTTTAGCTATTTTACAAATGAAAATAATTATTTTCTTTAATTACCATGGAACGATTTTAAAAAATGAACAATTTTCAAATTTGGAACCTTTTTAATTTCGAACCTTTTTAAATTTGGAACTATTTTTAAATTTGGAACCATTTTCCAAATGGACCATTTTTAAATTCGGAACCAATTTAAATCCGGAACAATTTCCAAAAATTTGGAACCATTTTAAAAAATGAACAATTTTCAAATTTGGAACCATTTTCAGAATGGGCCCGTTTTGAAGAATGAACAATTTTCAAATTTGGAACCATTTTAAATTCGCAACCATTTTAAATTAGGAACCATTTTAAAATTTGGATTCATTTTCAAATTCGAAACCATTTTTTAAGTTGGAAACATTTTTAAAATGGAACCATTATAAATTCGGAACCATTTATAAATTTGGAAATGGAACCATTTTTTAATTTGAAACCATTTTCAAATTTGAAACCATTTTAAATTTGGAACCATTTTGAAATATTGAAACCATTTCAAATATGGAACCATTTTCACATTGGGAACCGTTTAAAAAATTGAACCATTTTCAAAATTAAAACATTTTTATAAATGAAACCATTTTCAAAATAAAGAACGAATAATAACAATAATAATAAATAAAAATAAACAAAAAATAAAATAAACGAAATAAAAAAATAAGAATAAGAGAAACAGAAAAGAAAACGAAAAACGAAAATTAAAATTAAAAGGAAACACGCTAAAGTGGGCCGGCACGCCAGAGGATCCCAGTTAGGGACGCGAACGATAGCGCGCATATATAGGTTTCGCCGGTTTGCCCATAGGAGCCCCCGAGATAAATATCGACTAGTAGCAAGTAGGGCATTGTGTGCCACTCAGCCCATACATAGACTAGTAAACTTGCATGTGTAATACACGTGTAATAACAGTGAATGCAATATTAATAACTCACAAAATATCAATGATTTTAATTATTAAAGTGAATAAACAAACATAACAGAATCCACATGTCAACAATACTAATTAATCAATCGAAATAACACAAACTTGTATCCATTAATTATTAAAAGAAAATGACAACCAGAGAAAATAAACTTTGTTCCACACATATGATGACTTAATAGAAAACTTCAGTGCTATAAATGTAGATCGACCACTCTACTTTCTATTTATTGGAGTATTATTTTCGACTTGCGTAACAGTGCACGTGCAATGCACGTATTATACATAATTTTTAATATCGATATTAATAAATATTTCTTATTCCAATTCATTTTCATGTTGAAGAGTGTAAATTCTTTACCCATTCATAAAAGCTGGTTATTAGATAAATAGGACATATATGTGAGCCCTCTTAGTAATACTAAGTGCAAGCAAATAATGAAGGGGATTACGGCATGCAAATTCATTTCCCATTTTCCAAGTTAGTTCAAGCGGACCGAGCATCTGTAAGCCAAATATTTCATCTACTAAGTGTGCTACAATATTTGTATGATTCATGTCACGCAAAATATTGAAGTGTTACTCTAAGACGTTAAGTCAGAACATAACCTAGGTCTATTACAAACTCGGATGCACTAATCATCAAAATAATAAATGTTTAGATTTCAGACGCATACATCCATCACTCACTCCACCATCATACCTTCTTGTGCATATGAAGAAAATTATACATGTAATAGTGCAGATGATTTTTAGAGTACAAGTGAAATGCATAAAATGGTGTGTAGACTTGCAAAAGGTCTGTTCATATGACGTCTGGAACATCAATATTTTTGCCAAGCTGATGCCTTCAAACTTCTTGAAGACTGAAATGATTCGAAAAAATTCCTTCGGAGTCAAAGACTCTTGCATAGCTTTACTGGTACAGAGCTTACCACATTTCTCTCTATTTTTCAGAAGTTGTTTGATTTTGATCTGCATAAGAGTAAATAATTTTCTATGTCGAGCTTCCAAATCATCTCCTATATTGGAAAACAGGACAGATGCTGCAAGGGTGGGAAGGAAGCAACCTATGCGGTTATAAGCATGTTGTGGCACGTGAAATAAATTCTCTGGACCTTGTACTCGTCGTACAGGAAAAGAAATCAGCAGGAAGGTATTGTCGGGAAAATGTTAGTTAACGCCACAAGATCACCGATCTTGCCTCAAATTTATTGAAAAACGTGCATCAGTCTTTCTCAAAGCTGACATATAAATATAGCTACGAAACTTCGTCTTGGATTCAGTATGTGGACTCTGCTCGAGATGACCAACACTAAGACATGCATAATTCTCAACAGAATAAGATGCAGCGGTGATAAGAAAATAATCAACCAGGTAGTTATAACAGAAAAAATATTGGTAGATGATCAAAATCACAAATGAATATATTAAGGATAGTAGTTTGTTTAGTTCATATATTAACCGCAGAAGACTCTAATATTAACAACCAATTACCACAAATATGCGGACTCTATATATCAACCCAGCAAGTATATAAATGGGAAGTAATATACCATTGATGATTTGGTACCAAAACCATGATTTACTGAGTGTCCCTGATTGATTTCCCCAACATCTCCTGCGAAACATATGCACCTACATTGCAGATAATTAGGCTCTACAAAAAGAAACATGCCAATACATCTTACAACCACATGAACACTATGAAAATTACAAAAGCTCAGTTGATCCTTTAAAATAATAGTAATCAAGCACGTGCACATGCACGTTTCATCAATGACCGAATTATGTGTATATATAACAATATGTATTCAGATAATATGAGATAGTCCCTAAGTTTAGCTCAACCTTCACATGCTGCGAAAGGATTATTTTCCAGATCGGTCTCCTCCATTGTTTTCATTTATTGCAAGAGAACATGGATACAATCATGTTCCATTTTACTTGATATAATGCAAAATCCAGTATTCATAAGAGATACAAATCATGCAGCAATACAACAAGCCATTAGTAATTGTAACAGCCCTAGTTCGGTACCCTAAAATATGGGACAAATTTTCACTTTTTGCTTTGCATTGCATCATGGCATACTTATTTAAATTGCTTAAGTTGAATAAAGCAACACATGGAAATTTAAAACAAAGGAAGCAAAACCCTTCCCAAATTTTTCAAACCAAATACATTAATCAAATTGGCAAAACCAATTGTTCTTGAGTTGCCAAATTGTCCAGGAAGCTCAAGGATATATTCTATAAATAATTGTCAAAGGAAATTTCTTGTCAAACAAAGAAATAAATTTGAAACTTCAAATTTGGTTCAAATCAAATTATATTTTTGAAACCAAGTCAAACATTCCCAAAATTCAAACTAAAATTTTGGGGAGCTTCATTATTATTGTGAGAGCCTCCATGAATAATTTCATTATTTTTGGAAATGCTTAAGTGCTCCAAATAATTACAATTTGTAAATTATCAAAATTTGACCCTAATTAAAACCTATGAACAAATATGGTGCAAAACATTTTATTTTGGGGCACCAATTTTTATGAAGCACCTAAAGGTCATGGGGAGACCATATAAATTTTTTCCGATTTTATAATATTGTTTAAGGGCCCCAATTAAATCGCTAATGTTGCTATTGGACCTATTTGTTAATACTTTGAAATGTGCCAGGGGGTTTCTGGAATTTTCTTCCTTTTCTTCTCCACAGTGCAGGGTGCACTGGCGCCATGCCGCCACCTCCCCCGCACCCATGCCGCAGCCCCCACCCGCGGAGGCCGAGCCCCCGTGGCTATGGACGCGCCGATGCATTCACCTGCTCCCCCGCGTCCCATTCCACCCCGGTTTCCCCTCTCGAACCCTAACCCTAGCTCTCCCCCGACCGACGCTGCCCGCTGCCGTTCGCCGCCGCATCGCCGTCGTCCAGGGCCATCCCGAGCTAATCGACGCCGATAGAGAGCTCCGCCGCATCCTCTTCTTCCTCCCCACCGGCGGAATCGAGTCGGGGTTGCTTGGAGCCGACGCATGCGTCCTCGATCTCTCCGCCCCCGACCGCGCCGCCGAGCTCGATTCCGGCGCCTCCGTCCACCTCTTCCACCGTTGAGTGCCCCCCACGGAACCAGGGTGAGCATCGCCTCCTTTTGGCCTTCTCCTCTTCTCTCCCTCTCCCTCTCGCCGCCGCGCCATGCCGTGCCGTCGGTCGCCGGCGTCACCGTTGCCGTCCGCCCGGCCTGGGGACCGGCCCGGCCGACCGGGAGGCCGGCAGCCTCGGTCGCTTGCCCGGCCTGGGCGTCGGCCTGGGCCGGCCAGAAGGCCGGCTGGCTCGGATGTTGGCCCGGCCTGGGCCGGCCAGGAGGCCGGCATCCTCTAGACCGTGACCGGCCTGGTGCCCAGTCTGGGCTGGCCAGGAGGCCGGTCGCCTCAGACACTAGCCCGGCCTGGAAACCGGCTGGGCCGATCTGTAGGCCGGCCCACACAGTAAAAACAGTAAAATAAAATAAAATAAATAAAATGATAACTATTTGAATATTGGTCCAAATTTGGCAAATGATATACCAAATTGTTCAGAAAAACAATACCTACCTGTTGGTAGCATTGCCATGCTCTTTTGAGAAAATAATTTTGCCTTTATTTATGAAACCTTAAAATGGCATAAATAATACCTAATTGGGAAAAATCATAACTTATTAAATATTTCACCAAAAATCATGAATAAAATATCAATGTGATCAACACTTCAAATGCTATCAAACCATGCAATTATCCAATCATGATCACAAATTTTCTTATGATGTTAACCTTTAATTGATTAAAAGAATTAAATTCAAATAATTATTTAATTCACTATTTATTCATCGAAACTCGGAAAATTACAAATAAGGTACCAAAATGATCGGAAAAAGAAAACCTACTTAATCATGTCATGTTCATGCATATTTAAGCCACATATTTTGTAATATAATAATTTATACATAATGTGGTCACTAAGATAAATATGGGGTTGTTTCCAAATAATTGCACTAATTATTTGGAACTCCATTTAATTTGTTAGATAGATTAAGTGATGATATCTTGCATAAATTTGACATGACATCATGTGATTGTGCATTACACCTTGTCTTCGTGTATTTATTTGTTCCTTGTTACTATTTTGGGTATCGATAGATTCCGGAGTCGAGGGTTCCCCTACCTACCCCGACGAACCGTACTACACGCCCCGGCAGCAAGGCAAGAGATAACCTAACCTTCTTGGCATCTAGCATCCTATTGCTTTATAAACTTCTTTTATCCACCATAATATTGCATGCGATTCCAAGGGCAATTTTGATCAAGATGTAGAGTATCCTATGAATGCATGTTTTTTCCCCGAACCAATACATGTATCCCCACCTATGAACCCTAGGTTTGATGTGTTGGCCGGAGATAAAGATATACTTGTGGTATATATATGATTAGCTATGCTTAGCCATGCTTAGTTAAATGCTTTATTGTCCGTTGATTTAATTCCATGATATTGATGTTGATGGAATGTTCGGACATGGTGGTTATCGTTGGTACTAAATTAATTTGCTTAAAAGGCTTGGGTGAGTTGCCATCGGGGATGGTGTTTTGTCTCACTCTTGCCCCTAGGTGCGAGTTCCTGTCTTTGGACTCAAGGTTTGAGCGTGCTGCCATTGGTGGGGTATGGGCTCCTTACTAACTGAATAACTTGTGCGGGCATATCCAAGGGTCCTCTAGTTTGCTATTTCCATTTGCGTGTGGGTGTGTGAGTGGAAAAAGGAATGATGAGGATGATGGTGTTTAGGACGTGGCGGTGGGGCAGGGGCTGAAATAGGCTGGGTAAACTTGTCCTATCGCCACAGATGACTCTTGGATAGTCTCATGCGAGGTAAAGGTTTAACCGCGCCCACTCGCCGGCCTTCCCCGGAAGAGGGCCAATTAGGTGAGCCGGACGGTACCAATGGGTAAATTAGTACACCCCTGCAGGGTTAATCTTTTCGAAAAGCCGTGTCCACGGTTATGGACGCCTTGGGAATGGATTTACGGGATCATAAATAACTTTAACCTAATTAAAATTTGGCAGCTAGATGTTGCAACTACAACGTGTGATAAAAGGTTCATTTCCTCGAGGGTGATTCGAGGGAGTGCCTTGGTGGAATGAGAGGTGGATTCTTGATACTATTTGGTTCGATGAGAACCGAAGGAAAATTTTACTTTCTTATCCCTTTTTTAGAAAATATTCTGAGTAGTCGATGCCATGGGTCTTTTACATCTTTTAAAAAGAAAATCTAGCTTTATGCAAAATAGCTACTATACAGCTTTAGAGCCTCCGTCATCATTGGGCCTATATCGCCCTACTAAACTTGCGAGTATGTCGTACTCAGTCTCTCTTTGCTGCCTTTATTAATTTGTTTCAGAGGAGGACGACAGCGAGCACACAGGTGGGTTTCTTCCTGGATATCGACGAATAGTTCGGGGTTCCCAGGTGGTAGCTTGAGACCGTGGAACAAGCTGGCTGGGATTGTTTATGTGTAGGCCTCTTAGGCCATATATTTGGATATTGTTGTACTAGACAACGCTACTTCGCTTCCGCATGATGAACTGATGGGTCTGTGACCCCTTTTGTGTGTAATATTTGTATCTTTCTCATATATGAGTTGCTATATGAATCTTTGTGTCGTAAAGTCTGTGATGTGCCAGTTGTTCCACAAGTCTTGATCTCTCTACTATACATGATAGCTATGTCTGAGCTTATGGCATGATTGAAGTGTTGCGTGCCGATGATCAATTCCGAGCACGCCTGCCAAAGGTTTTGGCCTGAGATTGGTAAACTCAGTAACCTTCGATTGTGTAGCATGACCGGTTGCACAAAGCTTCATTGTATAGTTCTGGGGTCGGGGCGTTACAGTAATTTTGTAATTGTAGGCTCTACAATAGCCCCACCAGGAAGCTCTTCTCCGTAGCGCCTCGCCACGAAGAGCAATAGCGATAGCAATGTGGCAACTGTACCTACGTGAAACCTGTTGCCTAGGAGAATATCCTTGGCGCCTGCTGCCAGGGGGCAACTGGGGAACACCCAAGTTGGCGGTGGAAAAACAAGGCAATTATGAGCTGTCCAGTGTAGCCCCCAAATGGAAAATAAGGGGGGGTACTTACTTCACTCACATATCTACGGAATCTCCTCTCTAAGATATGAGAAGACCCACGAGACAAACCTTGGTCAATTCCACCTATGTAACCCCCCTGAGCTACTGCTTTGATATCTGCTAACTTCTCAATGTCCAGCATAGCCTCCTTTGTGACTCATTTCGTGTGGAATCGGAAAGTGTGGAATGTATTGACTCATTTCGTCAAACACATGCCTGTGGACTGCAGAGGTTCACGCGGTCGTTGACAGGATGCACGTTCTACTCACGGGTTATCTTCTTGACCTGAAACTCAATGGTTTGATCACAGAGAATAATGAATCACAAACGAATTCATACACCACACGTGAAGAAAAGCACTAATCTCGGCATCGCACGCACCTTCTTGAGCAATGAAGGAGCTCTGATCCTCTAGCAGGTGGCCGAATGACAGCGTTGCTGCGACGGTGTGTGCGCTCGGGCGTGGTATGTGATCGGCCTCTGCGGCAGCGGTGGCTCTACGCCTCGGCTCCCATTGCATGAAGTTGTAGAAAGCATATGCAATTGCTGAATAAGATCGGGGCGCACACCTGGACTACACCAAGACCATCTCTACAGTTACACACAAAAAGGATTCAGGCCATTTGAAAGAACAACTATGCCCGAGATGTCGCCTAGAGGGGGGGGGGGTGAATAGGTGATTAAAACTTTTTCTATTTAGGGGCTTGATAATTGTGGAATAAAACTAGGTGTTTAAATTAACAAGCCAACAACCTAAAATTTTAGGTTTACCTAAAGTGCACCAACAAGTTATGCTAAACAAGGCAAGCAACAAGGTGATAGCTAAATATAAACATCAAGCACGAAGGCTATCACAATGTAAAGTGCATAAGTAAAAGCTCGGGTATAGAAATAACCGAGGCACGCGGAGACGAAGATTTATTCCCGAGTTCCTCCTTGTTAAGGGAGTACGTCTCGTTGGAGGGGTGTGAGCTCGCCACAAAAGGCCTACTCAAGATGCCACAAAGGCCTCACCCTATTCTCCGATGAACCGCACCCAAAGGTTTGGTTCACCTTCCACTATCGGAATCCTTCGGGGCGGATTCCGGAGCCCTTACAACTTTTGGGGCACACACCCACAACTCAATTGGGGGCTCCCAACGTGCCGAAGCTTCACAAGCCGAAGTCTTCACGGCACCACCAGCGTCTAGGGTCCAATGACCCAAGAGTAACAAGCTCCCAATCTTCAATCCCACGAATCACCGTGGGGAGCACAACCCGATGCAACAAATGCAAAAGGGGGAGATCACACCAAGTGGTCAAATTCTTCTCCCCAAAATCCAACCGAAGCAACTAATGCTACGGAGGGATTTAGGAGGAAGAACGGAGGAGAAACACCAAGAACTCCAAAATCTAGATCCCACAAGTTCCGCTCACTTAAAGAAGATTTTGTTTGGTGGAAAGATGGATCTAGATCTCCTCTCTTGTTTCCCTAAATTTGGGCGAGAATCATCAGAGGGATTAGAGGGAATCGAGCTCTCAAAATGTTAGCAATGGAGGAGAGAGAGCAAGGGATGAGATCTTCAAAAAAAATGAGGAAGAAGCCCCTTTTATAGGTGGCTCCAAAAAAGAGCCGTTGGAGTAGAAAAACAGGGACAAAGAATGGCAGCAGACTGCCCGGCCTGGGGCCGGCCTGTGCCCCGGCCGGGCCGGGACAGAAACGAACCAACGATCGATCAGAAGCAGGCAGCAGCGCACAGCCCAGCAGAGAAAAAAAATAAAGCAGAGAAGCCGGCCTGCTGCCGGCCTGCTCACTGCCTGTGCGCGCCTGGGCCGGGCGAGAGGCCGAATGGGCCGGCCTGCCCCCGGCCTCGGGCCGGCCAGCGGGAGGCAGTAGGCCGGCACACCACCCGAACGTCCCGGCCAGGCTGGTAGGCCATTTTTTTTTTCTGTTTCAATTTTTAAAATTCTGTTTAGAAAAAATACTCCGAGATAGAATTGCAATATCTTTCGCATACGAACTCCGTTTTCGATAAACTTGGACTCGTTGGAATCGTCACAACGAGCACTACAAGAATATGCAGAGAAACATCATAGTCCAAGAATATATTATAAAGATAAATGGGGAAAGGTAAAAGCTCCCATTTGCAAATCGGAAATACAATAACTTTCACCCACGAACTCCGTTTTCGATAATCTTGGACTCGTTGGAATCATCACAACAAGCACAAAAAGATTATGCATAGAAACATCATAGTACAAGAAAATATAATAAAACCAAATGGGGAAAGTTAAAAACTCTTTTTCGCAAACCGAAAATTCCGCATCTTTTGCAAGTGAAGTCCGAATGAAATAAAACCAATTTTGTTGGAAAGAGGACGACAAATGCAACCTTTGAAAATGGCAAACAAGCAATGGAGATTTTGCAAAGAAATGAAAGAGGTAAATCTTCCGCACGGATGAACCGGCAAAATCTCCAATACCGAAACCGCAAAAGAAGACCACACCACGATTAGAGACAAATAAGAACCAATAAAGATGAATGCATGGATGCAAAGGTTTGTGCTCTCTACGGCGATACGATCACGATATTCGGTCGAGAGCCCCTCTTGATAGTACGGTTATCTATCCTATAAACCGGTCTCTCACTAAACAACATGAGACCGGTAAAATAGAAAACCCTATCAAGATCATACCTTTGCCTTGCGCATTAATCCACTTGAGGTCGATGAAGACGATCTTCAACTCCTCAAGACGCATCACCTTCCTCGATTGCGCTTCGGTGAAGATTCACTTGATGCTCTGCCATACACCAAGATGGGAGACGCTCTCTTCGGCATATCTTCACTTGGCCTTGAGTGATGATCAACCCGCACAAAGCCTTGATCAACACACACTTTTCTTCTTCCCTTAACCTTGACTCCAACAAATGGAGAACAAGCAAACAAATGGACAACCTACAAATATAGCTCAATGCAAATATTAGTCTGTAGAGATTGTCATTAATTACCAAAATTATGCATGGGGGCAACCATGCACTTTCACCATTACAGTTTTACACCATGTTGACATGAAGTCAACTTGGGAGTTAATTGTAATGTTAACAACCCAATACCAATGAAACCAGATAAGCTAAGCTTTTTCCCCTCATATTAGAAGCAACTATTTGGATATGCTTGTGCAGGGAGGAGGATGAACTTCTTATACATGGGCTTGGCCTCAGAGAAAACTGAAGCCTACAAGATGTCAGACCATCATCTAGACTTGGTCAGACCGTTAACAAACATGGCTATTTCTAATCCTGACATTGGTTAATTCATATATCCAACGGAATAACAACAATAGAAGAACATGAAGTGGAGGCACTCGGAGGATTTACCTGCCAGGCGGGAGAAGTAGTTGTACTGCTGCAGGTTGGAGATAACGACCCCGAGGGGCAACACGACCCCGTTTCTGGTGACAGACGGCGACGCGAGTGCAGCACGGCGATGGCCGTCTGGTGACGGGCGGCATCGGTGCGCGAGGGCGTCACGGCAACGGCCGAGCTGGTGATGTGCGGCGGCGGTGGCGCGAGGGCGTCGCGGGTGACGGCTGAGCTGGTGACGGGCGGCGGCGGGAAGGCAGCGTGGCGCTAATGGGCTCCAATCGAGGGTCTCCGTCATCCGCTGTGCTGGGCACATATCCGACATTCCAGCGTGCGGCGCGGCCTCGCTTAACGACGTGCAGGGCGTGACCGTCCCGTGCAGGCTATGGCGGCAGGCAGGCTACAGCGGAGGGAGGGCGTCGGCGCAGGGCGGGGGCTTTGAGGTGGTAGTCCCACGTCCTCCACGATGGGAGGTTGTCGCGCATGGAGCCGTCGGCGGGCAGGGCTGGGTGGGGAGTCCAGTGTTGCAGTCGCGCCGTGCGGGCGAAGGCGGTGGGCAAGGTGGGGATGTTCAGTGCACTGTGGCGGAGGGGTCGTGCGGGCGTCGTCCAGGGAGGCCACGGCTGTTCGGAGGCGGCGGCGAATCAAACAGCGTCGTGCAAGTGCAACGGTTGGCAGGGCGGCCACTGCAGTTTGGCGGCGGCGGCGAGGCCGTCCCTTCACGGCGGGGGGGGGGGGGGGGGAGCTGATTGACGTGCAGTCGGCGGCTATGCGATGCCGTGGAGGCGGCGTCGAGGACAAAATCCTCCCGTGCAGTTCTGCGATGTGGGGGATGTGGTGTGCAGCTTCGCGATGGGCGTGGTCTGGAACTCTGGATCGTGCGGGACTGCGGGTGTGGGCGGCGACGGTCTTTTCTTGTTTTTTTTTTTCGGGCGTGGGAGTGAATATGATGAGCACCTCATCATTGGGAGGCACTGGACCGTTGGATTGTGTTTGAACGGCTCAGATCGTCTGGATCATACCCCCCTCTCTCTCTTTTTATATTAGTAGAGATAAAATAGAAAACCCTATCAAGATCATACATTTGCCTTGCGCATTAATCCACTTGAGGTCGATGAAGACGATCTTCAACTCCTCAAGACGCATCACCTTCCTCGATTGCGCTTCGGTGAAGATTCACTTGATGCTCTGCCATACACCAAGATGGGAGACGCTCTCTTCGGCATATCTTCACTTGGCCTTGAGTGATGATCAACCCGCACAAAGCCTTGATCAACACACACTTTTCTTCTTCCCTTAACCTTGACTCCAACAAATGGAGAACAAGCAAACAAATGGACAACCTACAAATATAGCTCAATGCAAATATTAGTCTGTAGAGATTGTCATTAATTACCAAAATCATGAATGGGGGCAACCATGCACTTTCACCATTACAGTTTTACACCATGTTGACATGAAGTCAACTTGGGAGTTAATTGTAATGTTAACAACCCAATACCAATGAAACCAGATAAGCTAAGCTTTAGAAGCAACTATTTGGATATGCTTGTGCGGGGAGGAGGATGAACTTCTTATACATGGGCTTGGCCTCAGAGAAAACTGAAGCCTACAAGATGTCAGACCATCATCTAGACTTGGTCAGACTGTTAACAAACATGGCTATTTCTAATCCTGACATTGGTTAATTCATATATCCAACGGAATAACAACAATAGAAGAACATGAAGTGGAGGCACTCAGAGGATTTACCTGCCAGGCGGGAGAAGTAGTTGTGCCGCTGCAGGTTGGAGATAACGACCCCGAGGGGCAACACGGCCCCGTTTCTGGTGACGGACGGCGACGCGAGTGCAGCGCAGCGATGGCCGTCTGGTGACGGGCGGCAGCGGTGCGCGAGGGCGTTGCGGCAACGGCCGAGCTGGTGATGTGCGGCGGCGGTGGCGCGAGGGCGTCGCGGTGACGGCTGAGCTGGTGACGGGCGGCGGCGGGAAGGCAGCGTGGCGCTAATGGGCTCCAATCGAGGGTCTTCGTCATCCGCTGTGCAGGGCACATATCCGACGTTCCAGCGTGCGGCGCGGCCTCGCTTAACGACGTGCAGGGCGTGACCGTCCCGTGCAGGCTATGGCGGCAGGCAGGCTACAGCGGAGGGAGGGCGTCGGCGCAGGGCGGGGGCTTTGAGGTGGTAGTCCCACGTCCTCCACGATGGGAGGTTGTCGCGCATGGAGCCGTCAGCGGGCAGGGCTGGGTGGGGGAGTCCAGTGTGCAGTCGCGCCGTGCGGGCGAAGGCGGTGGGCAAGGTGGGGATGTTCAGTGCACTGTGGCGGAGGGGTCGTGCGGGCGTCGTCCAGGGAGGCCACGGCTGTTCGGAGGCGGCGGCGAATCAAACAGCGTCGTGCAAGTGCAGCGGTTGGCAGGGCGGCCACTGCAGTTTGGCGACGGCGGCGAGGCCGTCCCTTCACGGCGGGGGGGGGGGGAGCCGATTGTCGTGCAGGCGGCGGCTATGCGATGCCGTGGAGGCGGCGTCGAGGACAAAATCCTCCCGTGCAGTTCCGCGATGTGGGGGATGTGGTGTGCAGCTTCGCGATGGGCGTGGTCTGGAACTCTGGATCGTGCGGGACTGCGGGTGTGGGCGGCGACGGTCTTTTCTTGTTTTTTTTTTTCGGGCGTGGGAGTGAATATGATGAGCACCTCATCATTGGGAGGCACTGGACCGTTGGATTGTGTTTGAACGGCTCAGATCGTCTGGATCATACCCCCCTCTCTCTCTCTCTTTTTATATTAGTATTAGTAGAGATTCATCTCTCCTCCCTGCGTTAGGGTTCCACCCCCGTTCCTGCTTCCGCCGTCACCTCCACATCAACCTCCTCGGTTGCCATGGGCATGGATAACAAGGAAGAATTCAAGCAGCTCACGACCCCTCCGCCTATCCACCCCGAGGATCCGGATTCTCCTCTTCCGGAGACCATCCTCATCGACTCTTTCGGCTACCTCAGCGACCGCACCAACGCCACCACCGCCAATGGCCGCAGGAGCAGGACCAAGAAGAAGGGCAAGCGCATCCTGGTCACCTTCTGGCCGGCTACCCCGCCGCGCGTCTCCTGCTTCACGGTCCACTGCCCAGATCTGAAGCCCGACGCGTTCGGTAGCATGCCCAGGATCTCCTACACGGAGGACGGCCTCGCCCTGCTCCAAATCATCATGCGCCCCGAGTACGCGTACGCCAGGAACATCCGCTACTTCGTCTACCAGGCCGGCACCAAGAACACGCCGCCGTCCGTCAAGCTCGTCCACTCGCCCCCCGACTTCACGTTCTTGGACCAGGAGGTTGCCCTGCTGCGCTGCCGCGACCAAGACATGTTCTTCATCGCCGTGCTCCGTAGGACCTTCATTCAGCGGGAGTACAGTGATGGGCACTTTGATCTCCACCTGTACAGCTCCAAGACAAAACGATGGAGCACCAAGAGTATGCATCTTGATTCGCCACAGGATTTTCAGTTCCACTCTCCGAACAAGGGGATCACCATTGGAGGGGAGCTTGGTTCAGTGGGTTGGGTCGACCTCAGGCGGGGCATTATCATCTGTGACCTTCTCCTTGACAGCCAGAGTCTTCGCTATATTCCGTTACCTTCGCCGCTGTCGCCCGATCCACTCAGGCGTCCGCTGTATGTTCGGAATATCATTGTCCTCCAAGGTTACATCAAGTATTTCGAGATGCACAAACTGGGCTCAGAAGCTGGAAGATGCCCGATATCTGAAGGTTGGATTGCTGCAACAAGAAAATTAAAAATTTCAAGCATTGGTTCCGGTAGCAACTGGGAGGAGGACTGCACTATCAGATGCTCTGATGACGTACCATTGGGTAGCCCTCTGCATTCCCAAATGCCACCTAATCTGCAGGAGGATGAGGATGCCAAGCCAAACCTGAAGAGAATATGTGTAGGCTATCCTGCTCTTAGCTTGCATGACGGTGATGTTGTTTACCTCATGCACAAACCTGATTTCTTTGGGAAAAAGGCCCATGTGATTGCTGTTGATATGAGGAACAAGACTGTAAAAGGCGTTGCTAATTTTGGCTCTGGAAGACCCCTGGGTCATTGTTTGTACACCTACCTCGAGAGTGGGATCTCCAAGCATCTCGACATTTTCTCATCGACCAGGTAATTTTGTTAAGAACTTTCATATCCTTCCTTAGCTAATTGAGTTACAGACTGAAGTATCAAAGGTAAACCAGCTTTTACGGGCAGCAGGAGAGTCTTTAGGTACTTTTACCGAGTGGATGTAGAATCTTGTTACATCTATGTTTTTATTATGTTGTGCATGTTAATATCACAAAAGAATGTTTTTATTATGTTGTTACAATTCTGGTTTTGATTGTTTATTATTTGATTTGATCATGTGCAGCTACCAGATTATATTCTCTTGATCTATATGATTTGTTGTTTCAAAAGTATTTGTTTTAGGATGGTGAACATTGTGTGTGCATTTCTCTCGTTGCCATTTACGTTTCCGTACATAAATTTAGCACTTACTGCTCCCCTGTCACCACAATTGAATTCTGTGGTTTCTGTTTGACGAGATGTATAGAAAAGGCTTCATTCAACAGACAAAATAACAAAAGTAAAGACAGTGTCCAGTTTAACTTCACCTCATTGAATTCTGTGGTTTCTGTTTTCCTTTGTTGTGTGCACCTGTTTCGTAGATAATCTTGCTTTTGTGTTAAACGTTTATTTGTTTTGTGGGAACCAAAATTATTTCCATCACACAAATTAAGTAAAATAGGTAAGCTTCGCTAACCCAGCTGTTTCTCAGTGGACAAAATTGGCAATCCCTATGGCTGGCTTATTTGAGGGGAAATATTGCAGTGGATCCATGGCCCCTGTAAAAATGGCAATACATTTACGGTCTCCCTCTACATCATATCAGATGTCATTCTAGTTTAGGTTGAATCCATTTTTTCCCCTAGTTTAACAATTGGCCTGTTTAGCAGAACTTCCCACTTGCCCCATTTAGTAAAGAGGAATTAACACTTTTAGTCCCACAACTTGCGTGTCGCGAACGTTTTAGTCCCACAACTTGTAAACAAGCCACTTCGGACGCTGACTGGACGAAAACTTGCACTTAAGTCCAGCAAGAAAACCCCCTAATCTTTATTAGTATTCGTATTTAGGTCCCCAAACCCTATCATACATCCCGGGTCCCCAAATTAGGCGAGGGCGCCGTGGCCTCCGATCCAGAGGAGAATCCTGAATCTTGATCCCCAGCTAGCGCACACACGTCGGTCACTGTCGAGGGTGTGTAGCCACAACGGAGGTCGTGGAGGCTTGGGGGCGAGTGCGCTCTACTTGCTTGAGCTGGAAGGACACGTCATAGTGGAGCCTCTGATCCTCCTTGGTCGTCGGCACCTCGCCGGGGAGCGGAGCCTCAGGGAAGGCTAGAATGCGGCCAGCAGGAATCAGGCTGGGTTGGTGGCCCAGCCACGAATCCTGAAGGAGAAGTCCTGACCGGCGAGGGTGGCGGTGTCTACCGTGTCGATGTGGCATGACGGGGCTAGAAGCTTGGTGGCTTCCATGCGTGCTCCAAAATTCCGACTATGTCGACGACCACACGGTTCATGGCTAGGTGCGCACCCGCGGCGCGCGCGGTCGGAGTAGAGCGCCACCGAGGGGCAAGAGGATGCTGCCATGGCGAGGGAGAGGGAGCTTGGAAGGGCGGCAGTGGCCTGGTCGGAGTGCCTAGGCGCGGTGGAGGTAGTTGCGGTGTTCGGAGCGAGAGCTCATCCCCAGGCCTAACTGAAGAGCGCAAGGACTCTGTTAGCTTTGCCCAAGGATCGAACGCACGATCTCACGACAAAACAAACTCGCCGGAACTTTGATCACGAACGGAACCGCAAGGACACGAATTCCTTTATCCGTCGTGAGGCTGACGCTAACGCAAACGCCAGGACCAGAGTACGCACACGAACGCAGCAACACAAAAGATCGCCAAAGGCACGTGTCGTGCCCGGTAAACTTCTCTATTGATTTTCGTTTTTCTGGTACTTACAACTCGATGACTACCGCTGCTTATATAGGTGCAGCCAAGAATCACAAAATCTGACTCGTACTAGGACAGACTAACCGACCTTGACCAAAACATGTACTACCACGACTTGGACTCCTACTAACACACGGAAGACTTCAACGTATTTAGGAAAAACTCAAACCAGCTAGCTACTACTACTAGGACACGTGATGCAAACTTTCCAAAGCTAGGATTAACTAGTTTGGATTATCCAACAATCACCCCCTAATCCAAACTTTCGACTTGTAGACTATGACCAACAAATTATCCGGATTACCAGCCCACGCCGTCGCATCTTAGCGTGCCACATGCCGACTAAACGCATAGCCTCATGCAGGAAACACATCTTGACCGGTCCGCATCCATCTTCATGTTGACCTTCATCTTCTTGTCGAGACACATACACTAGCGACTCAAACAAAAAAAAACATAGACTCGACTCTTAACTGCTTTTCTTTTATCACAACTTCATCATCACAGCAGCCTCGGGTCATCATCATCATCGCAAACACCTAGATGAAGCATCCCGTCCTCCTTCTTCCGTTCCTTCGACGGATTAGTACACTCTCGGGAGAAGTGCCCCATCTCCTGACAATTGTAACAACGAACTTTTGATATGTCAAACTTGAAATACTCTTGCTTATCTTTGCCTTTGGTACATGAGAACATCAGGTGCTTTTCTTCCTTATCGCGTTCACGTCCCTTCAACGTCAACTCATAGGTTTTCAGTCTCCCGATCACCTCCATCACCGACATCTTCGCCACATCACCCCACTGCTCAATAGTGCCAACGATCGGTAGGAATTTATCGGGAACAGCCTGTAGTAATTTCTCTATAACCGTGATGTCCTCTATCTTTGATCCGAGAGCTCGCATCTCATTAACCATGGAGGTTAGCTTTAACGCAAACTCACCAACCCCTTCAGATTCTTTCATGCTCAACCAATCAAACTCCCTCCTGAGAGCTTGAACACGGGCCTTCTTGACACGGTCATCACCAGCATGCATCTCCTTAACAGCGTCCCAAGCTTCCTTTGCTGTACCTTTCTCTGATATGGTCATAAAAACAGCATCGGGCACAGCTTGGGCTATGGCGGCGAAAGCCTCTTCATCCTTTGTCTCATCAATCTTTGGGTTGCCTTCTATTGCCGTCCAGACTCTCTGTGCACGCATGAAAACCTTCATCTTCGCGGCCCACACTCCGTAATTGTCGCCTTCAAGCATGGGGTACCGGATGTTCACGCTAGCATCTCTTGCACTTAAATTCGACATGATCCTCTTCCTCGATTTTCCTTCGTCCGTGACGCAACTTGACGGCGACGAAGAATCCTCGGACTCCACCGTGACGCAACTTGACGGCGAAGCCTCCACACCGCAGCTCTGATACCAATTGTTAGCTTTGCCCAAGGATCGAACGCACGATCTCACGACAAAACAAACTCGCCGGAACTTTGATCACGAACGGAACCGCAAGGACACGAATTCCTTTATCCGTCGTGAGGCTGACGCTAACGCAAACGCCAGGACCAGAGTACGCACACGAACGCAGCAACACAAAAAGATCGCCAGAGGCACGTGTCGTGCCTCGTAAACTTCTCTATTGCTTTTCGTTTTTCTGGTACTTACAACTCGATGACTACCGCTGCTTATATAGGTGCAGCCAAGACTCACAAAATCTGACTCGTACTAGGACAGACTAACCGACCTTGACCAAAACATGTACTACCACGACTTGGACTCCTACTAACACACGGAAGACTTCAACGTATTTAGGAAAAACACAAACCAGCTAGCTACTACTACTAGGACACGTGATGCAAACTTTCCAAAGCTAGGATTAACTAGTTTGGATTATCCAACAGACTCGAGTTGGAAATTTCATCTACTCTGGTGGACTTAAGTGCAATTTTTTTGTCCAGTCAGCGTCCGACGTGGCATGTTTCGGTATAAAGGACCAATTAGTCCTGACTTAGCAAGTTGTGGTATCACTGATGTCCACTTTGCAAGTTGTGGGACTAAAACGTTTACGACGAGCAAGCTGTGGGACTAAAAGTGTTAATTCCTCTTTAGTAAAAGTTGTGTTAGCCTTCACCCCCTTTTAAACTTCACCCATTCTATAAGGTTGGACCGAATTATGAGGTCTATGTGGTTTGCAATATCAGAAACATATTTTGCCCTGGCATGTTTGATATCCGACTACCTTCTCACCCCCTTTTGAACTTCACCCATTCTATAAGGTTGGACGAATTATCAGGTCTACGTGGTTTGCCATATCAGAAACATATTTTGCCCTGTCATGTTTGATATCCGACTACCTTCTCAGGTCCTCATCCGCACCGTCGTGTGGCAACTGTTTACTGTTGCTGCCCCAATGTTCTCACCTTCTGCTAGCCAGGCGCAACTAAACGTGGGAGCTAGCCAGAGCATAATAGTGCACTACTAGTAGTAGTACACTTAAGGAGAGTATTTTGGTCGTATTTTCGGTAATTATTGTTTTTGTTCTAGTACTAGTATGTAGCGTAAAATTTCTGTGTGCCATGCATGTACAGGACAAGTGTACATGCGCTAGCTTCTCTCTTCAGGTTTTAGCCAGGCGATCGATGAAGCAAGCGACAGTTGGAACAACCAAGATTGTAGTAGGAGCAGCTAGGATCGGTGAAGTCGGGCATGCCCACGTACGCCTGATGAAGAATCCTACCAAATAGAACTGAATAAAGTTTTAAAGGGATTAGAACTGGCACATGTTTCACTAAATGGGAATGTTAACTGGTGAATGCGTTAAGTACTGTTCCTTTATTCGTACCATTCACCAGTTATTAGAATCTTTAGACTAAATAGGGTAAACAGGAGGAATTCCTATTAAATGGGGTAATTGCTGTCACAAATGTTACTATCATTAAAAAGTGAAATTCAGTCAATAGTTTAACGTAACAAGACTTCTATTTTAGATTCACCAAGCGAATTATGCTCGTCGTTATATTGTACTCCCTCCGTCCCAAAATAAGTGTCTTAAGTTTGTCAAAATATGGATGCATCTAATCATAAAAACATGTCTAGATACATCCACATTTTGACAAACTTGAGACACTTATTTTTGGACGGAGGGAGTACAAATTTATAGGAATTGATGCCCAAATATATAAATGTTTGACTTGGGAAAGACAAGTCTGGAATTTGAAACGGAGCGAGTTGCATGGAATTGAAGAGAGCTTGCAAGTTCCTGAAACTGGATCTTGTATGTCAAGAATACTCAATACAGTCAGAAAGAGTGAGAGTGCCAACAAAACTGTTAATGTTAATACTCCTTTGACGAAGAGGAGAAAAGTTGTTGGTTCACATATATGATTTTTAACAGAAAATTCTATTATGGAATTTTAATTTAATTGGATGATAGTAGGTTTAAGGGTCGTCTTGTGCGTTATAGTCAATGTTTAGATGATGTAACTTCTGCAAGTAGATATTTCATATCATCTAATTTAATTTTTTCTAATGTCTGTGTACCTCATACAGGCAAATATCGAATGCTGCTGAGACAAGCAGGGATGGCAAGTAAGAAGGTTGTACTGCGGGCTGCTATGATTGGTGTGCATTCTGGAAAGAAAAAAGTTTGAGCTGCAATTATTTGAAGGCATGGTCAAAGCCCGTGTACAAAGAAAGCTTAAGAAGTCTTTCCTATCTCATCCGTGATGGCTATGATCTGTGCATTACCAATGGACTTAGTTGGCCGTGTTTGTTGACTATGTTGTATCATAGCCATCCGTGATGGCTATGATGTGTTGCATTAGAGCAACCCCAGCCGTTGAGCCCCCCAGGGCGTATTTTTTTCGCCGGATTAGGTTCTTGCCGGCGGAATTTAGACCTGGGGGCTCTCACTTTCCCAGCCATGCCCCCACCCACGAAGTAGCAGAGAGACGCGTGGCGCGGCGCGAGGGGAGGCCCTGCTCAGGCAGCCGCCGTGGCCGGTGCGAGGAGCGGCACGGCCGGAGCGGCGTGGCCGGCGCGAGGCCGTTGATGAGCGGCGCGTGGTCCTCGGGGGTGTAGGGGAACTCGTAGAGGCCGAAGAGGCAGAGCACCAGCACGACGGCCAGCGCGGTGGCGTGGAAGAACTTGAACACGGCGACCACGGGCCGGGGCACCGCGTTGCAGTAGCACACCAGCGGGAAGGTCATCGCGTGCGCGCCCGGCTGGCCGCCGAGATGGACAGTCGTCGGAGCCGTTGATGAGCGGCGCGAGGGGAGGCCCCGCTCAGGCAGCCGCCGTGGCCGGCGCGGCGTGGCAGGACCGGCACGAGGCGTGGCGCGGCCAGAGCGGCGCGGAGGAAATCAGTCAGGAGCCCATCGTGCAGATGCAGGAGACGCTCGTCTCTCCGGCCAGCGACGACGCCCCGCTGCTCCTCCCCCTTCAGCCCAAGCCTGGGCGGTGGCGCGGCCGGCACGGCCGGAGGTGGTCGATCGCGCGGCCGGCATGGTGCGGCCGGAGCGGCACACGAGGGGAGGCGTGGCCGGCCGGCGCGGTGATTTTTCTGGGCTGAAGTGTGGAAGAAAAGAGATGAGAGAGAGAGGAGAGAGGACGGAGGACAGAGGAGAGAGGAGAGAGACGTGGGAGGCTGACAGTGGACCATTTGTATGCAAAACAGTTCGCCGGCGCCCCCAGGGGAAACCCAGCAGGCTGGGTTCGGGTTGGGTTCGCTAGCGTATTTTTTTAGCAAATCCGGCGAAAATTGAGCTCGTGGGGACGCGGCTGGGAATATTTTGTCCATCCGGCGTATAAAAAGTGCTCTGGGGGCTTCCTAGGGGGCTGGCTGGAGATGCTCTTACCAGTGTACTTGTATTACTAAAAATCTTCTGCATTGTATCGACTATATTTGTTGGCCGTGTGTGTGGACTATGTTGTATGCTAGCCATGTGAGGGATATATATCTCTTATCTCTTTTCTTCTCTTCTTTGGTTAAGATGGTGACGGTTATTTTATCTCTTTTCTTCTCTTCATTTAGCTTAAGGTCTTGATGGTTGCAGATGGTAGGTCATCAAAGTTACACTTAAGAAGTTCATTAATTTACATCTGATGCTAGTTACCTATAGGTGACTAGAATACTACATGGCGGCTGATTTTCTTAGCATGTATATTTATTGAAAATCCGAATAAACCATAATATTATTCTGCAAGTAAGAGAATCGATCTGAATAGTGCCCAAAGGAATAAGCATCTATGCTGCATGCCTGCATACCGCTATTTCAAGTCACAGTATAACATAATAAATCGCTTATGAAGGTGTAGAAAAGAGTTACTTAGCAAACCCACAGCTAGTTGTTATGCAATATATAAAACTAGCTGGTGAGCCCGCGCATTTGCGCGGCTAGATTTCTACTAAATATCATCATATTTGATGCACCCTTAGATACTTGCTATAACTTTTCACAAAAAAAGATACTTGCTATAACGTGTAGTTTTTGTGAAAACTCAAACTTTTGAATACTCTTCCGAAGTAATTCTGTCTTCTTTCTTAGCACCAATGTTGATTCCCGTAGCATAGCCACTGGATGGCACCAGGACAACAAAGGAAAAAACGTTCTGCTGCTGAACCTGCGCCCACGTGCTCCTCCTACTGTCTGTTCTCCTCATTCCCATGGATACCCCCTCCAGCTGGTTGGCAAAGGTAGATTTTGATGCTAGCTCCTTGTAGGACACAGCTATCGCCATGGCTGGTTTTATCGCTCATCAAAACACCAGTGTTGTTTTAATCGTCAAGATTGCTCCGATCAGGACTTGAGTTGACGCCAAGCAGAAACCCTTGCCTGCCTTGAAGCGCTCAAAAACCGACTGCGATGCCCTCGTTGCTGGCCAGAACCATACCTCCAGAAACCTCTCTAGGTTGTGCTTTGTTCTCTTTGAAATCAAGTCGCTGGTTTAACACTTTTCTGATGTTTTGTTTTCTATTTCTAATAGAGATAGCAGCAAAGTTTTGTCTCACAACCTGGGAGTGTTGCGTCCCAGATCATGTTTCGCCCATGCAAGGACGATGGCAACGGCTCGGGTCCTGGGAGTGTTTTGTCTCACATCCTGGGAGTGTTGCCATCGTCCTTGCATGGGCATGGATATCATATGGCCCATGCAAGGACGATGGCAACGGCTCGGGTCGAGGCTATGGGATGGTGCCAGGAGGTACATCAAGAGAGGATACCAGAGTGATGAAGACGTTGTGGGCAGAGGCCAGAGACGGGAGGGAAGGTAGTCGCCGCGGTGGCCAAAGTAGCTTGGGTTGTAACTTTCAGTTAATGGTAATAGATGCGAATTCAAAATTAGAATAAATATTTGAAATCCACAATGATAGTTCTTCAACTTTGAAAATGCGTACAATTTTGTCCAAGCATAAATAGCAAATGCCCAACGGGAGTTGAGTAACACACCATCATTTTTTTCTCCGAATAAGCGGTTCAAACAACACCATCGTCCTTCAAGCGGGAATTAAATTAAAATTTCCATCTTCTTCTAGTCGCACATCAGGAACCTGACATCTGATACTTCCACCGCCACCTGAAAAATATAGCAATTTAAATCAGTAGTGAGAAACTTAACAGTCTCATTAACCGTCTCGTTATACTAGGCACAACCTGCTCTTTCTGTATACAAAAGCTAATCAATAAAGAAAGATCACATGGCAAGCCTAAGAAAAATATCAGATATGTGACTATTGTGAAAGGCCGCATGTCAACTTTAGAAACACTGGTGCTTTGCGTTATATACATAACTAATAGAAAGATCAGGACATATAACAAAATAGAAAGGTCGGAAGCAACATAACTCAATTTATAATGGTCCCTTGTTATGTAGCATGCCCTTAAAACATGTCGATACAAGAAAAGACATTGCACGAACCTATTACCCTCAAATCATGATATTAAGATATTACTCTTTATCGGAAAGTCACTTTCAAGTTTTGAAATCATGAAGCCTTAGTATGAACAATATGAGAGCGAAATCACCAGAACTCTCCTCTCCTTTTATTTGTTTTTTCTAAGAAAAAAGTTTCAAGTTGCAGCTAACAAATAGACCCCTGATTTAAATATTCTATTATTTTTACCTGACAGCAACTTTGCATGCCTCGATATTAGTTACGATGAAACTAAGTTCCATTTAGTTTTAGAGAAATGTATTAAAATCATGTGAAAGAATACCAAGTGAACGATACCGGTTTGGTTATTGCATGTATAACAAGGGAGCTATTTATCGATACAATGGAAAATAATACATATGTAGATGTTAAAACAAATTGCTTTACTTTATTGACATATATTTTCAAGGTAAAACCATAAATATATTTACCTATCTGGTGCAATTCATATCCATTGCTAGCAGCAGGCATGAGTCACTGATTGTGTGGATATTTAGAGAAAGCTTGGTGTTGTGTTCAGGAAGCACGACACATGTAATGATATTATTTTGACAACTATCTAATATTAAATGATTTATATATTTCTTACAATATAAAATTTGGCATATTTTTTTTAATAAATAAATATTATACCTTCTGCGTGGAATTCATAGTAGTTACATATTAGTTCAACTTTGTAGGAAGATGTTCTTGCCTATATCGGGTGACACAACAGGTAAAAATTGAATACTTAAGACCAATTCTCATCACCTTTTCTAGGATCGAGCATGGATATTCTTTTACAAATAGCACATGAGTTGTCACTTCATTTGTACTTGTTCAGTTAGTTAACTGTAGTAGGTGTAGGAAAAATATCAAAAAGCTATTCCATAAATAACATATAAGAGAAATAAAAGTGTAGATTTTGTTAAGACCAGTTCAGATGTATTATAGATCAATTTAACTTTTAGCACAGGCAACAAAATTGCACCAGGCTAGGTGTGCGTACTATGGAACCACATTTTGAAGATGCAAATAGATGCACAACTAGTACAGAGCAGCTAATAGCATGTAAAAAGTTATCCTCTCATACAGTTTAGCCATTTGCATGTAAGGTCTGGAACACATTTGCATGTAAGGTCTGGAACATAGGGTCAGGAACACTGGATTAGTAGTATCACAACAACACAAAGAGATATTATATGGGCTGAATATAAATTAGTTTTAGAAGCAGGTAAAGAAGATTTGGTTTATAGCCAGCAAGAAGAATATATATGTATGAAGTTTTTTGGAAATATGCTGAACTGTGAAATACTTATCGTTGCAATTATATGAAAATTAAATAGTTAACTGTGATAACCTAAACACAGTAACTTAACTTACAAATGGGAAGTAAAACAGGTATTAACGGTACTGCATTTCACTGTAGCATGATAGAATAGAGAAAAATCAAGAATAATTATATCCTACATGAACTAAATAATTGTCCATGTCTTTAACAAACTCAGTTATCTGTGTAAATGAAATAATATAAACTAATTATAGGCAGAAAGAAATGTTATGTATTATTTTTTGTTTGTGTACAGTTTATCGACCTTTGATCAATTGACGTGCTCGAGGGACTTTAGAGACAGCTTAGCCTTGTCGGCTTTGTCGCTGCCAGCAGGCTCTATGGAGGAGTCTTCCTGCGTTGAAGCTCCTGGCTCCGTTGCAGGTGCATTTGCGAAAGCTTCAATCTCACCAGCCACACTTTCGTTGTCGATCATCACCGTGGGATTTGACGGAGGGAGGCCCTGATCTGGTAGAGCCAAGGTCACAAAGTTCATACTATATACCTATTCATATATGTACGTGAGAAATTCTATCATGTATATTCAAAGTAGCTAGCATAATGAACATATTGTGACATCATTTGCACTCTTATTATGTTGCTCCGGTATTTTTTTCAGATTGACATGTCATTTTTGTCTACCATATGTCAGTCATTTGTTTCAAATTTTTATTGGATTGATAAGAGAACGGACTGGTTTCGCTTACGCGCGATCAGTCCATTCATGAAGGATAGTGGAAGATGCCTTATCCTACTACAACACACCTCTGGTGCAAGTGCAACAGATCTAGGGAAAATGGGCGATGAGGCACTCGAGGACCTATTTTTCAGCTACAACCGATCTAGGAAAAATGGGATTTGAACTTTTCTTGGACTCTAACCTACGAACATAATGAAATGGAAGCCACAACAAAATATCTACAGCGATACAAACAAATTTAGAAGGGCTCACATTAAATCATTCTCAACGATAAAGATGAGCGGCAAGCCACATTGAAATGACATTTGTATTTGATTTTTGTGGTAGAACCAACAATGCATGCAACATACATAATACTTTCTCTGAGACGAATGTAACATAAATTGTTGTTCTTTACATGAGTAGTTTTGCAAGTTTTGAGAGGCTGATATACCAGCTATATTTTTCTCCGGGATGAGGGCGACACAATCATTCCTGCTTGTAGACGAGGACCCCTTTATCATAGAGATGGTTGCAAGATCAATATGAACTATTTCTCTTCCTTTCTCTTCCAATAGTAGATTCCTCTGGTGCACGGAAAAACACTTGTTAGAGACGTACGTACCTCATCTTCTGAGACTAGCTAGGCGGATAAAAGATGTATACGGTATACCTGCTGCTTCGTTGGAAACTTGAGCCTAGGGTGCTTTGTGGTTTCTTGGCCTCGCTGGCGCCCGCGGCCGCCTCCAGACCTGCCACCACGGCTCGACTTGCAACCACGGCCTGGCATACTGTCGCCTCCGGACCTTCCACCGCTTCCGGACATGGTGTCGCATCCCGACCTGCCACCACGGCCGGATCTACCGCCCGCCCGGCCGCGACCGCGAAGGGATCTTGCGCCGATGTTCGGGGCTTCCAGAGCTAAAATGAACCCGCTGGGAGGCGCCCTAGACGGCCTGGCGTCGCTATGCTCCATGTTCTTGGCTGGGGGCGAAACCTCCGGCTCCTTTCTCTTAGGCATGGCAGGAGATACTAGTTTTCTCCTCTCAAGAAAAATGGTTGATCTGGTTCAAGGAGTAAAGCGCTTATATATATGCTAGACGGTGCACAGCTGTTGTTGAGCGAAATGGGGTGGCTAGTTCTTGCTGTAGCACCAACGGGATGCGCTACTCGGGTCTTCTTCTACACCATGTTTCTTTCTTCATTTGATCAAGTTTCACACCTAAGATTAGAAGGGCGAATTTCTGGATGAGTTGGCACATAAATGCGATGAAATAAACGTGTTGGAAATCTTTAGAAATTTTACTACTAGATCTTGACATTTATGTTTGGCTGTATTTTCCGTTTCTTTCTTTGTATAGAGCACATTAATAATGAGAAGGAATGGCTGGCTATAGTTGTCAATGGATCTAGGCACCATTTTTTTAGATCATCGAGGCATTATTTCTACATTAATACAGGGAACATTTAATAAGAAAATCTCCCTACTACCAATGAATTATTTCCAAATGATATTTCACCCCAAACTAATTGGCTATATCTTCAAGATAAGAGGTACCAGGAGGATGATATGGTACACTGAGATACAATTTTCTCGCCGAAGGCTAAAACTTTATTTTCTTAATTTTGTAAGTGAATTCAAGTTTTAAACCTAAGTTGTGATTTTTATTTTACTCCATTTAAGTTTTTTTTTGCATGATTTACCAATAGGCCTATATTGTCGCAGGTTTCATCCCATTCAAGATTCCTGGTCCTAAGTAGTTTGCTCACACAAATACCACCCATTGTAAAATCGCTTAGCGAATGGGAATTTTGGACCATATATGTCCACCATTGGAGCGGGGCTGAGCAGGACAGGATTTTTTCATGGTCTGTTACATAAATGTGGGGATTTAATTTTTAAATTGGCCATAATACAATCATATATTGGAATATTTTAGAAGCAAACTCGATCTTGTCATTTGCTAGGTTGTATATATGTTGTTGTTTCTTCTGCCTAAAATTAATCATGAGAGGATTGGCACCAATAAAAAATATGTAATGATTGTTGAAAATATTAGGAAATTTCCACATGATTTAATCCTTAAAAGCAGTAGATAAAACATGACTAATAAAACATAAATTAAACTAGTCATGCAATCTAACTGAGAGTACACAAATAGCAATTCTAGAGAGTACGCAAATAGCAATTCTACCCAAATTGCTACAAATACTGTATGAAGCATGATATCTAGTAGAACACAGATGAGCACATACGGGGTGTTGGAGGAAGACCCGTTGGCGCCGTCGGTGTTCATGTCGCCGAAGATGTCGTTGACGTCGGGGAAGTAGTCGTCGTTAGGGAAGAAGTCGTCGACGTCCGTGTTGACAAAGAGGTCAGTAGTCGCGCGGTAGCGCTCCCCAAAAACCTTATCGCCCCTCTCCCGTACAGGATCACGAGAGGTGGGGTTCCGGAGGCCTACTGTCCCGTCCCGCGGTGCACACCGCAGAACGGGATGGAGAAGTCTTGATCGGCGGCGCAAAGCTCGAGAACCAGGAGGCAGGCGCATGAGAGGTGTGGCTGTTGTGGTGTGTCTCTAGAGAGGAGCGACCTCTCTTTTATAGGCACAGAGGAGAAGGCGAACAGGGTGCGTGGGAGGTGAAACGAAGATATATAAGACGAACTGAATAGGTAGCACTCAGGTTCGAATTAATTGTCCACTAAGCAAAACGTTTCAGCTTCCGCGACCTGTTCGTATTCCAATCATGCGTGGCGCGTGGCAAAAAGATAGCCATCGGCATCGGCTCATTCCCGCAACCCGTGTCGTGTCATGTCGTGTCGTGACGAGGCGAGGCGAGGCGAGGCGGGCGGTGGAGGAGGAGCGCGCATGTGTCTCTCTCTTATTCTCTCCCTTTTCTATGCCTCATACTAGTGGTAGAAGGGCTCACCTTATAAGCTGGTGAAATTCTCTCCCAACTAGCAGTATGGGACTAAACTTTTGTCCCACCTCTTGCCATGCATGAATGGGCCACATGAGCCTCTAGGATTTTCAGGAATTATTGGATTAATTAAATGGGCTGGCTGTTTGGGCCAAAATTCCAACAATGATATGCACCAACATCAATGGATCCAAAACACATAAGTACAATCCAACATAAATATAGATATCATTTCATGAGTACTTTATTCATACTACAGTAATCAATATGTAATGATATGCACCACAAAATTAATCATCTATTTGCACCAGAAGAATCATATGGTAATCAGACATAATTTAATTTCTCTTAATATTAAAAATTATTAATCTTTATAAATGTTTAGGGTATTTGTACATTATGAAACGTTGGACTAGATATTAATATTACTAGCATGCATCTTTTGCATCTTACTATGTGAATGAATTGAAAATACAAGGTGCGATTCACAATTAGAAAACTCGCAAATGTTGGGGTGGGGGTCCCGGAGTGCAACTGTAGCAGCTGGAGCAAGTTGAGGTACAAGCGGTGGTCTCGTTTGTTCTACATGAGTCTAACAAGGGGACACAAATGAAAGATGGGTTCGGGTTGTCAAATGATAATTTTGCACACCCCTCTCGAAAAGCTCACCTCCGACGATGGGATCGAACATACTGTATTTGTTAGGCAAGGGGCACATCAACATGTGAGAATCAAACGATGTTATGCATGAAGTTCCTTCAAAATTTATTCGGCGTGATCACAAGAACGTACAAGACTTTACATGATGATATCACCTTGTTAATATATGAACCCGACGAGATATGATGCTAGGGTTTATGGCTATGAAGATTACGAAGGCTAGGGCTTCGACCTATATAGGCGTAGATGGGCATGTTTATGCACTTCTCTTCTAGAGGGATCTCCTCCGGTCTTTATAGGCTTCAGCAGGAGTCTCCATCATGTACGTTAGAGTTCTTCGATGGCTTCCACGTCAAGTTGATCTTGTAACCCTCCTCAATATGCGTCAAGTTTAGGGAATGTTGGCACCCATGTTCCTTGCGGCTTGGGTGACATTGTGTGGAATATGAACATAGTTAATTGTGCTAGCTAGTGCTCGACATCCGAACATTACGTAGTTAGGCTTGGGGTAATGCATCGTTCTGAAGCTCTTGACAAATTTAGCATGGTGGGAGGCCCGGGTACGAATAAACCCATAGACTGGTTTGGAATTCAAGAGAGTGCATTCCCCTTCAGACATGCATGTAGGGCGGATGTTATGCATGGCAGATGTGTTCCCACGTAGGTTCTTCAAATTAAAGAAGTATTTTTCTCGTTCTGCCGAGCATTGTGGAAGTTTCCTCTCGCGTCGCGTTGGCATGGTCGCCTCCCCTCTCCATTCCTGACTAAACTTCTCCCTCATATTTCCTTTTTAATATCGCTAAAAAATTAAATGAGGTAATTGGATTGAGCCCAGGACCCGAGAGTTCAAACAATTAGCTTTTCCACACTGGCGAACAATCAATTCTAACTAACATTCGTGATATAAGAACGGAATTTATTATACGTGACTATATATTTTCTTTTAGTACTAAGTATAATTTTATTTATCGAAACATTCTCTTCCAATTTACCTATTCCTTTTTTGTATTATGAGAACATACCATTTTGTATCAAAATACATATTCCTTTTGGTTAGCTTTCTTTCTAATTCCTTTTTTGGGTAGTGAGGGTTTAGGGTTTAGCGGGGGTGGGGGCGGTAACGGATGGGTAAAATCACTTTCAAGTCAAATGACCTACCTATTGAAGGATTGTTTTCAGATCCATGGACAATCACAATTATGTCATATTGGAAGAGTGTTTATTTGTTCGGTGGGAGCTCAACATTTATTCATGGTGTGATCACAAGATCATGCAATATTATTACATATGAATCTCGTCGGGCTTATAGGTGAACCCGACAATATTAGATGTATCCAGGGTTTGTGTCTATGGAGACTACAAATGCTAGGGAAGGCTGATCTTTGGGTATATATAGGCGTCGGTGGTAAGAGTCTCCATGTGATACGCCAGTCTTGAGATGTCTTGTACATTAAGTTGATCTAGTAATCTTCCTTCAATGTCCGTTTGGTGATGTCTGATCTCCAGGAGGATGATCTCCAAGAGGGGGAGCCTCAGACCTAGTGAGGTCTCTTGTCCTTTTCTTGATGTCTGACTTTTTGTCATCTACGATGTGAGTAGGTCGTTACGGGGCTTGAGGCCTTCCCAACTTTAAGTGGAAGCACAACCTGAGAAGGTCAATTGCTCCTCTACGGCGTGAGTAGGTCGTTACGTGGAATGAGGCCTTCCTGACTTGGTTGAACTAGTAGATCTGAATCTGACCATAAATAAAGCGGTCACGCGGCCTGGGTGGGTCGTTGATGCGTGTGAATCTGTAATTCTTGCGGGTAATTATATGTGTTGCTCATAATGAGATTTTTGCCCAATATGTGTATTGAGGGGACATGTCAGGTGGGAACCTAGAACTTTCCGCAAGATGTCTTGTTTGTTGTTTTCTTGACATTACCGCTTCAGTTTCCTTGTCATACCAGCTTCAATTTTCATGAAGAGGCTAAACTCTTCATACGCACCATCCAATCTGGACGGCTAAGACCTAATTTCTTGGGAGGTGCGGCGCTCATCTTTCTCCTGGTATAAGTAAGGCGGGGGCTTTGACCTTATCATTCATCCATAGTCATCTTCTTCCTACATTCATACTCCAGTCCAAATATACCCGAACACTTTCTGCTCAACAACACCATGACGATAGATAAGTTCCACTCCAAAAAATCTTGCACATCATCCATCAAGTGGGCAAAGGCCGTCGATAGGGTTTGCCGCACTGCTATAATGGCGCTCCCCGCCCAGGCAACGTACCGATCAAGGATGCGAGAATACTTGCCTCAATGCAAAACCTTCAAAATGACCAGGAGGACCACACCCATCGCAAAATGATGTCGGCTTCTTTCAGTCTACGAGCGATATTGTCGTATTAGTCCTTGCACTTGTGTTTTATTCCTTCCTTTGTATGCTGCTTCGCAAGACCGGGCACTTGTACAGAACGAATCCATGGACACGGTTCAAAATCCTATTTGACAACGGCAAAATAGTTCGCTGCCTAAAGCTGGTCACTGATGTGAACGACTCAATTGTGACGGTTCTTTGCGTTGTTGCCCATGGCAACAATTAGAAAATTAGGCCGTCATAGATAGTCTTTACACCAGCTGTACAGATTAGTGGTAACTGTTTCTAATGAGGGATAGAGTAACAAAAAAAGCATGTCGAGACCGGCTACACCGTCGACGGAGACCCGCTCCTGCGACTAGATGGTTGTTGGTTTGTCACCATCTTCCTATTCACCCTTCTATACAAAGGTTCATCCGATTACGTCGACTTCAATGCACCATGGACGGAGCTCCGCTCCTACGTCTTCACGAAATCATCGCATCGTTGAGCGTCCATGAAGCCCTACCAACTAGCATTGTTCATTGTTAAACATATCACAAAGTAAATAATTAAGTGCATTGATTAGCAGGAATTTGTAACATAGCATATAAATTGAGCATTTGAACTAAATAGAGCATATGAACTAACACAATGCATTGATAAGCATGCATTTATAACATAAACAGAGCCTATGAACTAACCCAATGCGTTGATAAGTAGGAATTTATAACATAAATAGACTCCGGAAAATGTTCCGACAATTTTATTAGAGTTCATTTGATGTTCCGGGATTTAATGGATAAATACCAGAGAAGAGAAAATTTCCAGGAGGGGTCCATGGGCTGCCTTGGGGCTTAAGCCCACAAGGGGAAAGCCGCATGGGCCCTCCTGGCCCATATAGGGTCGGCGCATAGGACTCCCTGGGCTGGGCCACGCTAGCTTGGTGGAAAGGCGAAGGGGGCAGGGTTAGGGTTGGGGCCAACCGACCCTACACCCGCCACATGTGTGGGGTAGCGGTGGCTTTGGGAGACCCCCTCCTCTCCTCCTATATATATGTGGACAGCCCCTCTCCCAAAACACAAAAGTCCATGTGTTGGATGGTGCCCTCTCTGTTGATTAATTCTCCACATACTTTGGAAAGGTTGGTCCATTCTCACTGTTGCAACGCTCTGGACGGCAGAACACTGACAGATTGAAGTATTGTACGTGTGGATACCGGTGGAGGGAT
This sequence comes from Puccinellia tenuiflora, assembly GCA_012064385.1. Taxonomy (NCBI): domain Eukaryota; kingdom Viridiplantae; phylum Streptophyta; class Magnoliopsida; order Poales; family Poaceae; genus Puccinellia; species Puccinellia tenuiflora. Next base: position 921,435 of record QRDG01000160.1, on the reverse strand, counting down.
CATACCTTTGGTCCATATATTGGAGCGTGGAGGCAACCGCGAGTCTCGGAACTAATTGGAGGGTGGGCTGAAAGTTAACAGCGAGTAAACTAAGCGATGTTTTCAAAAGAAAAAATAGTCATTATCTAAGACATAAAATTATTTAAGACAAATATATCACAAAGTTTAAGGTCAAAAGCATACAATTCACACACTAATACATCCAGTACTAGAGAAGTAACACCAAAAAGACCAAACAAATGGTATTTGGCATTGCTTCTTACTGATGTATTGTACAAAGCCTTCAAGGTTGAACCAAAGTTCAGCAAAAGAAGTGTTTGAACTACTGGCATAAAAATTGTCGATACTCATATTCTTTCTCTTCAATTTTGCAAATCTGCAAACAAATCGCATTGCACAGAAATAAATCGACAGTACATGGACAAACGAACTAACACTTACAGTTGTGATTTAGCAAATAAATTGAGTGCTGAACAAATACCAATATTGCCAAAAGTACATGGACAAATATAGCACTTGCAGTTGTAATTTTTTTTTGGAGGACATGCTTCAGCCTGTTAGAGCCTATTAGTAGACTCGCTTTTGCGTGGAGGGATACACCTAACTGCGGGGATCAATCTATTCATGACGGAGTTTGGAAGATACCTTATCCTACTAAATGGGCAATGAGGCACTTGAGCACCTATTCTTCAGCTACAACAAGTCTAGGAAAAATGGGGAATTAACTTTTCATATACTCCAGAATGAGAACCAATGAGCATAATGAAATGAAACCACACAAAAATCAATATCACGATACAAACAAATTTAGAAGGGCTCACATTAAATAATTCTCGACGATAAACATGAGCGGCACGCCACATGGAAATATATTTTGTTTTGTGGTAGAACCAAAAATGCATGCAACATATATACATAATACTTTCTCTGAGACGAATGTAACATACATTACTGTTCTTTACCTGAGTAGTTGTGCACGTTTTCAGAGGCTTATATACCTTCTATATATTTGTCAGGTGTGAGGGCGATACACCAGTTAGTCCTGCTTGTAGACTAGGACTCCCTTGTCATAGACTTGTTGAAAGATCAATACCAATTTTTTCTCTTGCTTTCACTATCAATAGTAGCTTTCTCTGGTGCAAGGAAGAACACTTTATAAATATTTACGTGTCTTAGTCATATTGTGAGTACTAGCTAGGCGGAGAAAAGATGTATACCTTCTGCTTAGTTGGAAGCGTGAGACTAGGGTGTTATCTGGTTTCTTCGTTTCGCGAGCGCTGGCGGCAGCCACCCCACCATGACCGTATATGCTCTCGGTTCCAGGCCTGCCATCACAGATGGACTTGCCACCACGGCGCTGGTGTCACATCCGTGGATTTACCGCCCACCCGACCGCGAAGGGATCTGATGGCGCTGATTTTCGAGGCTTCCAGAGCTAAAATGAACCCACTGGAGGCGACCTGGCATCGGTATGCTAATTGTTCTTGGCTATGGACGAAGTGTCCGACTCATTTCTCTTAGGCATGGCAAGAGAAACTAGTGTCCCCTCAGGAAATTGTTGATCTGGTACAAGGAGAAGGCTCTTGTATATATGCTAGATGGTGCACAGTTGTTGTGTTGAGCGAAATGGGGTGGCTGGTTCTTTCTCTAGCATCAACGGGATGATGTACTCAGGAACTGGGACTACTTCTAAACCATGTCTTCTTCATTTGATCAGGTTGGATCTTGCTTTATTTCCTACCTAAGATTTTAGAAGGGTGAATTCTGGATGGGTTGGCACATAAATGCGGTGAAATAAGCGAGTTGGAGATCTTTGGAAATTTTACTAGATCTTGCCATTTATGTTTGACTGTATTTTTGGTCCTTTTTTTGAATGGAGTAGAATTAAGAATCTGAAGTAATGGCTGGCTATGGTTGGTCATGAATCTAGACACCTTATCTACATTAATATAGGGAACATTTAAGTAATATTTTCTCCCTGCTAAAAATGACCTATGAAATGTTACTTCACCTAGACTAATTGCCTATATCGTCAAGATATGGTACTAGGAAGAAGACATGGTACACAGAGATGCATGTTTTTCTTGTTGAAGGCTAAATCTGTATTATCATACTATATTTAAGTGAATTCAATTTCCAAACATAATTTGTGATTATTTTTTAATATACGCCATTTAATATTTTATTTGCTTCATTTACCCAAAGACATAGTCGCTACACTGTAGCATGTTTGATCCCACTCAAGATTCCCCTGATCCTAAAAAGTTTGCCCACATAAATACTCATCCAAAATGCACTTCACACTTGTACCACAAAAAGCCTGGTAGTGAGCAGGAAATCACTCGTCGCCCTCAACCAATTAGGACACATGACTTATAAATAATATGTATTTCTTCGTTTGAACAATATGACGTTTTGTTAGTGTCACACCTATGAGTGAGAGGGTCTATGTTACATAAATGTGGTGGAATAAGTTCCTAAATTAGCCCCTATTATAATTACATATTGGAATATGTTAGAAAGCAAACTCGATCTTGTGATTTAGTATGGTTGTATATATGTTTTGGTTCCTTCTGCAGTAGGAATTAATACCGAGAGGAATGGTTGGCTCTGGTTTTGTCAATGGATGCAAGACACATAAGTACAATCCTACACAAATATAGAGACCATTTCAAGGGTACTTTCTTCATACTACAAGAATAAATATGTACTGATATGCACCCTGAATGCACTGTTTTGGCTACTTCGGTTTGTATGTCTGTTCGTTGTAAGGCTATTTGCCAGCTTATGCTGAATACATGAAATTAAAATTGTATGCATATCTTCCATGTAGAGGTTGGGGCTTCGATCCCCATTTCGAAAAAAGTGCACCATGAAATCAATCATCTATGTCGACAAGCTACAACACCGCAATGATGATATGGTAATAAGAGATAAATCTTTATGGATGTTTAGGATATTCATACATTATGAAACGTGGGACAAGGTAGTAATATGAATAGCCTACCTCTTTTGCATCTTGCTATACGTGAATGATTTGAACATACAAAGTGCAATTCACACTTATAAAACTCGTGGACGACTACTTAAAGAGATGTTCTAATCGCCATCCCATCTAATAAAGGATGTTGGGAGGATCCTGGAGTTGTAGTCGTCAGAGTGAACGACAAGTGTTGGTCTGGTTCATTCTGCGGGAGTGGGTGTGGGGTTTATGTGCTTTTAACATAGGAGGTTACATCATGTCCATGGCACATGTGGAGGTTGCAGGTTGTGTGTAGTCAATCAAGCATTGCATCCATGTAACCGTAAGCTCTCGTAGTATAGACTAACGAAAAGGATAAAGTAAGGGTATGTGCAATGCATGCATACATATTAAATTTAGGGAAATTAAAATCATTTGATAAAACACTATAAAATGATCGATGTTTCTCTTAGATCGATGATTTAGGATTTAAATCATAGATTCAAGTGCGACAAATTTCGACGCTACTTTTATTCATTTTTTAAATTTTGCAAAAATTTGAATAGTAAGATTAGATAAATTAAAAGAGTTTTACAACATCACATATAGAATTATGAATAAATTGGTAATCGTTATTTAAATAAAAAATTATAGATGAATAACTGCAAATTAGCAATAATTATTACATGTGAAATAATAGAGATTATAAGGGATGCAGATGAGAATAAAGTAGTATAAATGTTAATTTATATCATATTAATTTTGGAAGAATTATTGAAGATTGCAATGTATCAAAATAATACAAGAATATTACATTGAAAGGAGATTCATATACTAAGTCTTGAGCTTATTCTTCTTCACCTGCAAAACAAACATCAAAAAATTAAAAAAAATGGGTTATAGTTAAAATGTCGTCATCATGTTTTGGTGAGGCATTTTAATGTTTTGGATCCATCTATTAGGAATTAAGAACTAGTCTTAGATCGTAATTAGTGACTAGAGGGATATATATTCACTTAGGAAACTTAGGGACTTTGGATCATCTTTGGTCAATTGGATCAATGGAGCTTAATGCAACCATGAGAAGGTAGCAAGGGACAAGGCATAAAGTTATGATTCAATTCTTAGAGGAAACAAAGGCAACAATCTTTGTAGCAACATTAAGACAACAATATATTTTTCTCTCTAATCTAGTCGGAATCTTTGAAAAACCCCCACAATATTATTGAGATGATCTAGATTGACATGGAATGGTCAATATGATCTAAGCCACAATTTCAAGCCACCTTGACCTAGTTTAGATGGCTATTTGATCAGAACCCACAATCGCCCTATGTTGTGTCCTCCTACTCGTCGGTGGCGAGGTCCGCACGCAACCATTCGACTACCTTGTCGTGAGGGCGCCTGCATCCTAGGACAACACGGATGCGTCCCGGCCGCAACATGTTGTTTGCGTTGATGGCCTAGTGATGCGCACCGTGCTCGCCTCAAACCCACCGGCTTTGGACCATTTGAATTCGGATTCTTCTGCACCAACCACCCCCCGCTCATGTCACCCACTAGAAGTCTAATAAAACACTAGAGTACAATATGTTAGGTGTATCTTTAAGGGAAATACTACGGTACCTCCGGGGGATGAGACGTCTCACAACCTCCTCCTCCCGTGTAGGACGCGTGTTTGGTGGACCCCACCCACGACACTCGTTCCCCTCGATCTATTTTCTCTCTCCTCCCGTATTCTTCCTTGTCCGCGATCGAAACCAGCCCCGGCCGACACAGCTCGCCCTGCCATAGGTCCGCCCCGTCGCCAGCACCGGCCGCCGCCTGTGAATGTTTGCGCCGGCATCCCGCGCCCACGCACGCGTGCGTGCTCGCGCGCGGTCATCGTCGGCCTCCAGTGGCCGCACCCACCTAGCACCGGCCACCCGTGTCGTGGGTGTGCTCGCCGTCCTCCCGCGGCCATGCCCGCGCGTGTGCTCGTTTGCGGCCATCACCGGCTTCCCGCGACCACTCTCGCCTAGCACCACCTCCAGCGGACGCGCCCACCAAGCATCGGCCGCCGCCCGTGCGTGTGCTCGTCGGCTTCCCCCGGCTGCTATTTCTGAGATCTCCGGCGGGCTACGTGCGGTCTCTGGTGGGCTAAGCTAGGATGCTACAATAGCACAAATGTTTTTGCTATAAAAGTTATGTTATTCTGCTAGTATAGTATAAAGATTTTGCTACAAGGTCTCTGACTCTTGAGATGTCGCTGGCAAAGTCGGTTTTGCTACAATAGCACAACCTTTCTTTTGCTACAACTGTCACATAGTGTTGCTATAATAGTACAATTTTTTGGCTACGAGGTCTCCGGTGAGAGTCTACGGCGATGTCTTCGGCGAAGTCGGTTTTGCTACAATAGCACAATTTACTTTTTGCTACAATCGTCTCGTAGTCTTGCTACAATAGCCCAAATTATTTGCTACAATGTCTTATATGAGCAATTGCGGGATTTGGATGAAAATTGGAAATTGCTATAATAGCACAAAATTGTTATTTCAAACGAACCGTTTTTGCTTCATAGGAGCAATTGCGGGAATTTGACCGAAAATTGAAAATTGCTACAATAGTACAAAATTCTTATTTCAACCGAACCGTTTTTTGCTTTATAGGAGCAAAAGCGGGATTTGGAGACAGAAATGGACACGTGTCAGCAGGAGAACCCGGGGGCTGGAAAGTTTTGAGCCCCCGGGGGACGCCTAGCACTTCCCTATCTTTAAGGGTATTTCTCGGCCGTGCTGCACACAAATTGGTGTATTCCTACACAAAAAACCCATATGTCTTCAAAACAAGTATTTGCAGCATGTCTTTGGAACATGTTGTCACACGGAAACAAAATTACCATACACAAGCACGCAACGCCCATCGATTCCTCTTGTGTGATAACACGGATACCAAAAATATTTGGTAGCCTGGAGCCCTCCGAGCCCAGACCCCGCGCGGTTACGAGGCCTACATATAGAACGGGCTTAAACCTGGACCAGAACACACACGCAAACGCACGCCACACCGCACGGAAGGAACCCACATCGAGCGATCACCATGGGTCAATCTGTCTCCGCCGCTGTTTCCACCAGCCGCGGTGAAGCCCAGCCGCCTTCGCCGCCGCCGGTTCCTCAGGCTAGCACCACCACAACGGCAAAGGTCCATGACGCGGAGTTCGACAGCGTCTTTGAGAGCTTCGACGCCAACCGCGACGGCCGCATCTCGGTCACCGAGATTCAGAAGTTTTTCGGGTGCACGAACACGGAGGCGAAGGAGATGATCGCCTCGATGGACAGCAACAGGGACAGGTTCATCAGCATCGAGGAGTTAGGGGCGCTGCTGGAGGACGGGGAGTCGGACGCGGTGCGCTGTGCCTTCGCGGAGTACGACAAGAACAAGGACGGGATGATCAGCGCTTAGGAGCTTTGCAGAGTGCTGCGATGTGTGCTCGGCGAGAAGGATCTGGCGGTCGAGGACTGTGCCGTGATGATCGCCGGGGTGGACAAGAACGGCGACGGCCTCGTCTCCTTCGACGATTTCAAGATCATGATGACGAGTTGACGACCAAGAGTCCGTGATCCATCCGTTCCGACGTCCTGTCTGCGCAGCTTTTCTATTGTTCGTCGATGCGCGTACCCACCTACTGCAATTACCTACTCCCTCTGATCCATAAAAAGTATCGCCCACTTAGTACAAAGTTTATACTAACTTAATACAAAATGAACGACACATTTTATGTATCAGAGGGAGTATACTAGTGTAAAGGGGTGTCAATTATCGGGTTATAATTCTAATGAGATTAGTTTTGAGGTTTTAGTACATGGAATTAGGATTTTGATGTGAATCTTGATGAAAACTATGGAAATTATGATATGGTGCTGCAAATTTCTGCAAAATCTTTCGATGCGATTTCCTGCATGCAAATTGGCTGGAAGTCTCGTGTGTCGTTCATTCATCCCCGTTGCTTACAGGAGTTCTTTCGTAATTGAACTGCAATTTTGATCGCATGTCAATCTTGACCGGCAAAAACAATATTCAAGTGAGGACGCCGTTGCTACTTCTGTCGGCGGCCATTGCACCAAACCTGCCCCGCCGCTAACAAAAATAGGTTGTTTCTCTCTCCTACAGTTTAGGCGCTCCCATGGGCCATGGCCATCACCTTCCTAGGGCTAGAAGTTTGTGACAGTTTGCGAGCTTTCCCTCCTTCGTCCCACACTCTAGTTCCTATGTGCCCTAGGCGACTTCCACCGGTCTCCCACACGAAGATTGAGATCTTGACGAGGAGCAATGGTTCTGCTCTTCCTTCAGCTACGGCAACGCCCAACTCCAATGCCATAGAGATGATGGCGCGCCGGACGCGGAGGACGTTGCCGGGGTGTTGGATGACACATCTCGATTCACTCGGAGTGTGGGTGGTTGTCGGCAATGTGTTATCCCCATCTACATTGCATATCAGCATGATCCCATTGGCACTACGTCCGGCTTGGGTAAAGAGGTCTGATTATGAATCCCACCGATGACAACTATTTGTGACGCCGTTTCGATCAAGGGTGGTAGATGGCCCCTCATGTGTTGTTGGCGACAACGTGGTCTTACGTCAAGACTTCAACACTGACTTTGAGCCTCGGGATATGGAACTCAATATATTGAAATTGTGGGTCAGATTGATGAACCTTCCTTTCGGCTACATGCATGAACGATGGGGTAGCCGACTGTCGGGACGCTCAGTGTGGAAGGTTATTGTTATGACCGGTTTGGCCTACTCCAGGCGTAGGCCCATTAGACAGGCATAATTAGGGGCTTAGCCCAACAGTTATCGTATTTTCATTATATAAAGGAGTTGTAATCAGACTATGGGAATTAAGCAGCAATAATTATCATATTATTACCGGCTCCCAGAGGAGCCGGACCTCTAACCCTAGCCGCCGTCTCCTGCACCGCCGCCTCCTTCGTCCTCGCGACGGCGCCCAGCCGCCGGCCTCTCCGCTCTTGCGCTCGCCCAACTCCCTCCTTCCCCTACAACCTACGCCCTCGACACGGTAGAACCCTAGCTCCTACCACCTTGGTATCAGATAGCTCTTGTTCGATCATGTCTTCATCACCGCCGACCACCACCATCCCCGCCACCACCGCGCCGCTCGCTCCGCCGCCCGCTTCCGCCGCCGCCACCACGCAGCCGACGCCCTCCTCCGGGATCGCCGCGTCCTCCTCCCCGGGCCCAACCGCGCCGGCCCCGGTCACCGCCGTCTACACCCCGGCGCAGATGACGGGCATTCTCAACGACCTCACCCTCGCCGTCCAGGGGCTCCAGCTCTGTATGCTCGGGTCCCAAGGACCACCGCCGTCCCCGCTGCCGCCGGGCCCCTCGGCGCCGCCACCGTGGCCGTGGCAGCCGTGGCACCCGTCGGCCCCGCCTACACACGGGCAGACGTGGCAACCACCCGCGGCCTGCACCGCGCCACCTGCACCGACCCAGCGTGGGGTGCCCATCCACCAGGTTTCCTGGCCACCGTCGCCGTCCCCGCTCCCGGCGTGGTTGTCGACGTCGTCCCCCGCCCCAGTCTACACGGCCGCCGGGGGACCACCACTCCCGACCATCCCAGACGCCCCCTCCGCGACCCTCACCGGACCCTCCGACGGCCGCCTCGCACACCCCGCTGCGGTTGGACTTACTCCTCCGCGGTTCGCCAAGATCGACTTCGCCACCTACGACGGCACGGAGGACCCGCTCAACTGGCTCAACCAGTGCGAGCAATTTTTCCGCGGGCAGCGTACGCTCGCGACGGATCGCACGTGGCTCACCTCCGGGGCAACGCCCAGACTTGGTACTACTCCCTCGAGCAAGACGAGGGCGGCATGCCTTCATGGGAGCGCTTTCGCGAGCTCTGCCTCCTGCGTTTCGGGCCGCCGGTGCGCGGGAGCCGTTTGGCGGAACTGGGCCGCCTCCCCTTCACCACCACCGTCCAGGACTACGCCGACCGCTTCCAGGCCCTTGCGTGCCACGCCCCCGGGGTGACGGGGCCGCAGCGCGCCAATCTCTTCGTGGGTGGTCTCCCGGACACCATACGGGTAGACGTTGAGCTGCAGGCCCCCACCGACCTCCAGACGGCGATCCACTACGCCCGCGCTTACGAGCGACGGGTCCAAGCCATGCAGCCGCCCCAGCAGAGTCGCGGGGGACGCCCCCCCCACTCGTCCTACACCGCCCGCTCCGGCCCCGGGTCGCCCCGCCCCGGCAGCCCAAGCGACCCCCGCGCCGACGCGGACCTTCCGCCGCCTGACCCCGGCCGAGCAGCTCGAGCGTCGACGGCTCGGACTCTGCTTCAACTGTGACGAGCCCTATACGCCAGGCCATGCGTGCCCGCGCCTCTTCTACCTGGAGACGGTGCTTGACGGCGAGACCACCGACCCGGCTGCGGAGTGCGGCGGTGACCCGCCGCCTCCGGCGCCGCCTGAGCACGACGCGCCGCCGGCTCCGGCTTCCGCCTTCGTGGTGTTGCTGCACGCCCTCGCGGGTATTCGCCATGAGCGCACTATGCTCTTGCCGGTGATGATCCGCGGCGAGCAGCTGGTGGCCTTACTGGACTCGGGCTCTACACACAACTTCCTGCCCGCGTCCACTATGCGCCGCCTCGCTCTCCAACCATCGGGTGGCGACAACCTCCGGGTCACGGTGGCCAACGGCGACCGACTGCAGTGCCATGGACTGGCGCAGCACGTTACCGCTCACCATCGGTGATGAGCACTTCACCATCACTTGCGCCGGCATCGACCTGGGCTGTTTCGACTTCATCCTTGGTGTCGACTTTCTGCGGACCCTAGGGCCCATACTTTGGGATTTAGACACCCTGACGATGTCGTTTTGGCGCCAGGGACGCCAAGTCCAGTGGCAGGGCGTTGGCGGCTCCGCTCCGGCGCCCTACCTCCAGCTGGCCACGACGGACAGCGACGCCGAGCATCCCCTGCTCACCCGCCTCCTGGAGCAGCACAACGACTTGTTCGCCGAGCCGCAGGGACTGCCCCCGGTCCGGGCGTACGACCACCGCATCCACCTACAGCCTGACACACCGCCGGTGGCTGTCCGCCCCTACCGTTACCCCCAGCTGCAGAAGGACGAGCTGGAACGCCAGGTCGAGATCATGCTGGCCGCGGGCATCATCCGCATCTCCACGTCGCCCTTCTCGGCGCCTGTGCTCCTAGTCCGCAAGTCGGACGGCACTTGGCGTTTCTGTATCGACTACCGCGCCCTCAACACTCTGACGCTGAAGGACAAGTTCCCCATTCCGGTGGTCGATGAGCTTTTCGATGAGCTCCATGGTACGCGCTTCTTCACGAAGCTCGACCTTCGGTCGGGCTATCACTAGGTGCGCATGCACCCGGACGACATCGCCAAGACGGCATTTCGCACTCATCACGGCCACTTCGAGTTTGTGGTGATGCCCTTCGGCCTCACCAATGCGCCGGCAACCTTCCAGGCCCTGATGAACGATGTCCTCTGGCCCTACTTGCGGCGGTTCGTGCTCGTCTTCTTCGACGACATCCTCATCTACAGCACGACGTGGGCCGAGCACCTACAGCACATCGCCATCGTCTTCAACGAGCTTCGCGCGCACCGGCTTCATCTTAAGTGCTCGAAGTGCTCGTTCGGGACGTCTTCGGTCGCCTACCTCGGTCACGTTATCTCCGCCGAGGGGGTCGACTGTGACGCGTCGGGGACGGGTTTCGGCGCCGTCCTTCACCAGGGCGACGGACCACTCGCCTACTTCAGCAGGCCCTTCGCCGCGCGCCACCTCAAGCTCGCTGCTTATGAGCAGGAGCTCATTGGGCTGGTCCAGGCGGTACGCCACTGGCGACTGTATCTCTGGGGGCGCTCATTTCGGATTCGCACGGACCACTACAGCCTGAAGTTCTTGTTGGACCAGCGGCTGTCGACAGTGCCTCGGCATCAGTGGCTCAGCAAGCTGTTCGGTTTCGACTTCACGGTTGAGTACCGTCCGGGTCGGCTGAACACGGTGGCTGATGCCCTTTCCCGCCGCGACGCCGACCAGGAGACCACTAAGGAGGGGGCCATGGGCACGATGCTCTGCATCCGCTCGGGGCCATCGTTCGCGTTCTTCGACGACATCCGTCGGGCCACGGCGGAGGCGGCCGACGCCCAGCTCCTGCGGCAGCGCCTGGAGGCTGGGGACTTGGACGAGCCGTGGCGCTTGTTGGACGGCTTGCTTCTGCATGGCCGACGGATCTTCGTGCCGGATCACGACGACTTACGGCACCAGGCGCTCTTGGTGGCGCACTCGGCGGGTCACGAGGGGGTCCAAAAGACCCTCCATCGCCTCCGCGCCGACTTCTACATCCCCGGCGATCGCGCACTGGTCCGGGATTGGGTGCGCACGTGCGAGACGTGCCAACGCAACAAGACGGAGACCCTCCGTCCGGCTGGGATGCTGCAGCCGCTCGAGGTGCCGTCGCAGGTGTGGGCGGACATCTCCATGGACTTCATCGAGGGCCTCCCCAAAGTGGGCGGCAAGTCCGTCATCCTCACGGTGGTTGACCGCTTCTCCAAGTACACGCACTTCATCGCGCTCGGCCACCCCTACACCGCCGCGTCCGTCGCCCGCGCCTTCTTTGAGGGCATCGTCCGTCTCCATGGATTCCCGGCTTCGATCGTCAGTGATCGTGATCCGGTGTTCACGGGACACGTCTGGCGTGACCTCTTCCGGATGGCGGGGGTGAAGCTTCGTTTCAGTACGGCCTTCCACCCGCAGACGGATGGCCAGTCGGAGGTGGTTAACAAGGTGATTGCCATGTATTTGCGGTGTGTTACAGGTGATCGACCGCACGCGTGGGTGGATTGGCTTGCATGGGCGGAGTACTGCTACAACACCTCCTACCACTCCGCCCTGCACGCCACGCCATTCGAGGTGGTCTACGGGCGTCCGCCGCCGCCTATCCTACCAGTGGATCCGGCGATGGCGCGGACTGAGGCGGCCGGCGAGCTTCTCCGCAACCGCGATGAGATGCTTGCCGAGGTGCGGCAGCGTCTCCTGCAGGCCCAGCAGCTGGCCAAACACTACTATGACGGACACCATCGCGAGTTGGAGTTCGCGGTGGGTGATTGGGTGTGGCTTCGCCTACTTCACCGCTCCACGCAGTCCCTGGACCCACGTGCCAAGCGCAAGTTGGGGCCGCGCTATGCTGGTCCCTTTGTCGTCTTGGAGCGTGTGGGGTCCTTGGCCTACCGCCTTCAGCTGCCGGCGGGGGCCCGCATTCACGACGTATTTCACGTGGGGCTGCTGAAGCCGTACCGTGGCGACCCTCCTGCGACCACTCCAGCTTTGCCGCCGGCCGCAGATGGGCGTCTTCTGCCTAGACCGGTGAAGGCTTTGCGGGCGCAGCTTCGCCGCGGAGAGTGGTACCTGTTGATCCAGTGGGAAGGCCTCCCAGCTGAGGAGGCGACCTGGGAGCAGCGTGAGGAGTTCCAGCAGCATTACCCCGACTTCCAGCTCGAGGACGAGCTGTTTGCGCAGGCGGGGAGAGATGTTATGACCGGTTTGGCCTACTCCAGGCGTAGGCCCATTAGACAGGCATAATTAGGGGCTTAGCCCAACAGTTATCGTATTTTCATTATATAAAGGAGTTGTAATCAGACTATGGGAATTAAGCAGCAATAATTATCATATTATTGCCGGCTCCCAGAGGAGCCGGACCTCTAACCCTAGCCGCCGTCTCCTGCACCGCCGCCTCCTTCGTCCTCGCGAAGGCGCCCAGCCGCCGGCCTCTCCGCTCTTGCGCTCGCCCAACTCCCTCCTTCCCCTACAACCTACACCCTCGACACGGTAGAACCCTAGCTCCTACCAGTTATGTCCCTAAGATGGACTCTAATGTGATTGAGTGTTATTGGGGTAACTTTTGACCACTTATTTTGTGGGGATTCATGGTTTATTCTCATCGCTGTAAGGCGACAAGAGAAACTACCACATTACTGCTTCTCTTGCGGGATCACCGATCAGTCTTTGCTTGAGCGCAAGAACCTCAAGGAGAGAGATGAGTCAGGCAAACTTTCCTACTCTGCCGATCGGCTTTGTGCTCCCAATGATAGAAGAAAAATGCACAGGGTGCACAATTGTTGGGCGGATCGGCAAAGGCGCGACTGTGTCAAAAGCTATAAACCTACTGAATTCGTCAAGGTATCCTCCCCGATGAAGAAAAATAAGTTGTAGGGCATCGTAATCGTAATACGAGTAAAGGAGTACATGTCAAGCAACAATGGCAACTAGGTATAGTGATCAAGGTGTTGATTACAAAATACCGCTAAAATTTCACCTCAGGTTGTGTAGAGTAAAATGAAATATAAATAGATTACTAAAGGTTTGCACAATAAAGATCTTCGTAGCTATTTGGGAGCAGTTATGGGTATCCAGGTCTCGTTCTCGGTTATTGACTGGAAGGTGTTACGAACATGTTCACATAATTTTGAACCTAAATGGTCACACGCTTAACAGTTTGCGACATTCAGGAATGCAACTATGTTATGAAGAATGAGAAATAAGTGTTTCGGATAATCTCTCACTAGTACGGAGCGATACTAAGGACACCCATATGCCAACGACAACGAGAAACATCACGATTAAATGAATTTGCGTGCGGCCATAGGAGGGTGATAGTACAAGGTCGTCGACAGGCCGACCACATTAGCAACAATTACTTCAAATGTTGTTTCCAATATATTTGAAAATGGTTTCCTAAAAATATCCGTTGTCATTTGATACGTCTCCGACGTATCTATAAATTTTGATGTTCCATGCTTGATTATATATCAGTGCCACATGTTTTTATAATATTTTTATATCATTTTGGCATGATTTATGGAACTAACCTATTAACAAGATGCCCAGTGCCAGGTCCTGTTTTCTGCTGTCTTTTGTTTCAGAAAAGTTGTTCTGGGAAGTTTCTCAGATTGCGCTGATAATTTACGAGAATTATTTCCAATATGAAACGAAGACGGAACCCGAAGGACGGTCGGAGGGGAGGCACCCAGCCTCCAGGTGCCACCCAGGCGCGGCCCAGGGGCAGGCCGTGGCTGGGGCCCACCTGGGCACATCCCTCGCCTCGTCGCGCCGCCTCTTCGCCTATAAATTCACCCCTGACCTAAAAACACAAAAGAGCCCGATCATATTTCCAGAAGACGTCCGAGGCCGCCGCCATCTCCAACCCTAGTCCGGGAGGGTTCTGCAGCTCTTCCCGGCACCCTGCCGGAGAGGGGAATCGACACCGGAGGCATCTACACCACCATGCCTGCCTCCGGAGTGATGCGTGAGTAGTCCATCACGGGACTACGGGTCCATAGCAGTAGCTAGATGGTTGTCTCTCCTCCTTGTACTCCATAGTTTAGATCTTGTGAGCTGCCTATCATGATCAAGATCATATTATTTGTAACTGCTACATGATTGTGTTTGCATGGATCCGATGAATTGTGGAAGTCATTACTTTTGTTCATCTTTGTGTTATGTTTTATCTATGATCTTGCATGCTCTTCGATGCTTTGGCCAAGTAATTATTAGTGTTGTATGAGGGAGTATTTATGCTAGATAGTGGGTTCATGCCTCTCTTGTCTGAGTTCGGTGACAGGAACGGTTAAGGCTAGAGATGTGCTCTTGCCACTAGGGAGAAAACAGCGGTGTGATTTCCTCGTGTTATTTACATTTCTTACATTATGCACTTTGCTTATTGCAATGATCTGTTGCTTGCAACTTAATACTTTTGGGTGACATGCTGGATAGCAATCCCAGGGTGGATTATTAGTCATAGATGCAATTGGAAAACGGTCTATGTATTTTGACGTAATGCCCATATTAGATGAAACGGTGAACTATATTGTTTTATGATAGCATTGCTATGCGCCCACAATTCTGTCAATTGCCATGCTGTAATTTGTTTACCCATCATGTATATCTTTTGGAGAGACACCTCTAGTGAACTATGGATCCCGGTCCTATATTCCTACATTGCTTACAATCGTATTAATAGCTTTTCATCATCATTTACTCGCTGGTCATATTTCCCTCTCTTAATATTTTACACTTGCACATTTAATTCTTTGTGTTCGGCAAGCCGGAGAGATTAACAACCTCTCTGTTTTCATTGGGGCAAACTACTTTTTTGTGATTGTGTACAGGTCCGCGTTGATCTACAAGCGCCAGAGTAGATTGACACCTTGCTAAGCCTTCTCCAAGTCCTACTGGATCTGACAACCTTGGTTTTGTAATCAAGGGAAAACTGCCGCTTTGCTGCATCATACCTTCCTCTTGGGGTCTCCCAGCGAACATGTGATCCATGCCATCAAGCCTGTTTTGTGGCGCCATTGCCGGGGAGGTAAGGTAAGCGGCACTCACTCTTTGGCAGCAAAGCTCTTTTCTTGCCGGGTTGGTGAGCGCTTGAAGGTATCTTCTTTAGATCTTGCAATTAAATCTTTTTGTTTCTTGTTTTCACTAGTTCGGTTTAATGGAAAACAACAACAAAAATTAGAGAGCTTTATAAAATTTATCTTGAAATTGGCCATGATGCTTTTGAAGAGAAAATTAAAAAACCTATGGAACTTTATTTGCATAATAATAGTAGCAATGTTATTAGTATGATTTCTTTGCTATGGAAAATTGCAAGTTTGGGGATGCCGGTTTTGATGAATATGATCTTTTTAGTCCCCCAAGCTTTGAGGAGGAAATTTGCTTTGATGATACTTTGCCTCCAATATATGATGATTATAATAATTGTGATATTTTAGTTCCACCTATTATTGGGGATAAAGTTTATTTTGATTATGATATGCCTCCTATATATGATGATTACAATGATGGTTGTGATAGTTTTTCTTTCACTATTACTAATGATAATGACTATATTTATGTCAAGAGTAATAATAATTTTATGCTTGTAGATCATGATAAGAATGTTTTATGTGATGGATATATTGTTGAGTCTATTCATGATGCTACTGAGAATTATTATGAGAGAGGGAAATATGGTTATAGAAATCTTCATGTTATTAAATTTCCTCTCTTTATGATGAAGGTTTTGAGCTTTATATTGTGTTTCTTTTATATGTTGGTTGCTTTAATACCTAATGGTCATTACGATAGAGGGAGACACAGTTTCATATATCTCAATAATATTAAGTCTCCTCTCTTTATGTTGAAAGTTTTGAAGTTGCACTTGTTTTGCCTTCCTATGCTAGCCACTTTGTGCTTCATTGATTTGTTTTCTTACAAGACTCCTATGCATAGGAAGTGTGTTAGATATAAACATGTTTTATATATGCTTCTTGATGCTCTCTTTTATTTTCAACTCTTATTCTTATGAGAGCATCATTAAAATTATCATGTCTAGCTAAAAGGCTTTAAATAAAAGCGCTTATGGGAGGCAACCCATTTTATTTTTACCTTCTGTTTCTTTTTGCTTTCTTTGAGTTTTGGGTGATGTTACTTCTGTAGCAACTCCCTTGTATCTTTTTTTTGGGTTTTTGGTGCCAAGAATAGCCTCTAAAGAGAGGAAGACTAATCGGTGAGTTTGCTGTCCAGAAACAGATTTCTGTTCTTCACTGTTCGAAAATCCAAAACATCACAGAACGTCATATGTGGCTGAAAGTTTTTGACATCAAGCATCAGGGTTTTGTCTACCTTTCTATAGTTTTAAGTTTTCTGATTTGAGGTCCAGAAGTGCCCCGAAAAAATTCATCTTTACAGTCTGTTCTGTTTTGACAGATTCTGTCCTTAGTTTCACATTGCTTCTTTCACGGGCAAAATGAAGCTTTTTCAAAGCTAGATCTTTACTTAGACCTTTGTGACAGTAGCTAATGTTAAAAAAAAATAAGTTCATGATATGTGCTTTGGAACCGAAGGAAGATATTGTTTTTGTGGACTAACCCCTCTAACGAAGTTGCTATAAGTTTTGCGTGAAGGAAGTTTTAAGTATCCAAGTGCGAGGTGATGAAGGAAGATCAAGACGGAATAAAAGCCTAAGTTGGGGAGGCTCCCCATGGAACCTCCTCTGAAATATTCAAGAAGTCACAAGCGTCTAAGCTTGGGGATGCCCAAGGCATCCCCTTCTTCATCAACAATCATCGGTTTCTCTCATGGTACTATAATTTTATTCCTTTACTCATTATGTGCTGTTCTTGGAGCGTCAGTTTGTTTTTACTTTCCGTTTGTTTGTGTTTAGTTCTCTGGTCTTTGCAATAATTTGGATCCATGCATGCTTGTTTGGGAGAGAGACATGCTCCGCTTTTTCATTATACACTCCTGTTCTTCACTTATATGTGTTGAGTGTTTAGCCTTTATTATTTTGCTTCAGCTCTTGCTTGTTCAGAGTTGTTAGCTTTTGTAGTTAGAAAGTTTTGCTCTT
Organism: Puccinellia tenuiflora; assembly: GCA_012064385.1. Lineage (NCBI taxonomy): Eukaryota > Viridiplantae > Streptophyta > Magnoliopsida > Poales > Poaceae > Puccinellia > Puccinellia tenuiflora. Next base: position 904,055 of record QRDG01000160.1, on the reverse strand, counting down.
GTTGCTTCACCCTTTTAGTTTTGTTTCAAATAAGTTGATTGGTGTTTGGTTAAGTGGAAATTATCATGTAGGAAGTGTAAAAAGTGCTGCTTAATCTTGTAGATCATTGTCTTGAATCTTTGATACTTGTCAATCGTTTAGAGATATGAAGTAGATTAATGCTTAAACTTGTGGATAATCTAGTAAGAATGGATTAGTAAAGAACTACCGTAAGGCTTTAAAATTGTGGTGCTTGTCCTGCTTGGTAGCTCTCAAACTCTAGATATTCTTTTTGCAAATAGTTGGTTTGGCTAACAAGGTAGACGGTGTGAAGTCCAGTGGTTATGCATGATGTATATTTGTAGTCATTCATTGAACCAAGTTAATGTTATGTGTTTACTTGATATCCTGCTAAGCCCAAAATTCCGTACTGAGAGGGAATACTTCTCGTGCATCCAACTCCCTGAGCCAAATATCTTTGCCATTTGTGTCCACCATACCTACCTACATGTGGTATTTCCCTGCCACTCCAAGTAAAATTTTCATGTTCTATCTTTAAAATATTCAAAATTCTCCTTTTTGTGCCTCTGTTTTTAAGCTAATGAGGAAGCAGTGGGAAGCTGGATATAACTTGTGACAAGCAAAGTCATTTCCCCCCTTTTTCACCCGGTGTTGATGGTTTACGTCCTCACTTGAATCAACCCGAGAGCGGCTTAAGCAAAAAATAAATATAACTCACCATTCTCCTCCGCACAATGAAAATCTGAGAAATCAGCTCAACATTGGTTAGTGGTGAAACAAAGGAGAAAGAGGAACGTACTCGTTCCACTAAAACCAGCCGCTCTCACAAGTCTAAAAGCCTTGCTTGAAATGGGGGACTAGATAGTTTCTTTACTGTGAAGTCGTTGAAGAAAGCATGCATGCCTCAAAACTATTTTACTTCTATCAAAAAAATAAAAAATAAATAAAAAGCTCTAGCACATGACTAATCCCTGCTTCCCTCTGCGAAGGGCCTTTCTTTTAATTTTATGTTGAGTCAGTCTTCCTCTTCCTTCTTAACCCCCTCAAGCAATCACTTGGTATCAACTTTGGTTCATGTTTTACTTCATGTTATCTTTGTGTCTAACTGTGAAAACTTTGTATTGACTTTATCTTGAGATAAACAAGTTGCAAGTTGAAGCTTTTTGCTGAAAACTTAGATCTTCCTTTGTGTTGGCCAAACTCCTTTGTTGAATTAATATTGCTTTGTGAGATATCAATCATTATCAAGTGTTATGCTTTTAAATCTCCAAAGTGCTCTTTTCTAGTTAATTCTTGCTTAGATGTTACACCTGGTTAATCATTGTTTGTTTCATTCAATGAACCTTTGTTTTGGATCAATGCATTCAGTTCATATGTTTTACATGATTATATGATCAAGATTGTGATTGGTAGCATGTCACTTCAAAAATTATTTTGTTATCACTTACCTACTCGAAGACGAGCAGGAGTTAAGCTTGGGGATGCTAATACATTTCCGACGTATCTATAATTTTTGATGTTCCATGCTTGATTATATATCAGTGCCACATGTTTTTATAATGTTTTTATTCATTTTGGCATGATTTATGGAACTAACCTATTAACAAGATGCCCAGTGCCAGTTCCTATTTTCTGCTGTCTTTTTGTTTCAGAAAAGTTGTTCTGTAAGTTCCTCGGATTGCGTTGATAATTTACGGGAATTCTTTCCAATATGAAACGAAGACGGAACCCGAAGGATGGCCGGAGGGGAGGCACCCAGCCTCCAGGTGCCACCCAGGCGCGGCCCAGGGGCAGGCCACGGCTGCGGCCCACCTGGGCACCTCCCTCGCCTCCTCGTGCCGCCTCTTCGCCTATAAATTCACCCCTGACCTAAAAACACGAAAGAGCCCGATCATATTTCCAGAAGACGTCCGAGGCCACCGCCATCTCCAACCCTAGTTTGGGAGGGTTCTGCAGCTCTTCCCGGCACCCTGCCGGAGAGGGGAATCGACACCGGAGGCATCTACACAACAATGCCTGCCTCCGGAGTGATGTGTGAGTAGTCCACCACGGGACTACGGGTCCATAGCAGTAGTTTGAAAATGGTTCCTAAAAATATCCGTTGTCATTTGATACGTCTCCGACGTATCTATAAATTTTGATGTTCCATGCTTGATTATATATCAGTGCCACATGTTTTTATAATATTTTTATATCATTTTGGCATGATTTATGGAACTAACCTATTAACAAGATGCCCAGTGCCAGGTCCTGTTTTCTGCTGTCTTTTGTTTCAGAAAAGTTGTTCTGGGAAGTTTCTCAGATTGCGCTGATAATTTACGAGAATTATTTCCAATATGAAACGAAGACGGAACCCGAAGGACGGTCGGAGGGGAGGCACCCAGCCTCCAGGTGCCACCCAGGCGCGGCCCAGGGGCAGGCCGCGGCTGGGGCCCACCTGGGCACATCCCTCGCCTCGTCGCGCCGCCTCTTCGCCTATAAATTCACCCCTGACCTAAAAACACAAAAGAGCCCGATCATATTTCCAGAAGACGTCCGAGGCCGCCGCCATCTCCAACCCTAGTCCGGGAGGGTTCTGCAGCTCTTCCCGGCACCCTGCCGGAGAGGGGAATCGACACCGGAGGCATCTACACCACCATGCCTGCCTCCGGAGTGATGCGTGAGTAGTCCACCACGGGACTACAGGTCCATAGCAGTAGCTAGATGGTTGTCTCTCCTCCTTGTACTCCATTGTTTAGATCTTGTGAGCTGCCTATCATGATCAAGATCATATTATTTGTAACTGCTACGTGATTGTGTTTGCATGGATCCGATGAATTGTGGAAGTCATTACTTTTGTTCATCTTTGTGTTATGTTTTATCTATGATCTTGCATGCTCTCCGATGCTAGTGGATGCTTTGGCCAAGTAATTATTAGTGTTGCATGAGGGAGTATTTATGCTAGATAGTGGGTTCATGCCTCTCTTGTCTGAGTTCGGTGACATGAACGGTTAAGGCTAGAGATGTGCTGTTGCCACTAGGGAGAAAACAGCGGTGTGATTTTCTCGTGTTATTTACATTGCTTACATTATGCACTTTGCTTATTGCAATGATCTGTTGCTTGCAACTTAATACTTTTGGGTGACATGCTGGATAGCAATCACAGGGTGGATTATTCTTCATAGATGCAGTTGGAAAACGTTCTATGTATTTTCACGTAATGCCCATATTAGATGAAACAGTGAACTATATTATTTTATGATACCATTTCTATGCGCCCACAATTCTGTCAATTGCCATGCTGTAATTTTTTTACCCATCATTTATATCTTTTGGAGAAACACCTCTAGTGAACTGTAGATCCCGATCCTATTTTTCTACATTGGTTACAACCGTTTTAATAGCTTTTCATCATCATTTACTTGCTGGTCATATTTCACTCTCTTCATATTTTACACTTGCACATTTAATTCTTTGTGTTCAGCAAGCCGGAGAGATTGACAACCTCTCTGTTTTCGTTGGGGCAAAGTACTTGTTTGTGATTGTGTGCAGGTCCGCGTTGATCTACAAGCGCCAGTGTAGATTGACACCTCGCTAAGCCTTCTCCAAGTCTTACTGGATCTGACAACCTTGGTTTTGTAATCAAGGGAAAACTGCCGCTTTGCTGCATCATACCTTCCTCTTGGGGTCTCCCAGCGAACGTGTGATCCACGCCATCATCATTACAGCATTACAGTCTCATCGCAAATGGACATTGTCGTAAGTTTGTAGCCACGTTTTGAAAGCCCACAAAGGTGGTGCCTATAAGACCCCTCCCCAGTCCCATCGCTCTCACTCTCGGTCCCTCCCAACCCTAACCACACACCATGTCTCACATCTCCATGCGCTTCGCTCATGTGGTCTCCGATGGCGAACCACTGCGACACCGGTAGCAGCTAGGATATCGCATCCTCCTACGCCAACTGTGACCTTGCGTGTGTAATTTCTGCTAGCGGCCACCCGTGGCGGCGCATACTGCGGACGTCGCTCTAGCTTCAGCCCATCCCGTTGTTGCTCCGCCACGACTGACTTCATCATGCGCCACGAAAGGTCTCTACACAGTCCCCGCTGGCGGCCGCCCCCGATCTCGTCTTTGTCCTCGTTGTCCTCAGAGGAAGGAGGGGATTATGATCTGAAGTTTGGGCTCCTCCTTTCTCGCACCGTCTTTAAGCATAAAGCTTCGACGATATCAACCGGGAGGTGTCGCTATAGAGGAAGTCCGCATCTCCACCGCCGTACACCAACTTACGAGGCGGTGTTCCGGACGTAGGTCCGGGCCACCATAATCCGGTCTCTACTCCCCGGCCCTGGCCTAGGGCCGGCGGTAGCCGCGGAGGAGGAGGAGGACGGCGAGGAAGAGGAGGCGGAGGACTCAAAGTCTTCTGACACTAGCTCTGGTGTCAGGGCCTCGACCGGTGGCGGTAAGCAACCCCGCTACGCCTAAGGTAAACCCTAGACATAATAATTTGAGCATAACAATCTGATAGTTAACAATGTATTATTGTGTTGGTTTAGTTAACAGTGCACCCGTTAGTCTTGCTTATAGACTAGGACTCCCTTGTCACAGATTTGTTGCAAGATCAATACCAATTTTTCTCTCTTGCTTTCACTTTAAATAGTAGCTTTCTCTGGTGCAAGGAAAAACATTTTTTAAATATGTGCGTGTCTTAGTCATTTTGTGAGTACTAGCTAGGTGGAGAAAAGATGTATACCTTCTGCTTAGTTGGAAGCGTGAGACTAGGGTGGTATCTGGTTTCTTAGTTTCGCGAGATCTGGCGGCAGCCACCCCACCATGACTCAATATGCTCTCGCTTCCAGACCTGCCATCACACATATGGACTTGCCACCACGGCGCTGGTGTCACATCTACGTACCTACCACAACGGCCGGATTTACCGCTCACCCGACCGCGAAGGGATCTGATAGCGCTGATTTTCGGGGCTCCAGAGCTAAAATGAGCCTGCTGGCACTAGTGGAAACAGGGCCATCGGTTTGGCCCTTTCGTCCTGGTTCCCTTACGAACCGGTACCAATGGGGACACTAGTCCCGGTTCGAATTCCCAGGGAGCCGGCCAGGGCTAGTCCCGGTTCGTAGGGGACCTTCAGTCCCGGTTCGTGATACAAACCGGCGCTAAAGGGTCGCGGCAGGCGGCCGTAGGGGTGGGGCCAGCGCGAGCAACCTATAGTCCCGGTTTGTCATACGGACCGGGACTAGAGACTGACCTTTAGTACCGGTTCATAACACGAACCGGGACTAATGTTTCCCCTATATCATCCCCCACCCCCCGACCCGGCCATGGCCATTTTTGAGCTCGAGTTCATCACCATTTTCTCATCTATTTCCTCTTCCGAGCTCGAGTTTGTCCCTATTTTTTTCCACCATTTGTCAAGATTGACGGCGCCTCATCTATCCGAGGGTTAGCACTTCCGACGTTGCTACTTAAGCTCATTTCGTTGCTACTTAGCTCATTTCATTTTTCTAGTGCTAGCTAGGTGTTTGATAAAATGCCTAAGTTAGGGATTTCATTTGTTTTATATGCAATTTGAGCTCAAATTAAAGTATAATGTGTGGGTTTTAGTGTCGTCCGGTCCCCGTCCTCACCGCCGTCGATCGTCCGCGCCGTCCCGTCACCGGCACCACCTCGGTGAGCCTCTTGTTTTTATCTTTTGTTTTAAAAAACTTATTTATATGATTTAGATGCATAGTTATTACTTGTATAATTTTCTTACTTTTTTATATGTATAGTGTCAGGGTTTTGATATCCGTCCCCGTTGGCCCTCGTCCGGTCTATGATTCGGATGTGGTTGAACCGGAAATTCCAACCGACCCTATTGTCGAGTTTTTTGAAAAAGAAAATAATGATTTGAAAGCAAAATTAAAAAGAAGTGAAAATCTTCGTCTTCAATGCCTAGAAGAGAAGATGAAATTGGAGCTTGATCTTGCCGACATCGTCGATAAACACAAGATCAAGATGGATGCAATGTGCTTGAAGATTAGAAATGTTAGAAAATATGCCATTCATAAAGTGGCTTGGTATCATTGTGCTGTTGGTTCAATAATTACCTTAGTTGCGATTTTGATCGTATTTGTTGTTGGGTTTAAATTCTTTAGATAGTTGTATGTTAGTTTCAATTAATGTATGTTTTATGAGACTATGTATTACATTTGATCACTACTCTACTTTAGTTTTAATGTGATGAACTTATATTAATTAATTTGGTCACTATTATATATTCATGATGTAGTGTAATGGTTTTTGATATATTTATATAATACAGATGAGCCGGCAATGGATGTATGGTGACCGACGTTATCCCGACTTTATTAATGGCATGCATTATTTTCTCCGTTTGGCTGAGACAAACAAGCCGCCGAATGGTTTTATTTCTTGTCCATGTAGTGTCTGTAAGAATACTCAAGATTACTCTACCTCAGAAACCATTCACGTCCACCTGTTGAAGTCCGGTTTCATGTACGGTTATAATTGTTGGACCAAACACGGAGAAAGAGGGGTTATAATGGAAGACAATGAAGAAGAAGAGGATAATGACAACTATCCTATGTTCACTGAACACGGTGGTACTACAATGGGGGAAGACGGAGCTGAAAAAGAGCCCATTGTTGATGAGACCGATGACGATCTTCGTCGTGCCATTCTTGAAGCGAAGATATACTGCGGAAGTAAAAATGAGAGGTTGAAATTGGAGAGAATGTTAGAGGATCACAACAAATTGTTGTACCCAAATTGCGAAGATGGCTAGAAAAAGCTTGGTACCACACTGGAATTGCTGCAATGGAAGGCAGAGAATGGTACTTTTGTCAAGGGATTTGAAAATTTGCTGAAAATAATAAAGAAGATGCTTCCAAGGGATAACGTATTGCCCCCCAGTACGTACGAAGAAAAGAAGGTTGTCTGCCCTCTAGGATTAGAGGTGCAGAAGATACATGCGTGCATCAATGACTACATCCTCTACCGCGGTGAGGAGTACGAGAATTTGAATGCATGCCCGGTATGCGGTGCATTGCGGTATAAGATCAGGCGAGATGACCCTGGTGAAGTTGAGGACGAGCCGCGCCCCAAGAAGAGGGTTCCTGCGAAGGTGATGTGGTATGCTCCTATAATACCACAGTTGAAATGTTTGTTCCAAAACAAAGAGCATGCCAAGTTGTTGCGATGGCACAAAGAAGACCGTAAGAAAGACGTGATGCTGAGACACCCCACTGATGGGTTGCAGTGGAGAAAAATCGACGGAGAGTTCCCGACAATTTCAGATGACGCAAGGAACTTAAGATTTGGTCTAAGTACAGATGGCTTTAATCCTTTTGGGGAGCAGAGCTCAAGTCATAGCACCTGGCCTGTGACTCGATCTATAATCTTCCTCCTTGGTTGTGCATGAAGTGGAAGTTCATTATGATGCCAGTGCTCATCCAAGGCCTGAAGCAACCCGGCAATGACATTGATGTGTACCTGAGGCCATTGGTTGAAGAACTTTTCGAGTTGTGGCGTGAAGAAGGTGTACGTGTGTGGGATGAGCACAAACAAAATGAATTTAACCTACGAGCATTGTTGTTTGTAACCATCAATGATTGACCTGCTCTTAGTAACATTTCAGGACAGTCAAACAAGGGATATAATGCATGCACACACTGTTTAGCTGAGACTGAAAGTATATATTTGGGAAACAAGAATGTGTACCCGGGGCATCGTCGATTTCTTCCAAAACAGCATCCCGTAAGAAAGAAAGACAAACATTTGAAAGGTGAGCCAGATCACCGGACGAAGCCTACCCGTCCTACTGGGGATGTTATATATGATATGGTCAATGATTTAAAAGTAATCTTTGGAAAGGGTGTTGGCGGACAATCTGTTCCGAATGACGCTGACGGACACGTACCGATGTGGAAGAAAAAAACTATATTTTTGGAGCTACCCTATTGGAAAATCCTAGAGGTTTAGTCTGCAATTGACGTGATGCACGTGATGACAAATCTCTGCGTGAACCTGCTAAACTTCTTGGGCGTGTATGGGAACACGAAAGATACACCGGAATCACGGCAGGACCAGCAACATATGCACGAACGAGACAACCTGAATCCAGAGAAGTATCAAGGTCCTGCCAGCTACGCTCTTACCAAAGAAGAGAAGAAGATATTTTTTGAAGTCCTTAGCAGTATCAAGGTCCCGTCTGGCTTCTCATCGAATATAAAGGGAATAATAAACATGACAGAGTTAAAGTTCCAAAATCTAAAGTCTCATGACTGCCACGTAATTATGACACAATTACTTCCGGTTGCATTGAGGGGGCTTCTGCCAGAAAATGTTCGAGTACCCATTGTGAAGCTATGTGCATTTCTCAATGCAATTTCTCAGAAGGTCATCAATCCAGTAACTCTACCAAGTTTACAGAAGGATGTGGTCCAATGTCTTGTCAGCTTCGAGTTGGTGTTCCCACCATCCTTCTTCAATATTATGACGCACCTCATAGTTCACCTAGTCGAAGAGATTTCCGTTCTCGGTCCTGTATTTCTACACAACATGTTCCCCTTTGAGAGGTTCATGGGAGTCTTAAAAAAATACGTTCATAACCGTGCTAGACCAGAAGGAAGCATCTCCAAGGGCTATGGAACAGAGGAGGTCATTGAGTTTTGTGTTGACTTCATTCCTGACCTCAAACCAATCTGTGTTCCTCAATCGCGCCATGAGGGGAGACTGCGGGGAACAGGCACGCTAGGAAATAAAGCAACAATATGTATGGACGGGCATTCTTTCAGTTAAGCACACTACACAGTTCTACATAATTCCAGCTTGGTGGCTCCGTATATCGAGGAACACAAGAATAGTTTACGCTTGAAATACCCGGAGCAACCTAAAGATTGGATTGATGGAGAACACGTGAAGAATCTCGGAGGTTGGTTGCAAACACGTCTCATTAATGACACCACTGTTGGAGAACAGCTATACTTGTTGGCCAAGGCACCATCTTCGACTATATTGACTTTTCAAGGGTACGAGATAAATGAGAATACATTTTACACGGCTGACCAAGATAAAAAGAGCACCAACCAAAACAGTGGTGTCTGCTTTGATGCAACTAACAACAATGGGCAAAAGGACACATATTATGGTTACATAGAGCAGATATGGGAACTTGACTATGGACCTTCTTTTAAGGTCCCTTTGTTCTGGTGCAAATGGTTCAACCTGACAGGCGGGGTACATGTAGACCCGAAGTACGGAATAACTACAGTGGATCTCAAGAATCTTGGGTACGACACCGAACCATTCGTCCTAGCCAGTGAAGTGGCTCAGGTTTTCTATGTGAAGTACATGTCTAGCAGACCGAATAAAAGAAAATATAAGCAAGCGAATACATCATACAACGAGCCAAAACGCCATATAGTTATTCCAGGGAAAAGAAACATCGTGGGAGTGGAGAACAAGACAGACATGTCAGAAGATTAAGTTTGATGAAATTCCTCCCTTCACAGTGAAAACTGACCCAAGCATCCTGTTGAATGATGAAGATTGTCCATGGTTACGGCGCGATAAGAAGAAAAGGACACACACGAAGAAGTTTATAGCACAACACTAGAGACGAATGTTGATGGTGATGTGTAATAATGTATGAAACACTTTTTTTTATCCTGGTTCTATGTGTAATAATCGGTAAAATAGTGTTGACTAAGGAGTTTAGGATTTTCATTGAATAAAAAATCCATTTTTTATTTTTTTAGTGTCACACTTTGAAATCTATGTCAAATTTACTCAACTCATCCATTTGAAATTTGAATACATTCAACATAGTTAAATTTGAAAATAACCAGTACCAAATGATTTTGTATGTCCATAGCTTAAGTTTGATATAAAGTTTATCAAATTTGAACAATTAAATTAATAGAATAACATAAATCAGGAAAAAGAAAAATACAAAAAATACAAACGACCCTTTAGTCCCGGTTGGTGGCTGCAACCGGGACTAAAGGTCTACTTTGGCACGCTAATTTGGCAGAGGCCCAAAAGAATTGAACCTGCAGTCCCGGTTCGTGGCTGCATCCGGGACTAAAGTGGCCATTGGTCCCGGTTTGTGGATGGAACCGGGACTAAAGGACAATTAGTGCCTTTTAGGTTCCCCGCATCCTCTCATTCCCCATTTTGCCGCCAGCCCAAGAAGATGAAGGACGCCGCCAGGCTGCCGCGCCGTTCTCCCCTGCTCCCGTGCCGCCGCCGTCTCCTGCTCTGGTCACCACGGCTACCCTCTTCCTCGCCGTCGAGTTCCACGAGCTGGGCGGCCGTGAATCGGCCGAAATCGGCCCCCTTTTCCGTCCCCAAGTCTGGCTGCCGCGCCGTGCACCCCTGTTCCCGTGCCGCCGCCATCACCGCCGCCGTCTCTTGCTCCGGTCACCGCAGCTACCCTCTTCCTCTCCGTCGAGTTCCACGAGCTGGGCGGCCGTGAATCGGCCGAAATCGGCACCCTTTTCCGTCCCAAAGTCTGGATCCGGCGTCCTCGTCGACCTGCTGCTCGCGGTCGTCCCCCGAGCACCCGACGGCCACGCCGCCGTCCCCCGCACGGGAAGGGACACAACCCTATCCTCTCCCCTCCTCCCTCGCTCAAAAAGGCCTAAATCGCGCGGCGGTTCTGGCAACCCTAGATCGGCGGCGCGCTAACCCTAAATCGGCGGCGGAACCACGGTCGGCGGCGGGGACATTGCATTTAGGGCGGGAATATTTACATTAATAATACTAAAAAAGGCCTAATGGCCATTACATTCATAGATTAGGGGGGGTGGGGGGACACGGTGGGCGCCGCCGGAGTCCTAGTTCTCGTCGTCGGAGAGGATGACGTAGCCCGGCGCGTTCCACAGATGGGCCGGCGGCTGCGCCTCCGGCGGAACCTGGTGCTCCTCCGGCTCCTGGTGCGGCGGCGGAGGCGGCGGCGGCTCCTGGCGCTGCGGCGACCAACTGCCACCGGTGAAGCCCCACGACTGGCCAAGGAGGCCTGGGGGCAGGGGAGGAACTTGCTGGTTCTGCTCCAGCTCCTCGGCCTCTTGTTCCTGGATCAGCTGCTGCCACCAGGGCAGTGCAGGCTGCTGCGGCGGTGGCGGTGGCGGCGGCGGCATTAGGGCGGCGGCCTGCACGACCGCCTCCCAACGCCTGACCTCGTCCTCGACGAGGGAGCGGCGGGACGCCTCGTAGGCGGCCTGCATCTCCGGGTCCTGCTCGTCGTCGTCGTCCTCCTCGAACCAGAGCTCCTGCTCGTGGCCGGGCGGCGGCGCGGGGTACGCCGTGGGCTCCTGCGGTGGTGCTGGGGCCGGCGCGAAGAAAGCGCGGCGGCGGTCGTCGTGCTCGTCCCGGAACCACCTCCGACGCGTAGGCCGGGTCGTTGTAGAGGTCCGATGGGAGGAGACGGCGGCGGCGCGTGATCTCTACCACCCTCGTCCGGCCACTGGCCGGAATCGGTGGCACCGGAATCTGTTGCGGATTCAGGTGCCAGTCGTCCGGCAGGTGGACGTCTGGCCAGTTGACGGGGGTGGCATTGTTCCAACACTCCTTCACGCAGACGTAGCGCCGCATCCTCCTCTTCTTCTTGTTCTTCGGCGCCGGGTCCGCTGCACCGGCACGACGCGTCGATCAGAGGAACCGCACGCCGTCCGGTGCGATGCCGAACGCTGCCGGCAGTGGTGGAGGAGGAAGAGGGGTGGAGGAGGAGGAAGGAGGGCACGCCGGCGGCCGGAGGAGCCGCTGGAATCGTCCTGGTTCTTCGGTTGCTTCAACCAGCGCGACATGGCTAGGGCTAGGGCTAGGGCTAGGGCTAGGGCTAGATATGGGTGGGGAGGCGGCGTCGGTGTGGTCGCTATCCCCACGGCCGGAGTCCATTTTAAAGGACCAAGTGGGTCACTGGCAGGTGGGCCGAGGCCATTAACTACAGGCGGCGGGAGCCGGGCGGTTGGGCAGCGGGGAGACGAGGAGGGAGCATTGACCACGCGCGTGGCCAGTTGGGGCGTGCACACGCGGTCATGGGCTAGTGGGGAAGACGGGGCGGTTGGGCGGCGGGGTCACTGGCAGGTGGGCCAGCGGGGTGGGGAGATGAGGAGGGAGCATTGACCACGCGCTCGTGGCCAGGGGGTGGACGCGGCGCGTCGGCCCGATGCATGCTGGCCCAAATTTGGGCTGGCAGGTGCGTGTAGGACCACGGGGCTGGAATGCTGGCCCTAATTTGGGCTGGTAGCTGGCAGGTAGGACCCAACGCTGGCCCTAATTTGGGCTGTGATTTTATGTGCCATATTGCATACTGCTGGCCCTAATTTCGGCTGTAATTTTATGTGAAACAAAATTAAAAGCATATATAATTGATTGCAGGTACATTGAGCTATGGACGCTCCCTTCAGAGACGACAATAATGAAGACCAAATGCAACAAATAATATATGCGAGTGCCCGTGGAGAAGATGATTCCGGAGGAGAAGATGATTTCAGCTCACAATTTCTGAACGACTCCGGTGAGGGACTTGAAGAAAGAAGAGAAGACGAAGTGCCCTTAACAAACTCTGGCGAGGTATATATATTAAGGCGCATTAATTGATTTGTATTGCACGTATTAACGAATCATTTTTTTTAGCCCTCCGGATCAAGCAAATCTGCTAATAAGCAAGCTCCTCGAGGCCGGACGAAAAGGATGTCGAGCGAGGTTCCGAGGTTAACGATCGAGGAAGTTGCTGATAGTGGCAAACCGCTGGCACCCATACCGAACTGCCGTAAATTTGTAAATCAAGCTGGAGTCATTGTTAGGGACATGCTCCCGATCACCATTACAGATTGGCATAAGCCGAAGTACGCGGACGATGAAGCTAGTTATGTCCGCGAACATACAAAAGATTTGCTTTACGATACACTCATGGTATATTTCAACGTACCAGAAGGCAAGAAGGAGAAAGTGAAGGACTGGACTCTTAAGAAGATGGCCACACAATTCCAGAGCTAGAAGAAAACATTATGGAGAAAATATGAAAATGAAGATCCAGATAATTTCACTGGAGTACTCGAGAAGATAAAACATTATTGGCCCGCATTTGTGGCGTATAAGAAATCGTCTACCGCTGTGGCCCGATCGGCCATAAATAAGATAAATGCTGCGAAGAAGGAATATCACCATAGGTTGGGGACAGGTGGCTACAAGACTGCCATTCCTAAGTGGTTAGCCTTTGAAGCAGAACTGCTTGCTAAAGGGATCACTCCACAGACAGCGGACTGGCCCGAGAGGTCCAAGTTCTGGTTGTTCGCGCATGGGGCAGTGTTGGACCCAGTGACAGGACTGATTGTTGCAAAGGGAAAATGGAAGAAAAAAATTGAAACAATCACTCCGTTGCTTGTAGACGCAATAAATAAAGTTCGAAAGGGAGAGTACCATCCCAAGAGAGAGAACGACGAGCTGACACTCGCCCTGGGGAATCCTGAACACTATGGACGATTACGAGGCTATCCCGGCGGTGTCACCTTGAAGGAAGGGTTTCCGGAGTGCGCTGACAGTTATAGAAGCCGTGGGAGAAAGAAGAAGAAGGAGTCAAACCGGTTATCGGAATTGGAACGCATGGTGCAGCAGCAGCAGCAGGAGCAATTGGACTCAATCAGTCAGCATAGGGCATCTCATCAGCAGCTGCTAGAATGTCCTAAAGTCGATGTCGTCCCATCTGATCAGCGGAAAAGCAGCGTGGGTTCCATGCAACTAGAAGCATCTCCCGCATTAGAACAGCCGGCGGCTCAGTACCCCGTGGATGATTTCACGGAGAAGAAAGATTGTGAGCTACATATTTTAATGAAGAACATATCCTTCAAGGTGGCGGTCGGCTATGCTTTACCAAATCAATCTGGAGCAAGCTACCATCTTGGTCAGATTCCAGCTGGCTATGCTCGTGTCGGGGTGGATGAAATTCTGCCGGGATTTGAGACACTGGAGATTGACTTTCTTGGAGGTGAAGACGAGAAGACACTAGGAGAAGTCAAGCATGGTTTCGTTCTATGGAACAAGAAACACATCGTGTTTCCAGACTCGGCACCAAGGCCACCGACTCCTCCGAGTAGCAGTCCAACACCTCTAAGTCCATCCCTACTCTAGAGGGATCCCAGCTCGAGTCCGCCTCCATCTCCGGCGCGAGTCCAGTCGACTCAGCCCACTAAGATGCTAAATAGGCGAAAGCCCACCGGTTCGCCTCCTAAGAGGACAAAGAGAAAGAAGGCAAAATTCAAGACTCCTGAAAAGTTACCGGCCGAAAGGACTTACGAGGAAAACTGTGCCATCTCGAAGGCCGAGGTGGAAGCCCATTTTGCACCGAAAAAGCCCCCACCAAGGCAAATACTAGATCCGGAAGCCGTTAAGCGCTGCTTGCAAACTTATATGACCCTCCACCAAAGCCGACATCAGACTATGAGTGCCAAATATCCAAGTCATATAGCTCAGAGATGGAGAAGCGGAAAAGAGGGAAACAAATAGCCCAGCTCGAAGAATAGGATGTACAATCGGTCCCCCCGCTCAAGGTATTTCCCGACAAAGACGTCCACATAGCTGAGGCCGTAGTGTATGAATATGTTCACGGCCAGCCTTTGGTCAGACCTGAGCTGGTCCAGTATCTACCAACAAAGATGCGCCAGTTGAATGAATGGTACTTGAAAGCCGCAAAGAAAGATATAATCAGTGTCATGGCGAGAGTTAAGGAAGAGCATTACTTCCAAGAATACGGTGTGCAAGTTGATTTTAGCGAACTTTTTCAGCTATACAATCAACGCGCCCTCGATAAAGCTATCATCAGTTGCTTTTGTCTGTAAGTAATTTATTTCGGTAATTTAACTACGTCTTTAGCTCAGCTCTCGTTCTATAATCTTTCGTACGCTATTTATGCAGAATGAAGATGCTCGACTACAAAAGGGCAGGAGTGATCTCGGACGTTGGGTTCATTGACCCGGATAAAGTTCATGAAGTGAACATACAAGACAAACCCGAGGAAGTAAAGGAGACATTGCTAAGGTGTTTCAAGCGACACCGTAACAAAAAAGAAATACTTCTTCCTTACAACTTCGAGTAAGTGTTACTTCCTTGTACACATTCTATTTTTGCTCACCCGATCTTAAGTGTAATTGATGAGTTATGCATGACTGCGTATATAAACGTGCAGCTTCCACTATGTTCTTATGGTCATTAAAATTGACGTTGGAGAAATTGAGGTCCTAGACTCATTAAGGAGACATCCTAAAGAATACAAGAGCTGCTTTGATATGATCAAAGGGTAATTTAAATTCTTATCGTACTATATCGGCCTCTTTCGTTCATTTCGTGATATCAAGTAATTAATAAAACTCTTTTGTTCATTTTCTTTGCCGGGCAGAGTTTGGGAAACGTTCATCAAAGAAGAACCCGGTCAATAGAAACCGAAGCTGATATGGTCTCTGAACAAGGTAAGTAGTACTATTATCAAGCTTGATTTGATTGAATTCTATTCTCGAACAGTGGTGTCTGGAACAGCCAACCAGGTCCCACTTATGTGGATACTACGTTTGCAAGTTCATTCAAATGAGGACCACTGAGAAATTTAATAATCGAAGAAATAAAGAGGTACGTAAACATTATTCACAATTTTATTTTGTTACCATCAATTGTGTTGAGTTTCATTCATAATTGTTTTTCTCCTTTTAAAGGTTGCAAGGAAGCGGAATGCCCTCCTACCAAATGACCGCATAAAAGCAAGTGCAGAGGAATTGGCGGGATTTCTTCTTGCGGAGGTCATACCTGAAAATGGAGAGTACTACTACCGACATAAGTGATCTCCATGTACTAGTGATGATCTCCATGTAATTAAATAGTTCGTACGGAAACGTGATCTTCATGTACTACTTAATTTATATGTGTTATATATATATGCATCAACGTGATCTTCGTGTAGTAATATAATTTATATATACCTCAAACCTCCGCGTTTTTGGCGTATCGACGTGATTCCCGTACGATGGAAACCATCCGAAACCCCTAAACCTCAAACCCTGAAAAATATTCGAAAAGAAAAAAAGGCCCAAAGTTAGTCCCGGTTCGTGGTACGTACCGGGACTAAAGGTCTCCAGCCCCGCGGGCTCCTCTGTGGCCACGTGGGAGGGCCTCTTATCCCGGTTCGTGGACAACCGGGACTAGAGGGGGGGGGGGGGGGGGGGGGGGGGGGGGGCTCTAGTCCCGATTGGCTAGTCCCGATTGCCCAACCGAAACTAGAGCCCCTCTGGAACTGGGACTAGTGCCCCGTTTTCCACTAGTGTGGAGGCAACCTGGCATCGCTATGCTCAATGTTCTTGGCTATGGACGAAGTGTCCGACTCATTTCTCTTAGGCATGGCCGGAGAAACTAGTTTCCCCTCAGGAAAAAATTATTGATCTGGTACAAGGAGAAGGCGCTCAACCTATATATATATATATATATATGCTAGATGGTGCACATTTGTTGTGTTGAGTGAAATGGGGTGGCTGGTTCTTTCTCTAGCACCAACGGGATTATGTACTCAGGAACTGGGACTGCTTCTAAACCATGTCTTCTTCATTTGATCAAGTTGCATCGTGCTTGGTTTCCCACCTAAGATTTTAGAAGGGTGAATTCTGGATGGGTTGGCACATAAATGGGGTGAAATAATCGAGTTGGAAATCTTTGGAAATTTTACTATATCTTGCAATTTATGTTTGACTGTATTTTTGGTTCTTTCTTTGAATGGAGCAGCATTCAGAATCTGAAGTAATATAGGGAGCATTTAAGGAATATTTTCTCCCTACTACACATGACCTATGAAGAAATGTTACTTCACCTAGACTAATTGTCTATATGGTCCAGATATGGTACTAGGAAGAAGACATAATACACAGAGATGCATTTTTTCTCGCTAAAGGCTAAATCTGTATTTTCATATTATATTAGTGAATTCAATTTTCGATCATAATTTGTGATTATTTTTGAATATACACCATTTAATATTTGTTTGCCTCATTAACCCAAAGACATGGTCGCTACATGTCACATGTTTGATCCCATTCAAGATTCCCTTGATCCTAAAAAGTTTGCCCACATAAATACTCATCCAAAATGCAGTTCACACTTCTACCACGGAAAGCCTGGGAGTGAGCAGGAAATCACTCGTCGCTCTCAAACAATTAGGACATGTGACTTATAAATAAAATGTATTTCTTCGTTTGAACAATATGACGTTTTGTTAGTGTCACACCTATGAGTGAGAGGATCTATTTTTTCATGGTTTGTTACATAAATGTTGTGTAATAAGTTCCTAAATTAGCCCCAAATATAATTACATATTGGAATATGTTAGAAAGCAAACTCGATCTTGTGATTTAGTATGATTGTATATATGTTTTGGTTTCTTCAATGTGGGAATTAATACCGAGAGGAATGGTTGGCTCTAGTTTTGTCAATGGATGCAAAACACATAACTACAATCCTACACAAATATAGAGACCATTTCAAGGGTACTTTCACTACAAGAATAAATATGTAACGATATGCACCTTGAATGCACTATTTTGGCTGCTTCGGTTTGTATGTTCGTTCGTTGTAAGGCTATTTGCCAACTTATGTTGAATAAATGAAATAAAAGCGGTATACATATCTTCGATGCAGAGGCTGGGGCTTCCCCATTTCGAAAAAATGCACCATGAAACCAATCATCTATGTCGACAAGATACAACACCTCAATGATGATATGGTAATAAGAGATAACTCTTTAAGGATGTTTAGAATATTCGTACATTATGATACGTGGGACTAGGTAGTAATATAAATAGCCTACCTCTTTGCACCTTGCTATACGTGAATGATTTGAACATACAAAGTGCAATTCGCACTTAAAAAACTCGTGGACGACTACTTAAAGAGATGTTATAATCGCCATCCCATCCAGTAAAGGATGTTGGGAGGATCCTGGAGTGCGATTGTAGTCGTCAGAGTGAAGTGACAAGTGTTTGTCTGGTTTATTACGCGGGAGTGGAACAAGGGGATACAAAGACAAGATGAGTGTGGGGTTTATGTGCTTTTAACATAGGAGGTTACATCATGTCTATGGCACATGTGGAGGTTGGAGGTTGTGTGTAGTCAATCAACCATTGCATCCATGAACTGTAAGCTCCCGTAGTTTAGACTAATAAAAAGGGTAAAGTAAGGGTGTGTGCATTGCATGCATACATATTAAATTTAGGGAAATTAAAATCATTTGATAAAATACTATAAAGTGATCGATGTTTCTCTTACATCGATGAGTTAGGATTTAATTCGTAGATTCGAGTGCGACAAATAACTACGACGCGACTTTTATTCATTTTTTTAATTTTGCGAAAATTCGAATAGTAAGAATATAAAAAGAAAATGAGTTTTACATCATCACATTTAGAATTTTGCATAAATTTGCAATCGCTATTCTGAAAAAATATTTTTTGTAGATGAATAACTCATTTACAAATGAGCAATAATTATTACATGTGAAATAATAGAGATAATAAGGAATGCAAATGAGAATAAAGTAATATAAGTGTTAATTGATATGATATTAATTTCTTTTCATTCCGAAATTTTGCGCGAATGTTAACAATTCATATGTGTGTGTCTGCAAATTTTTCCAGAAATTTTCATTATGTTTTACTATTTTTTTTATTTTCGTCGAAAATATCAGGAGCTGGTGAGCTCGGGTGCACAAACGCCGCTCCCTAAAACACTAGAGTACAATATGTTAGGTTAAAGCAGGGCATAGAGCCTCACTAGTGGAAAACACCTCACTAGTCCCGGGTCGTGAGGGCCTGCTATTTAAAAAAATGTTAGGTGTATCTTTATGAGTATTTCTCGGCCGTGCTGCACACAAATTGGTATATTCCTACACAAAAAAAAACCCATATGTCTTCAAAACAAGTATTTGCAGCATGTCTTTGGAACATGTTGTCCATACACAAGCACGCAACGCCCATCGATTCCTCGTGTGATAACACGGATACCAAAAATATTTGGTAGCCTGGAGCCCTCGACCGATCCAAGCCCAGACCCCGCGCGGTTCACGACGCGGAGTTCGATAGCGTCTTCGAGAGCTTCGACGCCAACCGCGACGGCCGCATCTCGGTCACCGAGATTCAGGAGGTGTTCGGGTGCACGGACACGGAGGCGAAGAAGATGATCGAGTCGGTGGATAGCAACAAGGACGGGTTCATCAGCATCGAGGAGTTACGGGTGCTTCTGGAGGAGGTGTACGACGAGAAGAAGGACGGGATGATCAGCGCGGAGGAGCTTTGTAGAGCGCTGCGACGGCTGCTCGGCGAGAAGGATCTGACAGTCGAGGACTGCGCTGTGATGATCGCCGGGGTGGACAAGGACGGCGACGGCTTCGTCTCCTTCGACGAGTTCAAGATCATGATGACGAGTTGACGACCAAGAGTCGGTGATCGATCCGTTCCGACATCCTGTCAACGCAGCTTCTGTATTGTTCGTCGATGCGCGTACCCACCAACTGCAATTACCTATACTGCCAATTCTCACTCTCGGGTTATCTATATCTATACCTAATAATAAACGGTTTTGCTAATTCTCAGCTGACTGAGAATTAGCTTAGTTCTCAGTCAACTTTTTAACCGTCGGATGGGATGCCAAGATTCGTTCTTGTTTTGTCGCTTTTGTTCCTGTTTTCTTGTTTTGTCCTGCGCTCGTACCGTGACCGATCGGCAGCCCGGGCGTTTACACATGGGCTCTTTTCTTTTCTTTTTCAAGTGTACCGATCTAGGCCCATAGGCCTTTATGTGGTTTATTTTGGGCTACGGTGTTCACCACTTTTGTTTTGTGTTGGCTTTGTATTTGTTCTTTTTTGTGCCTAAATGTTTAATTCTATTTTACGTTTGTACATGTGTCGCGACTAACTTTTAACAACTGAGATTTTTCAGTTGTGGTTGGGGTTGCACGTGACTCTTTTTAGTTGTACGTGAGGTTCAACGAGATTTTTTCCTAGTTGCAAGTCGAGTTGCAACTGAGATTTATTCAGGTGCAAATAAGTTTCTTCCAATCGCAAATGGGGTTGATATTGAGAACTTTTTAGTTGGAAATTGGGTTGTAAGTGAGTTTTCTTTCAGCTGCAAGTCGGGTTGCAACTAAAAAAAATCAATTGCAAGTGAGATTGGAACTAAGTTTTTTCCAGTTGCAAGTCGAGTTGCAACTGAGATATTTTTTCATGTTGCATATGGAGTTGCAACTGAGTTCACATAGTTGCAAGTCAGCTTGCAACTGAGGTTTTTTTTTTCATTTACGAGTGTGGTTAAAACCAAAATTTTCCAGTTGCAAGCGGAGTTGCAAGTGGGGTTGCAACCAAGGAAAAAAATAGCGTGCTATCAAAAATAGCGTGCTATCAAAAATAGCGTGCTATCAAGCGTGGTCCTCCTCCAGAAGCTATACAAGATATAACGTGATATAGCGAAGTTACATGTAAAATAGCGTGATGAAAAAATGCAAGAAATAGCCCAAATATTAAGGATTTCAGCACTAAAAATTTGTCCAGAAGCAATACATGCATAACCAGGTAACCATATTCAAATGCCAAGGCCAAATCAATGGCACAAATACAAATGTGAGGCTTAAACCATGAAAATTAATAAACTAAAAGATAAACAGTTTTAAACTTTAATCAGAATCATTAACATCGTCTTCAGAATAACTAGAAGAACCAACAGATTGCCCGCCATCATCATTACCTAACGTTATTTCTAGGCTTTTTGTTAGTGTAGCTATAACATTACCACATTTAGTATGGTTCGGCGCATATAAAACGCAAATAGCGCCGTAGCGTCAACTTTAGACTAAATATAGCGTAGCCTCTCCAAATACGCTATATCATGCTATTAACCGGGAAATAGCGTGCTATTTTTTTTGTTGGTTGCAACTGGGTTCTCATACTTGCAAATCGGCTGGCAACTGAGTATTTTTTTCATTTGCGAGTGGGTTTGAAACCGAAATTTTCCAGTTGCAAGTCGAGTTGCAACTGTGATACTTTTCCAGTTGCAGGCGGAGTTGCAACTGAGTTCTCATAGTTGCAAATCGGTTTGCAACTGAGTTTTTTTCCATTTGCGAGTGGGGTTGAAATCGAAAAAATTTCAGTTGCAAGTCGAGTTGCAACTGAGTTTTTTTTCATTTGCGACTGGGGTTGAAATCAAAATTTTCCAGTTGCAACTATGATACTTTTCCAGTTGCAACTTGAGTTGAGTTCTCATAGTTGCAAGTCGGCTTGCAACTGAGATTTCTTTTACAGTTATGAGTGAGGTTGAAACTAAAATTTTCCAGTTGCAAGTCGAGTTGCAACTGAGTTTTTTCCAGTTTTAAGTGGTGTTATAACTGATTTTTTTTCACTTACAAAATGTGGTTAGTTATAAGTATAATATTTCTGCTGCAAATGAGCTTTTTCAAGTTGTCAATGGATTAGAACCGAGGGATCCATCATCCATATGAACATACTCAAGCAAATGATAAAAAAAGATTTTAGAAAAGCTAGAACCTAGCTAGACCTAATCACTCAGCCTCTGCTCGTAGGATGTGCGGCCGGCCGGGCTGGTGCAGTGGGCCAGTGGTGCATGTGCGCTGTACGTCGTCTGGGACGAATCAAAATAAACAAAGCGGACGAATCACCTGGCACCTGCTAGTTTGAGGTCAGCTCATGTGGGCGATCCAAATAATTAGCACGCCTATGCTGACGTCAGCTGACTGAGAATTAACTTAATTCTCAGTCAGCTGAGAGTTAGATACACCCAATAATAAAAGCGTTAAGTCTTCCGCGGTTTGGTTTGGTATGTCATCGGAATTACCCCTAAAGTGGTAAATAATTACCCACCACTGCCATCGGTAAGTAAAAAAAAATTCATAGGTGATCGATGGTTTCGTACGTGTGTGATTCCTTCGCTCAGGAGTCAGAGTCAGCTGGACACCGTGTCCTACTCCTAATCGAATCGAGTTGTACAAGGACTTTAATGAGTCATTTCCTTTTCTTCATCCGTCCTCCATCGCTGATCGATCCGTTCGCTCGTGTGTCAATGTGGGCTGTTTTTATGTCCAAGAGTACAACCAATCAAGTGGCCAGCGATAACCTAAGCGGGCCTTTTCGTTTGACACCAC
The DNA here is from genome assembly GCA_012064385.1 of Puccinellia tenuiflora. Classification (NCBI taxonomy): domain Eukaryota; kingdom Viridiplantae; phylum Streptophyta; class Magnoliopsida; order Poales; family Poaceae; genus Puccinellia; species Puccinellia tenuiflora. Next base: position 881,881 of record QRDG01000160.1, on the reverse strand, counting down.
CGCGACCATGTCGAGCAACTACTCCTCAGACTTTATACAAACACTGCTCCGAAATGAACTGTGATTGACCACGGGCGCCCGTACATCTATCTATACCTACTTCAATACGGAGCAATAAAGGAAGAAATCAAATCCACGTCAACTGGACTTTGGGTTTGGCAGCTGCCTTTAAATAGGACGATCGATTGCTGTGCGTCAAATTGATCTAGGTTTACGAACCAAATCGAAAGTGCTGAGCTACTAGACACGCGAGCGGGATTCGACGAGACATCACAGTGGCGACCACGGCGGACGGAAGGGATTTGACGAGATATCGCGACGGCGACCAGGACGGACGGAAGAACGGCGACAACTTCAAGATCACACACGATATGGTGACGCTCGCATACACCACATGACTGATGACGATTGCATCGATAACATCATCCACTCCCTAATGTCAAAAAACACAATCCTCACGAAGGTCATCGAGTACAGCAACATGCACGCCGCCACCAGAGGAACCAACTCCGTTGACGCCACCACGTCCGGCGAGCAGGACTTGAGCAGTTTTGACTATAGATTATCAAAGTTGATAAGGCTAGAAGAGGGAGAAGGTGTCTCTCGCTCTGATGGTTGTCTCCCGCATCAGCGCGACGACATGATCCGTGGAACTGGCTTGGTCGCCCTCACGGCTGAGGACAATAAGAACCACAAGCAACTCGGACCGTACAAGAGTTGTGGCTATGCGGGCGTGCCTGTTGAGCTGCTCCCACTGCCTCTGTACCGTCCCTCCGCTCCCCGTCGTGCGGCGAAGTCGCCATCTGCATGCTCGTCACCGGCTGCTCTGCCGTCATCCTGGAGCTCAGCTCGTACCCACCAGCTGAGGTGCAGAGCAACAACAAGAGCTTCATTCACAACGCCATGGCTCGAGTGCGTGGAATAGGCAGCTGCCTAACTTTGGAGCTCCATTGCATGCCAGTTACTTGTGTATGTGTCCACGATGTTCTGTGCTATCTATTGAAGGTTGTTCAACGTCGGTCTGAATATTCAGACTTTGGTTTCGTTGAGCTGCCATGCTCAATGGCAAGCATGGGCTCGACATCTTGCGCTGACGACACTTCTCTACACTGTCATACTGACCTGGCTTTTAACTACGCCGTGCCGATTCACAAAAAGTTGGAAAAAACTCACGCCATGTCGATGCAAAGCACAACCTTGAAGCTCAATGTGGTGTTGAGGTAATCATGTACACGAGAGAAAGATCAATGTTTTTTGTGCTGGCTAGATCTAAGAAAAAATGGTAATAAAAATAAAGATTCAAACTTAGTAGATCAAATCAAAAATATTTCAATTGTTAATGATTTGGTTATATATATTTTTGTTCGTTATATGAATTATTATTATTTTCGGTTTGTGTTGACTATTGTATATATCTATTTGATAGTCACAAGAAATTAAATAAAACATACACAGCTGTAGGTACAAGCAGGTGAAATATAGAGCGTGAGGAATAGATAGTCGATCAGAATGTAGGTACAAGCAGGGTTTTGGATTTCGGCCGAGATATCTGAAATTTCGGCGAAATTCAGACATTTCGTGCCGGACCAGTATATGTATTTACCGGCCAAAAACTTTTGAAATTCAAGGAAATAAAATAAAATAATTGAAGTTCGTTTAAGTTTAAGATTTTGATTCTCTCATTTCAACCCAAATTTCACCGAAATGCGCGAATTTCGGACATTTCGCTCGGGACCGGTAAATTTTGCAAAACGAAATCCAAAACCTTGGGTACAAGCCAAAGCGACAATTTTATTTCAGTTAGGCTTGCTATTAGAAGAAAAGCCGCTCCTTGTGCTCTGCTCTAGGAGATAATGACGAAAGAGCGAACCGGGGCTGGGGTTAAGCGGGTTGATCGATTCTAGGATCGAGTATTTTATGCGACACGATATTGTGACATGCCAAAATAAAAATCAAACCGTAGCAACGCACGGGCACTTTTGCTAGTAATTCTAATGAGATTAGTTTTGAGGTTTTAGTACATGGAATTAGGATCTTGATGTGAATCTTGTTGAAAAATCTGGAAAGTATGATATGGTGCTGCAAATTTCTGCATAATCTATCGATGCGATTTTCTGCATGCAAACTGGCAGGAGGTCTCGTGTGTCTTTCATTCATCCCCGTTGCTTGCAGGAGTTCTTTCGTAATTGAACTTCAATTTTGATCGCATGTCGATATTGACCGGCAAAAACAATATTCAAGTGAGGACGCCGTTGCTACTTATGTCGGCGGTCATTGCACCAAACCTGCCCCACCGCTAACAAAAATAGGTTGTTTCTCTCTCCTACGATTTAGGCGCTCCCATGGGCCATGGCCATCACCTTCCTAGGGCTAGAATCTCCGTTTGTGACAGTTTGCGAGCTTTCCCTCCTTCGTCCCACTCTCTAGTTCCTATCTGCCCTAGGCGACTTCCACTAGTCTCCCACACGAAGATTGAGATCTTGACGAGGAGCAATGGATCTGCTATTGCTTCAGCTACGGCAACGCCCAACTCCAATGCCATAGAGATGATGGCACGCCGGACGCGGAGGACGTTGCCGAGGTGTTGGATGACACACCTCGATTCACTCGGAGTGTGGGTGGTTGTCGGCAATGTGTTATCTCCATCTACATTGCATATCAGCATGATCCCATCGGCACTACGTCCGGCTTGGGTAAACCCTAGAGGTCTGATTATGAATCCCACCAATGACAACTATTTGTGATACTGTTTCGATCAAGGGTGGTAGATGGCCCCCCATGTGTTGTTCGCAACAACATGGTCTTACGTCAAGACTTCAACACTGACTTTGAGCCTCGAGATATGGAACTCAATATATTGAAATTGTGGGTCAGATTGATGAACCTTCCTTTCGGCTACATGCATGAACGATGGGGTAGCCGACTGTCGGGACACTCAGTGTGGAAGGCTATGTCCCTAAGGTGGACTCTAATGTGATTGAGTGTTATTGGGGTAACTTTTGACCACTTATTTTGTGGGGATTCATGGTTTATTCTCATCGCTGTAAGGCGACAAGAGAAACTACCACATTACTGCTTCTCTCGCGGGATCACCGATCATTCTTTGCTTGAGGGCAAGAATCTCAAGGAGAGAGATGAGTCAGGGAAACTTTCCTACTCCACCGATCGGCTTTGTGCTCCCAATGATAGAAGAAAAATGCACAGGGTGCACAATCGTTGGGCGGATCAGCAAAGGCGTGACTGTGGCAAAAGCCATAAACCTACTGAACTCGTCAAGGTGTCCTCCCCGCTGAAGAACAATAAGTTGTAGGGTATCGTAATACGGAATACGAGTAAAGGAGTACATGTCAAGAAACAATAACAACTAGTATAGTGATCAAGGTGTTGATTACAAAATACCGCTAAAATCTCACCTCAGGTTATGTAGAGTAAAATGAAATATAAATAGATTACTAAAGGTTTGCACAATAAAGATCTTCGTAGCTATTTGGGAGCCGTTATGGGTATCCAGATCTCGTTCTCGGTTTTTGACCAGAAGGTGTTACGAACATGTATTTAGGAATGCAACAATGTTATGAAGAATGAGAAATAAGTGTTTCGGATAATCTCTCACTAGTACGGAGTGATACTAAGGACACCCATATGCCAACGACCGCGAGAAACATCACGATTAATTGAATTTGCGTGCGGCCATAGGAGGGTGATAGTACATGGTCGTCGACAGGCTGACCGCATTAGCAACAGTTATTTCAAATGTTGTTTCCAATATATTTGAAAATGGTATCTTAAAAATATCCGTTGTCATTACGGTCTCATCGCAAACATGCATTGTCGTAAGTTTGTAGCCATGTTTTGAAAGCTCACAAAGATGGTGTCTATAAGACCCCCTCCCAACTCCCATCGCTCTCACTCTCGGTCCCTCCCAACCCTAACCGCACACCATGTCTCACATCTCCACGCGCTTCGGTCATGTGGTCTCCGATGGCGAACCACTGCGACACCGGTAGCAGCTAGGATATTGCATCCTCCTACGCCAACTGTGACCCCGCGTGTGTAGTTTCTGCTAGCGGCCACCCGTGGAGGCGCATACTGCGGACGTCGCTCTAGCTTCAGCCCATCCCGTTGTTGCTCCGCCACGGCTGACTTCATCATGCGCCACCAAAGGTCTCTACACAGTCCCCGCTGGCGGCCGCCCCCGATCTCGTCTTTGTCCTCGTCGTCCTCGGAGGAAGGAGGGGATTATGATCTGAAGTTCGGGCTCCTCCTTTCTCGCACCGTCTTTAAGCATAGCGCTTCGACGGTATCAACCGGGAGGTGGCGCTGTAGAGGAAGTCCGCATCTCCACCGCCGTACACCAACTCAGGAGGCGGTGTTCCGGACGCAGGTCCGGGCACCATAATCCAGTCTCTACTCCCCGGCCCGGGCCTAGGGCCGGCGGCGGCCGCGGAGTCTTCTGACAATAGATCTGGTGTCAGGGCCTCGACCGGTGGCGGTAAGCGACCCCGCTATGCCTAAGATAAATCCTAGACATAATCTATATATATATTATATATATATAATAATAAAAGCATCAAAGCTTCCGCAGTTTGGTTTGGTACGTCGTTGTAATTGCCCCTAAATCTGGTAAAAATTACCCACCATGCCATCCATAAGTCCCCATAAGTCGTACTGGTTCGTTTTTGTCCGTGGTTCGTTTCTTTCCTTAGGTCGTATGTGAAGAGGGACATAGCCCGATCGAGCCCAGCTCCTCGGTGATCCAACCGGTCGCCTCTCGCCTCCATCGCCCGCCCAGGGAACACATGACTCCCTATCCTACGTCCGCGACCATGCCTACGTCGACTCCAGGAGGTTGCCGTGCCCGGAGGCGACGACCACACAGCTTGGACAAGTGTGGTCGGCATCGCCCACGTCAATGGAGGTCCGAGACAAGGCAACTGCGGCCATCGTGTATGCACGGACGGCGTGTGGTGCCGTTGCTGCGGCCGCTGCCACTGCCGCGATTCAATTCCTCCGAAGACGAGGCAGCCGCATCCACGGACGGTAGATGACTCGGCCAGTGGCGGATCCAAGGGGGGGCGGGCGGTGGCCAGGCCACCCCTATGCTCCGGCCACCCCCAAGGATACGCAGCAGAGGCCGTAGTAATTATACGCTTATACTCTGGTAATTAGTACTTCAAAGCCTAATCCTGAGCTACTCCGTACTAGACTCTAAATTGGTGGCCTGCTGATTTGATGGGCCAAGCCCAAAGCACGTAACTACGCAGTAGTAGGTCCTACGAAAGAAGAAATCTCTGCAATCGATGATTGATGTATGTATACAGTACAAGATCGGACTTTCTGCATTAGGTGCACGACGGCGATCTCATCTACATCGATCTCCCCAGCTCCGCCTGTGACGCTTCTAGCCGCACTGGTTCGATTGAGCGTCATCATCGCCGTCGCCAACGGCGACACGGATTTAACCGTCGGTGATTAGAGAAGCAATTCCCTTGTCTTTGCATCTCTCGATTGTCATCGATGATTGTTACATGTCGCCGTTCTACCACTCGTTTCAACCTCCAAGGTATTATTGTATATGTACACACTTGCTACATGCTAGCTTCATCGATTCCAATAATTACTACTTATCGGCGTCGATCTAGATTCAAACTAGTTGTCGGGTTATGCCGAACAGTTACCCTCACGAAGCTGACTAAATCCAGCGTACTAGGGTGGCCCATAGTGAGGGTAAGCCGAAATCCAACTTACCGGGCGGCCCAGTACGATGAAGCGCAAGAGGCCCATTCGGCTAAGGGAAGATTTCAGAAGCCGGCCCGCATTGAGGATGACTTAGCACTCAAGGCAAGGCCCAAGCCGGGTTAGAATAAAACTCTATGACTTAATCGGTTAGGTTTCCTCCTGTAAGCTCTAAGTCCGGACGCCTTTATAAGCCGGCCTACGGGACGCCTTAGGGCAGGAGACCACCAAGACACACAACTTTTATTGTAATTGGCGCATATTGCCTCATAGTGAATTATAGCAGCACGTAGGGTTTCGCCACCGTTGCGAGATCCGAAGCTGGGTAAACTCGTGCCCATCCCGTCACCGGAATATCCCGCATCTCCTATTCCCACCTCTCTACCTAGCTCGATGGCACCCCTATCGCGGCTAGATTCGACAATACCACGACAGTTGGCGCCCACCATGGGGCAAGAGATGTCCGGGGTTATGTTCCGGGCGGGATCTGCTGGCGGAATCGGCGGCACCATCGCGGTCGGCTTGGTCAGCTACTTCGACGAGACAGGAGCTGGCCACGTCCTGAACGGTGGCTTTTGGACGTCGGTAAAGGAGGATCCCGCCGGCTGGTCCACGGTCTCCATCGGCGGCATCGACATCTTCGTCGGCTTCACCGCCAAGGCTCTGGACGATCTCGGCTTCACCTCGAGCATGCCCGCCACCCACCCCAGCAACTTCGATGATGGATCGGATCTGGACTCTGAGGAGATTGCCGATCTGGATCTAGCTTTCGACGCTGATGATGAAGATTCCGAAGACGACGCAAGTTCCACTATGGCGGCGCCGGACTTCCACTTCGTTGGCACCATAGGAGAATCTGGCTCTAACGAGTCGATGACAGAACCTTAGTCTATCCTTCCTGCTTTGCAGGTCGGGGCTGATTCAGAAGCCGGATCAGGAGACACTGCCCATATGGAGCACGACCTTGAATCTGAAGAAGAATCTGACAATTTTAGTCGGAAAGTTGCGTCCTGCTTAGGACGCCCTGTCGAGCTCTTAATGGGCGATGTCGTCTCTGATCCAAAGGATGACCCCAATGCCTCGAAAACCGCCAATGGCGAAGAATAAACCCCGGAAGTCGGAAATCAAAAGTGGACTTTATGCCACCGCTGGCTCCAATGAAGGGAACTAGAAAATTGTCGGCTCCTGGAGACGACATTAACGCTACAATCGGAGCAGCGTTGGACAAGGAGTTTGTCGTGGGGTTGTCACGGCAAGTCCTTCCTCCAGGAAGGTGAGTTCGGGGGCCATCGATGCTTGAAGTGCGTAGGAGAGATTAATCTCGCCTAGGGACACAGATTTACCCAGGTTCGGCCCCTCTTGGTAGAGGTAAAGACCTACTTCCTGCTTCTCTTTATTGCTCTAGATCTGGTATCGATTACAGGGTTCCGGCTCCTCTCTGGGAGTCGGCGACTTGGTATCTCTCTTAAGGCTTATCGATCTAAGGTCCAGGACCCCGCTTATAAAGGCTGCCGGGTCCCTGGACTTACAACCTACACCGAGTCACACTAGAACACGGAGTCCTACTCTACGTCTTGGTCTTCCAAGTTAAGGCTCCGGGTTGTACTTGGACTCCTTCCGGACGGGTCCTTTCTTTATCATGGGCCTTGGTCGGCTTGTCTCCAGCCCAGCCCATGTGACTTGATACGTGACTCGGCTTTGGCCTTCTTGGTCTTGGCGGGTCTACTTTCCGGGTCCATGGGCCTACCTATAAAGTATCCCCCCATCAGTAGCCCCCGAATTTATCTTGGGCACAGCTTGGCGGCTTCCTCCCACTCGTTGGTTCGACTTCCTGGGTCGACTCCTTCCATTTGAGCCACAGGCTCCAAAGTCGCTTGCTGCTAGCTCCAAGATGAATTCCTGCATAAAAACATAATACACATATAAAATGAGTCCATCCTCATCCCTTGTTCAAGCCACCACTCTTGCCTTTGCACTAGCAGGCCGAGTTCTGATGTGACTCTTGCAAACAAGTACTAGATAACTTGACTTTCACTGTCACAGGACTCGCCATTCTGAGACAAGCCGGCTCCTTCCACTTCTGTGACTTTGGTTTCTTTTTACTATAATTTCCTGTCTGGCTTTTAGCCGCTGAGTCACTTATTACCGAATCGTTATCCACAAATTACTGTGGACCACCACTATAACTTTCTAGGGTTTTTACCCCTTTATAAATATCGAAGGGTTAGGTCTCAAAACCTCACTTGCCCCCTTCAGCTCAAATTCTCTCCTTTCTCTTTGCGCTCGTCTCTTCCCGCGCTCAGCACACACCGCCCGCTCGCCATGGCACCCAAGCGCGCAAAGACCGCACCCAAGGCCAAGGCTTCCTCGTCGAGCAGGACGGTGGACATTGCCGCCGCGGCCGCCGCCGCCGCAAAATCCTCATCCAAGCGATCGATTTCTGCCGATTGGGGTGGGTCTACGGTCACGGCGGAGCAATTGAAGACGCATCGGTCGACCGGCCTGATTCCATCCAACGTGAAGGCTCGGGCCCCAGGGGATGAGATGGTGCCCGCTCCTGCGAAGGATGAAGTGGTGATCTTCACCGAGCATCTATTCCGCGGGTTCACTCCCCCCGGTAATCTTTTCTTCCGCCAACTCCTTGAACTCTATCAGCTGCGAATCCACGACTTGGCTCCCAATTCCATTCTCACTCTTTCCAATTTTGTAACTTTATGTGAGGATTACCTCCAAATCAAGCCCGATCTCAATCTCTGGCTTGAACTTTTCTACTGCAACCCTCAGCCCGAAACTTCTGGGGGCCCTCTCCTCCAATGTGGCGCCGTCGCTCTTCAACGGCGCCTCCACTCTGTCTTTCCAAAGCCAGTCTTTCCTAATCGCATCAAGGACTGGCAGAAAACCTTCTTCTACTTCAAGGATACCTCCCCTGCAGGTGAGCCAAACTCCCTCTGTTCTCTGAGGACCGCCTCCAGGCGACTCCTCTTATAAAAGCTAGATGCTCTGAGGCCGCCCGGCCAAGAGTCGAGTCTCTGATAACTCGGATTGAGGCCCTCTTGTCCCACAATCTGGAAAACATGGATCTAGTCCGCTGCTGGACGACTTGGAGGATCAACCGCTGAGTCCTAGGACTCGGCTCATTTGCTCATACACTCGCTGCGCTGGCGATGACCTCCGGGTGACAGAGCAATTGTCTGATGGACCCGAACTTGGTCGGCTTATCAAAAAGCTGACTGGGAAACCGGTGAAGGACCAAGCACATTTTGGGCTCCAGCCCTTTTGCTCTACCAACCCAGCTCCCGATGTAAGCCTTGCACCTTACTTTATTTCCAACTTGGTCTTACTTGTACCACTTACTAACTCATCTTCTTTGACTCTGTTGCAGCTCACCGACTCCTTCTGGAAGCCGGCCTCTGGAGCTGGTACTGAAAATAAAACTGAGGCCGAGGCTGAGGCTGAAGAGGAGACTCCTGCCACAGATCAAACTGCTATGGCAGAAGACACTGATAATGACGATGAGGAGTCCTCCAAGGAGGCTCCAACTGAAGATGATGCTGCTGATGAGGAGTCCTCGCCAGAGGCTCCAACCGAAAATGTTATCGAAGAGGAATCCTCTCAGGAGGCTCCCATTGTGGAGGAGACTGACGATGACGAGTCCTCTCCGGAGGCTCCCACCACTAAACCAACTAACACCACCTCTGCTGCTGCTCAACCATCACTATCTGAGGAGTCCTCAGCCAGGAGTCACTCTTCTTCTTCCCCAGCCTCTAACAACAATGGATCTCGAGAGGCTGTTCCCAAGGTACCACTTTCACGAGTCCTTGGGTCCTCTCGTTCACCTGCTAAGCCTGAAGAACACATGCAGAGTGTTGTCGCCGCCAGGAAGAGGAAACTGCGCTCCGATGGGCCTGCAGATGCTCCTGAGCCTCTGCCTGTCTCGCACCAGCGGAAATCGGCTTCTCCTCCCAGCAAGGACGACTCCTACCACTCCGGGATGTCAATGCCTTCCTCAGACTCTCAGGCCTCCTTGGACCTGGAGACCAATGTTGGGTAAGACTCCTCTGTTTGTGTACTTGTATTCAAATGACTTCTGCTTTTTCCCTTTTCACTAGATTTATTGCTGACTTCTGTCTTCGTATATTTCAGGGCTCGGCCTTGTGCCAAAGTAACCAAGCTCCCAGGCATGGCTGATGTCACCTCTGGTCGTGGACCTGTCCCTCCGTCGGCTTCTGAAACGACAAGCACAAGGACAGGTCCCTCCATTGCTGCATCTGCTGGTGCAACCACAACTCCCACCATTCCCGAGTCCCCTTCAAGGACTCGGGTGGCGACTCCTCAGATTGTCCAGCCCTCTTCTGGGGCTGCGACTCCTGATACTGCGCCCCAAACTCATCCGGCTCCTGTAAAGCCGACTCCTGCAGCCTCTCCAAACATCAAGATAAAGTCATCTACTGACTACAGCCGACTTCGGGTGGCTGATAACATGTCTTTTTCTGAGGCCTATGCTGAAGCAGTTGACTTGAACGATCAATCTGCTAGGCTGAAGGATGATGAGCAAGCGGCTCTTAGGTCTCTTCACATGATTCACAATGTAAGCTCTTTGACTTGTACCTTTTATGTTTTTCTATCGTCATCCTATCCCAGTAGCCCCCAAGCACCTGTCTGTGGTGACTTGTGACTAGGATAGGTGCTTTACTTTGAAATTGAACTCAACTGCTTTTCAGTAAAATTTGCACACTGTAGCCCCCAAGCACTGAGTCCTTAGCTCTACTAGGACTCGGGGCTGCTGATTTGCTGTCTGTCGGGTCTTTAGACCAAAAACTTTTCCACGAGTAGCCCCCAAGCGCCGAGTTGTCAGCCTGCGACGACTTGGAGCTACAAACATATGTAATTTACTCATGCTTAACTTGAAGAAAAAATTCTTATCTACCAGTAGCCCCCAAGCGCCAAGTTGTTAACTTGTGACGACTTGGAGCTTATGGCTTGTCGACTAGGACCCATGCCTGCTTTGCTGTTAGGGAAAAATTGACTCCTGAGTAGCCCCCAAGCGCCGAGTTGTTAACTTGTGACGACTTGGAGCTCATGAGTTCTCTACTTGACTTGTGAAGCTTACTTGTGCTCTATGACTTGTCCATTCTGACTTGCAAAAATCTGACTCGTGATTGCAGTGCGTTATCTCCAAGATGAAGAGAGATATGAAAGAGCTTGAGGACCAGGCCGCTGCTAATGCCAGGTCTGCCATAGCTGAAAAAGAACACTCCCTTCAGCTTGAGAAGGATCTGAAGGCTTTATCTGCTCAACTGGAGCAAGTGAAGAAAGAGTCGGCTGATGCCAAAAAGGTTGCCCAAAAGGCACACAATGACCTAAAGGCTGTCTTCGACACTTGCCGCAAAGGCATTGGGGCCATGTGCCAACACATATTTGGTAAGTTTATAACTTTTGCTTGCTTCCTCTTCTACACCTTTCTGAATTGCTTTTGGACTGACAATCACTCTTTGATCTCTTTTCTGCAGGGGCTGACTCCCCAAAACTTAAGCTGCCCACCAGCAAGCAACTGTCTGAGATGCTTGACCACTGTCATGGGCTGCAAGAGGGAGCCCGTGCAGTGGTTAAATATTTGAACCATAAGGGCAAATGCCCCAAAGAGCCTGAACGTCTGGTGGACGAGTTGTCTAGGGCACCAGGTTACATGCGACTGTGGAAACAATCTTCATTGAGGAGAGCCTCCATCAGGATCTTGGCCTTAGCCCATAGCTATTACCCCACTGTGTTGGAGCCAGCAATGCTTACTATGGGGAAGCCAGAGCAACATGAGGATGGCAAACCGTTCACTCAAGACGACTTCAAGGCTGAAGAGAAATTGGTGCGGCCATATGCTTGTGAAATTGCCAATAAGATGGACCCTGAGGTATGGGTTCATCACTATGATTTGGAGAACAAAAGAGTTGCTCCAGAAACTCCTGCGATCATAAACTTTGGCCGCCCATCACAGGACCCAGCTGGTGTCCCATCCTCTTCTACCGGGCCGAGCTCCTCGTCACCAGCGGCTCCTGTTCCTAGTGCCGAGCCCACTTTGAAGACTCCTGCTGCGCCCACTCCTTCGAGAGCTATCTCTGGAGACGCCCAGAAACAAGTAGAGCTGGCTAAGCACATGAAGAGTCCCAAAGGTACTGGGTTTCAAACGAAGAGAGTCGCCACCAAGCCTCCTTTGAAGCCGGCTCCAGCCTCCACTACTCAAACAAAAGACAAGTCTCCAGCGAAGAAGAACTCTCCAACTCCAGCTGAAAAGTCGACTCCTCCGGAAGACCATCCCTTGAATGACTTTTGATCACTTTGTAATGCTGTGCCATTAGCATTTAAACTTTGTAATGATGCACTGCTGGTGCTTGAACCTTGTTAGGTCTTTTTGAATTACTTGTTTTAATATTGTGCCAATCGGCTTATGATGACTTGCTTGTTATGATATTTGATGTGTACTTTCTATGCAAGTCATTCTGTGGTTCTTATAACCCGTCTAATTATCCACTGATGAATAAGTAGGCCCTGCATGACTCCTCTTACAGCTTGTGCTGACAAGCTCCTAACAAACTCATGTCCCTTAGGATTCATAAGAGCCGGAGACGAATCATGCCTGTAGATTAGTCATATTGTGCAGGATGCATCTAACTTACCAGCGAGAAAATTAGGAAAAATTTGGCTACTGTGCCGGGTTCAAGAGTCTAAGCTTAACTTTTTTCACTGAAAAGCAAGCCCCCAAGAACCTGATGATCAAAGTTAAATAACAAAGCGCACTCGCTGGGTGACTCGACTAAAGGACTCATGTTCACAGAAGCCGGCTTTATTTCATTTGATCATAACAATTTGATTACATCTAGGCATGGCTCATTGGGCTCTTTGCCTTTCAACTCATAAAACTATTACAACTTAAGTATAATATGGACGTAACTGGGCTATGTTCCAAGGCCTCTTTGCCTCTGCATAAGGATCTAGTGTATGAGCTGTGTTAGCTCCTTGACTTTCACTTGCCGGCTCTCGCACATCCATTATATAGTACGACCCGTTGTGCAAGTTTTTGCTTATAATGAACGGTCCTTCCCATGGTGGAGATAACTTGTGCATCCCTTCTGTCGGGGATATGGGACATGGGTACCCGCAAGGAGGATCAACGAGGCCCACCAGGAGGAAGCCCAGCAGGCCGACTCTAGTTATAATAGGAAAAGGACTCACCTTTCCAACTTGTAATAGATTAGCTGAGTCCTAAGAGGACTCTACCTGTAAGCCGGCCTCCTCCACCTTTATAAGGAGGGGCAAGGCGCCCCAAAGAGGGCACGACCCAATAGGCCTAGATAGATCTAGACGCTCAACACAACGAGCTATACAATAGAGGAGCCGCCTCATCGGCGACTTCCACCATGAAAGGAATACAACCTAGCCACAAACAGCACGTAGGGATATTACCGGATGATGTTTCCCGGGTCCCGAAGCTGTATAAATCCTTTCTCCCGTGTCGTTCGTCTACTAAACCCACATCGACGATGCCCACGCATACATAGTCCCTTATCTTCACCGTCGGTTCATACACGACATTTGGCGCCCACCGTGGGGCTAAGTGCGCGTGGATTCACAACTCGATGGGTCCAATCTTCATCAACGATGACGGCGAGTTCATCACCGCATCAATCAAGCAGTCTGGACGAATCATGATCTTCATCAACGTTTGTACGGGGGCTCGACATCAACATCGCCCTCTGCTTCGCTTTGGTTAATCATATGTACATGCTGATTTCGGCGAAAGCTCCGTCTCCAGCCAAACTCGGCTCTCGCATCGCTGGTGTGCTTGCCCGTCGGTTTAGCGGTCAGTTCCATGTGTACACGGAGTCCCAAGTCGACTCGTTTGGAGTTTGACCAGATTACAGAATCCCTGCAAACTGTGTCCACGCAAGGAAAGAAATTATGCCGCTGCCTCGGTCGTGAGCAGCAGGCCAGCAGCGCCCAAAAAGAAATAAAAGGAAACCGTATCGAACTAGTATTCGTGCAAGTTGATAGCTCTCACGTGAAGGCCAATATACTTGTTGATCCGCACACAGATCGAGGAGGATAATTCAAAGAAGGAAAGAAAGCTGATTAAAGAAAGCAAGGAGCCGGCCAGAGTACGAGTCCTGAGAACCAAATACTCCGACTCACACGCGATAGAGGAAATTATTCAAGGATCAAGAGAAGGAAAGAAAAGAAGAATTGTGCGTGACAAAAAGGAGAAGTACAAGCCGGATGCAACTAGTACTCATATGAGTCAATCAAGCTACCACGTATTCGTAAAGAAATAAAAAGGAAGGAAAGGAAAAGAAGGAAGGATCACGTACGGAAGAAAAGAAGCCGGGTACAAATAGTACTCGGAATATCGTGAGCAACGTCAACTCCAGTGATCGAGGTCATTTGTCCGCCGACTCACCTCACGAGCGTCATCAACTACAGAAAATAAACAGCTAAGTCGCCTTTTTATTTAAATTTCATATTTTATTCAATTCAGTTAAATTATATAAAGTCAGCCCCCTTTAAGTTAATTCCGGGTTAATTCCGAGAGCTATATATCTGGCTTATGAAGAAATCGCAGAGAAAATTCTAGGTGCCATATCAAATCAATTCTTGAAGGCTTAATATAGCCAAATCTCAAAGTTGGGGTTTTAAAACCCGCCATGGATTTCTAAAAAGTCGAGCTCTCAAATAGCTCGCACCAAATTTATTTAAAGTCGGGCTATCCTTTGCTCGCAACGGATTTCTCAAAAGTCGAGCTATTGCTTGCGCCAGATTTCTCAAAGTCGAGTTATCTATTGCTCGCAACAGATTTTTCAAAGTCGAGCTATCTATTGCTCGCAACGGATTTATCAAAGTCGAGATATCTAATGCTCGCAATATTGTAAGAAACAACCCAGAGAGCTGAAAGTCCTACCAAGTTAGAACGAGCCCAGAGAGCTCTGTAACACCAACGAGCCCAGAGAGCTCCGCAACACCAACGAGCCCAGAGAGCTCCGCAACACCAACGAGCCCAGAGAGCTCCGCAACACCAACGAGCCCAGAGAGCTCCGCAACACCAACGAGCCCAGAGAGCTCCGCAATACCAACGAGCCCAGAGAGCTCCGCAATACCAACGAGCCCAGAGAGCTCCGCAATACCAAACGAGCCCAGAGAGCTCTGATTGTTATGATCAAAGGGGTAAAGCCGGCTTCTCTACAGTAAGAGTTTTGCCGAGACACCCAGTAAGTGCGCCTTTATTAACTTTGATCATTAGGTCCTTGGGGGCTTGTCTTTCAAGAAAAAGCCAAGCTTTAGACTCATTGACCTGGCCCAGATGCAACCTGTACAACAAACCGGCTGCTAATTAGCAAAGACCGGGCAGGGCCTACTTATTCATCAGTATAAAACTAAGAAGGGTTATAAGAACCAAATCAGCTCAAGCATCAATCAAGTTCAAAAAGTTTTAAGCTCCGAGTTGTCGCAGGCAAACAACCCAGCACTTGGGGGCTACATGTTATCAGGTTTTCAGTTTAAGTCAAAGGGAATACAAAGTTGGAAGCTCCAAGTTGTCGCAGGCAAACAACCCGGCGCTTGGGGGCTACTCACGATCAGGTTTTTCTACAAGTTAAGCAGTAATCAAATTCCAAAAGTTTTTATCTCCAAGTTGTTGCAGGTTAACAACCCGGCACTCGGAGGCTACATCATCTGAAAGTCATGAGTTATACATCAAGGAGTCCCGAGTCGTCGCAGGCAAACGACCCGGCACTCGGGGGCTACATCATCTGAAGTTATGAGTCATCAATACAAGCTCCAAGCTGTCACAAGTTAACAACTCGGCGCTTGGGGGCTATACATATACCGGTGTAAACAAGCTCGAGCGGAGTCATATATCTCATCAAGAGGACTCGGAGAAAAATTCCGAGTCACTTCAGCACAAGTCGCTCGGAGAAGTCGGCATCAACAAGTCGACAGGAGGAGTCGGCATCAACAAGTCGACAGGAGGAGTCGGCATCAACAAGTCGACAGGAGAAGTCGGCATTAGACAGAAGAAGTCGGTAATGACAAGTCGGCAGGATGAGCCGGCGTTAACAAGTCGGCAAGCGAAGCCGGCATCGACGACTCGGCAACGCCTACATCGACAACTCGGGAAAATCTACAACGATAACCCGGCAACATCTACATCGACAACTCGGCAAAATCTACATCGACAACTCGGCAAAGGCTGAAGCCGGGTTCCGCGACATCGTCGACATCTACGACTCGGCAAGCACTACATCTACAAGCCGGCAAAGAACCCGGCACAAACTCCGTGTCCCATTTCTTCAACAAATTAAGACCTTCCGCATGACTCTGCGAGTCATCCAAAAGCTCGGGGCTACTGTCGGGGATATGGGACACGGGTACCTGCAAGGAGGATCAACGAGGCCCACCAGGAGGAAGCCCATCAGGCCGACTCTAGTTATAATAGGAAAAGGACTCACCTTTCCAACTTGTAATAGATTAGCTGAGTCCTAAGAGGACTCTACCTGTAAGCCGGCCTCCTCCACCTTTATAAGGAGGGGCAAGGCGCCCCAAAGAGGGCACGACCCAATAGGCCTAGACAGATCTAGACGCTCAACACAACGAGCTATACAATAGAGGAGCCGCCTCATCGGCGACTTCCACCATGAAAGGAATACAACCTAGCCCCAAACAGCACGTAGGGATATTACCGGATGATGTTTCCCGGGTCCCGAAGCTGTATAAATCCTTTCTCCCGTGTCGTTCGTCTACTAAACCCACATCGACGATGCCCACGCGTACATAGTCCCTTATCTTCACCGTCGGTTCATACCACGACACCTTCCCTGTTCTGGATAAGGCGAAGCACTAAGTCTCCTTCCTGGAAAGTCCGAGTCTTGATTCTGCATGCGTGGTATCGCCGCAAGTCTTGCTGATAAACTGCTGATCTCTCAAGGGCTAACTCCCTTGCTTCCTCGAGTGCATCCACCGAGTCCTGGTGAGCGAGTTCATTTTCTGTCTCGACGTAATTGGCGACTCGTGGCGAGTCATGCAACAAGTCGCTTGGTAGGACGGCTTCTGCTCCATACACCATGAAAAAGGGTGTGAAGCCAGTGGATCTGTTTGGAGTCGTTCTGATACTCCAAAGTACTGCTGGCAACTCCTCAACCCAACATCCGGCGGCTCTTAGCAAGGGGACTCGGAGCCGAGGCTTAATTCCCTTCAACAACTCCTGATTTGCCCTCTCTGCTTGCCCATTGGACTGCGGGTGTGCCACTGAGGCTAGGTCGAGTCTGATGTTATTCACACCGCAGAACTTGGCCATCTCTCCAACTGATAAGTTGGTACCATTGTCTGTAATGATGCTGTGAGGGTATCTAAAGCGTGTTGCTATTTCTTGAAGAATCTCACAGCTGATGCGCCGTCGACTCTGCTGACGGGTTCTACTTCCACCCACTTGGTGAACTTGTCAACTGCTACTAGCAGATGGGTCTTCTGACAGGGCGACATTGAGAAAGGACCAACCATGTCAAGCCCCCAAACTGCAAATGGCCAAGTGATAGGGATGGTTCTGAGCTCTTGGGCTGGCACGTGGTCTTGCTTGCGTACCTTTGACATCCATCACAGACTCGAACTATCTTTTCTGCGTCCAAATGTGCTGTTAACCAAAAGAACCCGTGTCTGAAAGCTTTTGACACCAAGGATCTAGTGGATGCATGATGACCACAATCACCTGCATGAATCTCTTGCAGTATTTGCTTGCCCTCCTCTGGAGACACACACCTCTGGTAGACTCCAGTGACACTCCTTCTATATAACTCACCATCAATGACTGTGTAGGACTTGCATCGCCTGATGAGTTGCTTTCGCTTGACTTCATCCTGTGGGAGCTCGCCCCTAAGGAGATATGCAAGATAGGGCTCTGTCCATGCTGGGATTGCCCGTACTGCTGCCACGAGTGCCGACTCTGGATCTGGGAAGGCTAACTCCTCCTCTGTGGGCAACTTGACTGATGGGTGGTGAAGCTCGTCCACAAACACATTTGGTGGTACTTTCTCTCGACGAGAGCCGAGTCGTGATAACGCATCTGCGGCCTCGTTCTTGCGTCTGTCAATATGCTCCACTTGATAACCAGAAAAGAACCCGGCTATCTGTTCGACTGCTCTTCTATAAGCTGCCATGTTTGCATCCTTCGAGTCCCAGGTTCCAGATACTTGCTAAGCTACGAGATCCGAGTCTCCAAAGCACCTGATATGCTTGATGTTCATCTCCTTGGCCAAACGCAGGCCATGCAACAAAGCCTCATACTCTGCCATGTTGTTTGTACAGTCAAAATGCAACTGAAGGACATATGCCAACTTATCTCCTTTTGGTGAAGTTAGAACCACGCCGACTCCTGAGCCCTCTAGCTGTCTGGACCCGTCGAAGTGCATTGTCCAATACTTGGTGCAGGGTGAACTTGGTGAGGACGTGCAATCAGTCCAATCATTGACAAAGTCGACCAAAGCTTGAGATTTGATTGCTGTTCTGGGCTCATATGTGATATGATAAGGACCCAGCTCAATTGCCCACTTGGCGACTCGGCCTGTTGCATCTCTGTTGCGTATAATGTCTGCCAGCGGTGCTGAACTCACCACCTTGATTGGATGCTCTTGAAAATAATGTTTGAGCTTCCTACTAGCGAGAAAAACTCCATAGACTAGTTTTTGCCATTGAGGGTACCTTTGCTTTGACTCTGTGAGGACTTCACTGATGTAGTAAACAGGCCTCTGCACTGGATACTCCTTTCCTTCCTCTGATCGTTCTACCACTACTACTGCACTGACCACCCTTTCATTGGCAGCCACATACAATAGCATGGGCTCCTTATCTGTAGGAGCTGCAAGTACTGGTGCTGATGATAGGGTTTTCTTCAAGCCTTCAAAAGCATCATCAGCTTCTTTGTCCCATATGAATTTGTCTGACTTCTTCAGGAGTCGGTAGAGAGGACCCGCCTTCTCTCCGAGTCTTGAGATGAATCTGCTAAGAGCTGCTACACAACCAGCGAGTTTCTGAACGTCCTTTAGACAAGTCGGCTTCTGCAGATTGTGAATAGCCTTGATTTTCTATGGGTTTGCTTCAATGCCTCTCTCTAAAACAATGAAGCCTAGGAGTTTGCCTGTAGGGACTCCAAAAACACACTTGGTTGGATTGAGCTTCATCTTGTACTTGCGTAGGTTATCAAAGGTTTCTGTCAGGTCTGCTATCAGAGAGTCGGCTTTCTGAGACTTGACAACTACATCATCCACATAAGCATGAATATTCCTTCCACTCTGTTTTTTGAAACAATTCTGGATACATCTCTGATATGTAGCTCCTGCGTTCTTGAGTCCAAAGGGCATTGTTGTGTAACAAAATGCTCCAAAGGGCGTAATGAAGGACGTCTTCAGCTCATCCTCTATGTTGAGTCTGATCTGATGGTACCCTGAATAGGCATCCAAGAAACAAAGCAACTCTGACCCCGCTGTGGAGTCAATGATCTGGTCAATACGAGGCAGTGCAAACGGGTCCTTAGGGCAATGCTTGTTAAGGCCCGTGAAGTCGATGCACATACGTAACTCTCCTATTTTCTTTGGTACTAACACTGGATTGGCCACCCACTCTGGGTGAAACACTTCCTTGATAAACTCGGCTGCGAGGAGCCGAGCCACCTCTTCTCCTATGGCTTTCCTCCTGTCATCATGAAACTTGCGCAGACCCTGCTTAACTGGTCTTGCATTAGGGTTAACATGTAAGCTGTGCTCGGCGAGTTCTCTCGGGACTCCTGGCATGTCAGATGGCTTCCATGCAAAGACGTCCCGGTTCTCACGGATGAACTCGACGAGCGCGCTTTCCTATTTATCAGAGAGGTGTGCCCCAATGGTGAACTGCTTGGAAGAATCACCAGGGGTAAAGTCGACTTGCTTTGTGTCCTGAGCTGACTTGAATTTCATCTTCTCCTCTGTGGCCGGCTTCTTAAGGACCAAGTTGTCCTTCGGGTCCACGTTTGCCTTGTAAAACTTCAGCTCCTCTTGAGCACAAGCTGTTTCAGCCATAGCTGCATCACCTAGTTCACACTCCAATGCCATCTGTCTGCTGCCATTAACTGTAATGACTCCTGCTGGACCTGGCATCTTGAGCTTCAAGTAAACATAGCATGGTCTGGCCATTAACTTAAAGTATGCTGGTCGACCAAAGAGAGCATGGTATGGACTCTTAAGATCCACTACCTCAAAAGGCATAATCTCTGAACGAAAATTCTCCACTGTGCCAAAAGCAACCTCAAGGTAAATCTTACCAATTGGCTTGGCTGACTTCCCTGGTACGATCCCATGAAAAACTGTCTCAGTGGGTATTAACTGCCTATCTTGCAGCTGCATCCTCTTGAATGTGTCATAATATAAGATGTTGATACTACTTCCACCATCCATAAGCACTTTGTTCAATGTATAGCCTCCAACTTGAGGTGCTACTACCAAGGCTAGCTTCCCTGGGTCGTCGACTCTTGGCGGATGATCTGCCTGACTCCATGTGATGGTTTGCTCTGACCACCTGAGCCATTGTGGTAGTGCCGGCTCCACTGCATTGACAGCTCTAACCTTTAATTTCTTGGAACGCCTGGACGTGCTTGTTGTGAAGACATGGTAACTGCCATGACTCGGTTCTGTGGCCGAGTTGTGACATAATACTGCCCATTGTCATCATGAAGCTGCTTCGGGTTCTGCTGGAACCCGCCCTGCTGGTTGCCTCCTCCTTGAGGTTGGTTAGGGTTGTTTTCGACTCCTCCACCATGGTTGCCGGGTCGTCCACCATCATTGTTTCCTCTATAACCATTGTTGTTGCCTCTGTTTCCTGGTCCTTGGAACCCGGCACGCTGCAAATCTACGCACTGTCCCAAGGTGTGACCACATCTGCCGTTTTTGGCGTGTTTAGGGCATGGAATCCTCAAGACCTCCTCTGTGCTTGGAGTACGGCCTTGGTATCCACGAGAATTATTGTCCTTGCGTCTGACCCCAGTGTTTGTGTTAGCCACTAGGTCAGAGTTATCTCCATATGGCCGTTTGTTACCACCTTGGTTCTGGTTTTGACTCTGGTTCTGATTCTGACCATTGCCACCATGTCCTTTAGTTCCTTCCTCCTGGTCCTTTGTTTTGTCTGTGGCGGCATGCTTGTTAGCACCTGTCATGATCTCACCAATCGTAAGGGGAATACCTTGATTCAGGCTCTCCTTCATACGACCCAGCTTCCAGCTCAAGGGGTTGTAGCTGCAGTTCCTCTCCATTGCCATTAGCACTGAAATTGTTGGGAGTCCTTGCGATGAGTTGATGATCTCAGAGACCCGCTTCATCCAGTGCCTTGCAGACTCGCCCTTTCTCTGAACACATCTCTCTAAATCCTCTATAGTACTCAGCTTTTTGCATGTTCCCTGGAAGTTCTGTACAAAGGACGACTTCAACTGCTCCCAAGAACTGGTTGATCTAGGAGGCAAGTTACGCATCCATACTTTGGCCGCTCCCTCCATCATAAGATACATGAACTTGGCACACAGATTACCTGTGGCATTGCGAATACTCATTGCCATCTCGTATGTACCCAACCAAGAGGTCGGGTCCATATTGGGCTCATAATTGGGAACTTTACGCGGCTCCTTGAAGTCGCTGGGGAAAGACTCGGATCTGATGGCATCTGACAGGCACTCTGGTCCTGTTAATGTGGGGGAGGTACCAGGAAAAGTCACCTCTGTGTGCACCCTGGTTGGCTGAGGCTGGTTATTTGCACCAGCTAGGGCTCTATCCCTCTCAGCCTCCCGAGCCCTGGCCGCCTCCCTTTCTCGTCGCTGTCTTGCTTCATCAACTACTAACTGAGCTCGTGATGCAGTTGGTATAATAACCCTGTTCCTCTCTTGCTCACGGCGCCTTGCGCTTGTACAGTTGGCCGGGTGAGACTCGTCATGCCGACTCCTCGTGCCAGAGTTGAACGGTGTCGAGTGTAGCCTACTTGCATCTGGAAACGCTGGATAAAGAGCTTGCTGAGTCATTGCTGTCTTCAGCAGCTCAATAGCATGGCGGGTCTCTGGCCCGCTGGTCCTTCTGGTATCTCGATATTCTCTAATCTCATTGTTGCCGCATGAACGTTGTCCATTGGGTTAGAGTAATGCCCCTCTGGAGTATGGAACCTGCTAGGTGGAGGTCCCATACCACCTGCTGATCCTCCTCCGACTCCTCCTTCAGGTGGCGGTCCGTTGGTACCATTGCCGCCGGGTCCTTCTGGTGGTGGTGGTGGTGTTGCTCCTCCCCCTGCGCCGCCTCCTGCAGCTGATGAGCTCCCTAGCCCGGCTCCTGCGCCTGGACGAGTAGGTGTGGTGAACAAAGCAGTAGGATTGACGTTGACTCCTCCATGTAGGCGACTCCTGGCTCTGCGATGCTGGATTGAGGTGAGTTCTTCCTGGCGACTCCGTACGACCTGGGCCTCAGACTGGACCCGGGCCCGCTCTTCCGCTAACCTGCGATTTGCCTCGTTGATCTCTGCTAGTTGCCTCTCCATCACAGCACGCGCACTGGCTAACTCGGCCGCCCGCTCAGCTGCATTGCTTGCATTGATCTCCTTTGTTAACAGACTTGGATCGAACTGATTTCCGCCGTTTCCAGACATGTAAACTCCGACGACGCGAGCGCGAACTGGCGACTCCTCGTAGTCCTCTTCCTCGATTCCGTACCCAAGCCGATCCTCAAACAAGGGCAAGATAGACTCTGAATCGGCGTCATAACCTGGCTCCATACATGGCTCTGCCAGCGACTCCTCTTCATGATTGACAGCAAGATGCTTCTCTGACTCGGCGATGATGCCGAGTTCTGACATGCCGACCGACTCCTCTCCGTCGGACTCGACAACAACTGTTGGCTCTGATACAGATTCCGCCGAGTTCGCGCGAAGACCTGACACGCAAACCATGCCGACGAACACGTTGATTCCTCCAAAGACAAGCTGATAACCCTCGTCGACTTCATGCATATCCGAAGTCCAACCAGAGTCATCGATCTCTGTTTCTCCATGCTCATCAGTGTAGACTCGCCCGATGGCAAGTTTCTCCATGGCCCGGCGAGCAGCTCCCACGATCTCGACTCCTCGCGTCTCTTGCCCCACGGTGGGCGCCAACTGTCGTGGGGTTGTCACGGCAAGTCCTTCCTCCAGGAAGGTGAGTTCGGGGGCCATCGATGCTTGAAGTGCATAGGAGAGATTAATCTCGCCTAGGGACACAGATTTACCCAGGTTCGGCCCCTCTTGGTGGAGGTAAAGACCTACTTCCTGCTTCTCTTTATTGCTCTAGGTCTGGTATCGATTACAGGGTTCCGGCTCCTCTCTGGGAAGTCGGCGACTTGGTATCTGTCGTGGGGTTGTCACGGCAAGTTCTTCCTCAGGGAAGATGAGTACTGGGGCCATTGATGACTGAAGTACGCTGGAACAGTTAATCTCGCCAAGGAACAAGGATTTACCCAGGTTCGGCCCCTCTGATTCGAGGTAAAGACCTACTTCCTGCTTCTATGTTATTGCTCTTGATGGTATCTCGATTACAAGGACCCGGCTCCCACAGCTTAGGAGCCGGCGACTTCTCTCTAGTGGCTAGGGTTTCTCTCTACTGGTTGAAGCTTATCGATCTTAGGTCCAGGACCCCGCTTATAAAGGCTGCCGGGTCTCTGGACTTACAATTTACACCGAGTCATACTAGAACACGGAGTCCTACTCTACGTCTTGGTCTTCCAAGTTTAGACTCCGGGTTGTACTTGGACTCCTTCCGGACGGGTCCTTTCCTCATCATGGGCCTTGGTCGGCTTGTCTCCAGCCCAGCCCATGCGACTTGATATGTGACTCGGCTTTGGCCTTCTTGGTCTTGGCGGGTCTACTTTCCGGGTCCATGGGCCTACCTGTAAAGTATCCCCCCATCAGTAGCCCCCGAATTTATCTTGGGCGCAGCTTGACGGCTTCCTCTGACTTGCTGGTTCGACTCTCTGGATCGACTCCTTCCACTTGAGCCAATGGCTTCAAAGTCGCCTGCTGCTAGCTCCAAGATGAATTCCTGCATAAAAACATATTACATATATAAAATGAGTCTGTCCTGTCCTTTCGCACAAGTCCACCGCTCTAGCTCTTTATAGCACTTAGCCGAGTCTGTGGCTGTTCCTGTGCACCACTCTGTCAATTTTCAACTCTTTAAGTCAGGGGACTCGGCTTCCTGGAGCAAGCCGGCTATTCTTCCCTCTCTGTAACCTTATCTTTTAACTATCGAATCGTTATCCACGATTTTACCGCGGGCCACCACTGTATACCTCTAGGGTTTTTACCCTCTTATAAATGTCAAAAGGTGAGAACCGAATCGTCACCAAGCCTTTCATTCCCCAAACTTTCTGTCTCTCCTACACTCGTTCCTTTCCCGCGCAGCGCTTCCTCTTGCACCGCACGTACACCATGGCCCCCAAGCGCGCCGCCAAGGGCACCTCCAAGGCCAAGGCCTCTTCTGGAAGCAGGATCGTCGACATTGCCGCCGAGGCCGCCGCCGCCGCCGCACCTTCCTCGAAGAGATCTATCTCCGCCGATTGGGGCGGTTCAACCATCACGGCGGAGCAGCTGAAATCACATCGCCTTGCTGGCCTTCTTCCATCAAGCGTCAAGGCACGAGCTCCTGGGGATGAATCGGTGCCTTCTCCGGCGAAGGGCGAGGTCGTCATCTTTGCGGAGCACCTCTTCCGCGGCTTCACGCCCCCCGGTAACTTGTTCTTCCGCCAGC
Source organism: Puccinellia tenuiflora (assembly GCA_012064385.1). Lineage (NCBI taxonomy): Eukaryota > Viridiplantae > Streptophyta > Magnoliopsida > Poales > Poaceae > Puccinellia > Puccinellia tenuiflora. Next base: position 857,334 of record QRDG01000160.1, on the reverse strand, counting down.
TCCTCGAATTCTACAAGCTGCGCATTCATGACCTCGCTCCAAACTCTGTCCTTACCCTCTCCAATTTTGTTGTTCTCTGTGAGGATTACCTCCAGATCAAACCTGACTTAGATCTATGGCTCGAGTTGTTCTATTGCAACCCCCAACCTGAAACCTCCGGTGGACCCCTCTTACAATGCGGCGCTGTAGCTCTCCAGCGTCGCCTAAATTCTGTCTTCCCCAAGCCAGTTTTTCCAAACCGCATCAAGGACTGGCAAAAGTCCTTCTTTTATTGCAAGGACACCTCTCCTGAGGATGAACCTAAACTCCCTCAATTCTCTGAGAGCCGACTGGAGGTGACTCCTGCTATGAAAGCCAGGTGCTCAGAGGCCGCCCGGCCCAAAGTCGAGTCATTGATCCTTAGGATCCGGGCCCTCCTCTCTCATGACCTGGAAAACATGGATCTCGTCCGCTGCTGGACCACCTGGAAAATTCAACCGCTGAGTCCTAGGACCCGGCTCATCTGCTCGTATACCAGGTGTGTCACTGATGATCTTAGGATGACTGCTAAGTTATCTGACGGTCCTGAACTTGGTCGATTGATCAAGAAGCTGACCGGAAAGATGGTGAAGGACCAGGCCCACTTTGGGCTTCAACCCTTCTGCTCTACCTGCCCAGCTCCTGCTGTAAGTACTTTAACTGCCTTTCCTTCTTGCTTGCTTGCATTATCTCAATCTGCTAACTCAAACTTTCTGTTTCCTCTCTGCAGCTTACCGACTCCTTCTGGAAGTCGGCCCTTGAAACTGACAAGGGCAAAGGGAGCACCTCTGCTGCTGCAGAGATTGTTGAGGAAGAAGAAGCCAGCGAGGAGTCCTCTAAAGAGGCTACTGCTGCTGGTGATGAGAATGAAGATGAGGAGTCCTCACCTGAGGCTCCCACTGTCAATGTCGTTGAGGAGGAGTCCTCTTCTGAAGCACAGTATGCTGACAAGGAGCATACCGAATCAAGCCCTGCAGGAGCCCAAACCACTCCATCTGAGGAGTCATCAGATGCCAAGAGTCGCTCCCCGACTCCTCCAGTTCCAAAAAGTGGGTCCCGGGCTGCTGTGCCTAAGGTACCCGCCTCACGAGTCCGCAAATCTAGCAGCTCTTCCAGCGAGCCCGAAGAAATTCCTGCGCAAGTCCTTGCTGCCAAGAAAAGGAAACTGCGCTCAAGTGGCCCTGCAGAGTCTCCTCCTCCTCTACCTGTATCACACCAGAGGAAGTCGACCTCTCCTCCTGAGAAGGCTGACTCCTATGTGTCAGGAATGTCAATCTTCTCTTCTGACTCTCAAGAAGCTTTGGATCTTGAGACAAATGTTGGGTATGACCTTTCTCCTTGGTTTTTACTAGTATGTCATCTATATTTATCTTTTACTCAATATCTGACTTTTAACCTGTCCTGTCTCAGAGCCCGGCCCTGCGCCAAGGTCTCCAAGCTACCAGGCATGGACGATGTGACTTCCGGCCGAGGAGTTGTACCGCCGTCGACTTCTCAGACGACGAGTACAAAGACAGCTCCTACGACTCCCACATCTGCTGGTGCAACAGCTACTGGGACTCCCCCTGTTCCCGAGTCCGCTCCAAAGACTCGGTTGGAGACTCCTGTGGTGATCCCATCCTCCTCTGGGGGTGGAACTCCAACTACTACGATTCAGATGCCTCCGAGTCAGGAAAAGGCGGCTCCCACTTCTCGGCTGAACACTGAACCAGCAAAATCTTCAACTGACTACAGCCGGCTCCGGATATCCGACAACAAATCCTTCAACGAGGCCTACATTGAGGCCATAGAGCTTAATGATCAAGCCGCCAAACTAAAGGATGAGGAACAAGTAGCCCTCAGAGCCCTTGAGATGATTCATAACGTAAGCATTCCAACTTGTGCTCTTTATGCTCTATCCATTAGTCTCCTATTACAGTAGCCCCCAAGCACCTTATCTTTGGTGGCTTGGAGCTAAGATAGGTGCTTCATCCTGAACTCAAATCACTTGCTAGGTAGAAAAAACTTACATACTGTAGCCCCCAAGACCTGAGTCCTTAGCTCTACTAGGACTCGGGGCTGCTAATTTACTGTCTGTCGGGTCCTTTAGACCAAAAACTTTTGCATGAGTAGCCCCCAAGCGCCGAGTTGTCAGCCTGCGACGACTTGGAGCTATCAATATATGTTGCTTACTGATACCTTACTTGAAGAAAAAACTCTGTTCTGCGAGTAGCCCCCAAGCGCCAAGTTGCTAACTTGTGGCGACTTGGAGCTGCAAATATGTCCACTCTACTCATACTTATCTTGATGAAAAAATTCTGATCTGCCAGTAGCCCCCAAGCGCCAAGTTGCTAACTTGTGGCGACTTGGAGCTTATGACTTCTCCACTAAGACTTGCGTGTCTGGAAAAAATCTGACTCCTGAGTAGCCCCCAAGCGCCAAGTTGTTAACTTGTGACGACTTGGAGCTCATTAGCTATAGAATTTGACTTGTAAAAAATCTGACTTGCTTTTTCTTGACTTGTTAATTGTCGACTTGTACATCGCTGACTTCTGCTTTTCATGACTTCTGCTTTTTCAGACTGTTGTCTCAAAGATGAAAAGAGACATGAAAAAGTTGGAAGACCAAGCAGCTTCCAGTGCCCAATCTGCTGAATCTGAAAAACAGCATTCCCTCCAACTGGAGAAGAACTTACAAACCCTAGCTGCTGAGCTAGCTAAGGTGAAGAAAGAGTCGGCTGAAGCAAAGAAGGCTGCCCAGAAGGCACACACTGATCTGAGAGCCGTCCTGGATGTATGCCAAAAGGGGATTAAGGCGATGTGTCATCATATCTTTGGTAAGTTACTGCACTTGCCTTCTTTTAGCATGATACACAAAACTCAGTTACTTATGACTTTTGGCTTCTCTTACTTTGCAGGGGCTGACTCCCCAAAACTCAAGCTGCCAACTAGCCAACAACTCCATTCCGTGCTAGACCACTGCCATGGGCTGCAGGAGGGTGCTCGCTCTATAGTAAAATATCTGAACTCCAAGGGCAAGTACCCCAAGGAGCCTGAACGATTGGTTGATGAGCTGTCTAGGGCTCCAGGGTACATGCGCCTGTGGAAACAATCTGCTATGAGGAGATCTGCCATAAGAATACTTGCACTGGCCCACAGCTACTACCCCACTGTCCTGGAGCCAGCAATGCTCACTATGGGTAAGCCAGAGCAGCATGAAGATGGCAAACCCTTCACCCAAGATGACTTTAAGGCTGAGGAGTTGCTAGTGCGGCCTTACGCCTGCGAAATCGCCAACAAGATGGACCCGGAGGTATGGGTTCATCACTATGACTTGGAGAACAAGAGGGTTAATCCAGGAGTTCCTCCAATCGTAAACTTTGGGCGTCCCTCACAGGATATGACTGGTGCCCCATCAACTGGGCCAAGCTCTTCCACTCCAGCGGCTCCTAGGACTGGCGACTTGACTGGTGCAGAGCCCACGCTGAAGACTCCTGCTGCGCCCACCCCTTCAAGAGTCGCAACTGGCGGCTCCCAAATTCAAGAGGAGTTGAGCAAACACATGAAGAACCCCAGGGGAACTGGCTATCAGATGAAGAAAGTTGCCACAAAGTCTCCTGGAAAGTCGACTTCCACATCTGCTGCACAGGCGAAAGACAAGTCTCCGGCTAAGGACTCCACAGCTCCAGTCAAGGACTCAGCTCCTGTAAAAGACAATTCTCTAGATGACTTCTAGTTTGTAATAATTTATTTCTGATGGTTGTAAACTATGTAGCTTGTTAGCTACTTTGGGCTGTAATGATGCACTACTGGTGCTTTAAACTGTTGAGCTTGTCAGCTCTTTTGAGTTGTAATGGTGCACTACTGGTGCTTTAAACAATTGAGCTTGTTTATCTATTTAAAATTTGTGCCAATCGGCTTGGTTCTTATAACCCGTCTAGTTCTTCACTGATGAATAAGTAGGCCCTGCATGACTTCTCGTACAGTTTGTGCTGACAGGTTCTTAACTCATATGTTCCTTAGGATCCATAAGAGAAAGAAACGAGTCATGCCTGTAGATAGATCATATTGTGCAGGATGCATCTGACTTACCAGCGAGAAAACTAGGAAAGTTTGGCTTCTGTGCCGGGTCCAAGAGTTTAAGCTTAACTTTTTTCACTGAAAAGCAAGCCCCCAAGAACCTGATGATCAAAATTTAAAGAACAAAGCGCACTCACTGGGTGACTCGACTAAAGGACTCATGTTCACAAAAGCCGGCTTTATTTCATTTGATCATAATAATTCGATTACATCTAGGCATGGCTCACTGGGCTCATTGCCTTTCAACTCATGAATCTATTACAACTTAGGTATAATATGGACGTAGCTGAGCTATGTTCCAAGGCCTCTTTGCCTCTGCATAAGGATCTAGGGTATGAGCTGTATCAGCTCCTTTGCCTACACTTGCCGGCTCTCGCACATCCATCAGATAGTACGACCCGTTGTTCAGATTCTTGCTTATGACGAACGGTCCTTCCCATGGTGGGGATAACTTGTGCATCCCTTCCTTATTCTGGACAAGGCGAAGCACTAAGTCTCCTTCCTGGAAAGTCCGGGTCTTGACTCTGCGTGCGTGATATCGCCGCAAGTCCTGCTGATAAACTGCTGATCTCTCAAGGGCTAACTCCCTTGCTTCCTCAAGTGCATCGACCGAGTCCTGTCGGGCGAGTTCGTTTTCTGTCTCAACATAATTGGCGACTCGTGGCGAGTCATGCAACAAGTCGCTTGGCAAGACAGCTTCTGCTCCATACACCATGAAGAAAGGTGTGAAGCCAGTAGATCTGTTAGGAGTCGTCCTGATGCTCCAAAGCACTGCTGGTAACTCCTCAACCCAAGACCCGGCGGCTCTTAGCAAAGGGACTCGGAGCCGGGGTTTAATTCCCTTCAGCAACTCCTGATTTGCCCTCTCTGCTTGTCCATTGGACTGTGGATGTGCTACTGAGGCTAGGTCGAGTCTGATGTTGTTCTCACCACAAAATTTGGCCATCTCCCCAACTGATAAGTTGGTACCATTGTCTGTAATGATGCTGTGAGGATACCCAAAACGTGTGGCTATCTTCTTGAAGAATCTCACAGCTGATGCACCGTCGACTCTGCTGACGGGTTCCACCTCCACCCACTTGGTGAACTTGTCAACTGCTACTAGCAGATGGGTCTTCTGACAAGGCGACTTTGAGAAAGGGCCCACCATGTCGAGTCCCCAAACTGCAAATGGCCAAGTGATAGGGATGGTTCTGAGTTCTTGAGCTGGCACGTGGTCTTGCCTTGCGTACCTTTGACATCCATCACAGACTCGAACTATCCTCTCTGCATCTAAATGTGCTGTCAACCAAAAGAACCCGTGTCTGAAAGCTTTTGACACCAAGGATCTAGTGGATGCATGATGACCACAATCTCCTGCATGGATCTCTTGCAATATTTGCTTGCCCTCTTCTGGAGACACACATCTCTGGTAGACTCCAGTAACGCTTCTTCTATATAACTCGCCATTAATGACTGTATAGGACTTGCACCGCCTGATGAGTTGCTTTCGCTTGACTTCATCCTTTGGGAGTTCACCCCGCAGGAGATATGCTAGGTAGGGCTCTGTCCATGTTGGGATTGCTCGTACTGCTGCAACAAGTGCCGACTCTGGGTCTGGAAAAGCTAACTCCTCCTCTGTGGGCAGCTTGACTGAAGGATGATGAAGCTCGTCCAAAAACACATTTGGTGGTACTTTCTCTCGACGAGAGCCGAGTCGTGATAACGCATCAGCAGCCTCGTTCTTGCGCCTGTCAATATGCTCCACTTGATAACCAGAAAAGAACCCGGCTATCTGTTCGACTGCTCTTCTATAAGCCGCCATGTTTGCATCCTTCGAGTCCCAAGTTCCAGATACCTGCTGAGCTACGAGATCCGAGTCTCCAAAGCACCTGATACGCTTGATGTTCATCTCCTTGGCCAAACGCAGGCCATGTAGCAAAGCCTCATACTCTGCCATGTTGTTGGTGCAATCAAAGTGTAACTGAAGGACATATGCTAACTTATCTCCTTTAGGTGAGGTTAACACCACGCCGGCTCCTGAGCCTTCCAACTGTCTGGACCCATCAAAGTGCATTGTCCAATACTTGGTGCAAGGGGTGCTTGGTGAAGATGTAAAATCTGTCCAATCATTGACAAAATCAACCAAAGCTTGAGATTTGATCGCTGTCCTTGGCTCATATGTGATATGATAAGGACCTAACTCAATTGCCCACTTGGCAACTCGCCCTGTTGCCTCTCTGTTGCGTATAATATCTGCCAGCGGTGCTGAACTCACCACCTTAATTGGATGCTCTTGGAAATAATGCTTTAAGCTTTCTACTTGCAAGAAAAACTCCATAAACTAGTTTCTGCCACTGAGGGTACCTTTGCTTTGACTCTGTGAGGACTTCACTGATGTAGTAGACAGGTCTCTGCACTGGGTACTCCTTTCCTTCCTCTGCACGTTCCACAACTACTACTGCACTGACAACTCTCTCGTTGGCAGCTACATATAATAACATGGGCTCCTTATCTGTAGGAGCTGCAAGCACTGGTGCTGTTGATAAAGTTTTCTTCAACTCCTCAAAAGCACGATCAGCTTCTTCATCCCATAGGAATTTGTCTGACTTCTTCAGGAGTCGGTAGAGAGGACCCGCCTTCTCCCCGAGTCTGGAAATAAACCTGCTCAGAGCTGCCACACATCCAGTGAGCTTTTGGACGTCCTTCAGACAAGTCGGCTTCTGCAAGTTATGGATAGCCTTGATTTTCTCTGGATTTGCCTCAATGCCTCTCTCTGAAACGATGAAGCCTAGGAGTTTGCCAGCAGGGACTCCAAAAACACACTTGGTCGGGTTGAGCTTCATCTTATACTTGCGTAGGTTCTCAAACGTTTCTGTCAGGTCTGCTATCAGAGAGTCGGCTTTCTGAGACTTAACAACTACATCATCCACATAAGCATGAATATTCCTTCCAATCTGTTTCTTGAAACAATTCTGAATACATCTCTGATATGTAGCTCCTGCATTCTTGAGTCCAAAGGGCATTGTTGTGTAACAAAATGCTCCAAAGGGCGTGATGAAGGACGTCTTCAACTCATCCTCTATGTTGAGTCTGATCTGATGGTACCCTGAATATGCATCCAAGAAACAAAGCAACTCTGACCCCGCTGTGGAGTCGATGATCTGGTCTATGCGAGGTAGTGCAAACGGGTCCTTAGGGCAATGCTTGTTCAGGCCCGTGAAGTCGATGCACATCCGCAACTCTCCTGTCTTCTTTGGTACCAACACTGGATTAGCCACCCACTCTGGGTGAAAGACCTCCTTGATGAACTCGGCTGCGAGGAGCCGAGCCACCTCTTCTCCTATGGCTTTCCTCCTGTCATCATGAAACTTGCGCAGACCCTGCTTAACTGGTCTTGCATTAGGATTAACGTGTAAGCTGTGCTCGGCGAGTTCTCTCGGGACTCCTGGCATGTCAGATGGCTTCCATGCAAAGACGTCCCGGTTCTCACGGATGAACTCGACGAGCGCGCTTTCCTATTTATCAGAGAGGTGTGCCCCAATGGTGAACTGCTTGGAAGAGTCACCAGGGGTGAAGTCGACTTGCTTTGTGTCCTGAGCTGACTTGAATTTCATCTTCTCCTCCGTGGCCGGCTTCTTAAGGACCGAGTTGTCCTCCGGATCCACGTTTGCCTTGTAAAACTTCAGCTCCTCTTGAGCACAAGCTGTTTCAGCCATAGCTGCATCACCTAACTCGCACTCCAATGCCATCTGTCTGCTACCATTAACTGTGATGATTCCTGCTGGACCTGGCATCTTGAGCTTCAAGTACACATAACAATGGCCTGGCCATAAACTTAAAGTATGCAGGTCGACCAAAAAGAGCATGATATGGGCTCTTAAGGTCCACCACCTCAAAGGCATAATCTCTGAACTGAAAATTCTCCACTGTGCCAAAAGCAACCTCAAGATAAATCTTACCAATGGGCTTGGCCGACTTCCCTGGTACTATCCCATGGAACACTGTCTCTGTTGGAATTAGCTGTCTATCTTGCAGCTGCATCCTCTTGAATGTGTCATAATATAAGATGTTGATACTGCTTCCACCATCCATAAGCACTTTGTTCAATGTATAGCCCCCAACTTGAGGTGCCACTACCAAGGCTAACTGCCCTGGCTCGTCGACTCTTGGAGGATGATCTGCCCGACTCCATGTGATGGTTTGCTCTGACCACCTGAGCCATTGTGGAAGGGCCGGCTCTACTGCATTAACTGCTCTGACTTTCAACTTCTTGGAACGCTTGGACGTACTAGTTGTGAAGACATGGTAGCTGCCACGACTCGGGTTGTGCTGCCGAGTTGTAACATAATACTGACCATTGCCATCATTGAGCTGCTTCGGGTTCTGCTGGAACCCGCCCTGCTGATTACCTCCTCCTTGAGGTTGGTTTGGGTTGTTGCCGGCTCCTCCACCGTTATTGCCGGGTCCTCCGGCTCCATTGTTTCCTCTATATCCACCATTGTTGTTACCTCCTCCTGGCCCTTGGAACCTGGCGCGCTGCAAATCTACGCACTGTCCCAAGGTATGACCGCATCTACCGTTCTTGGCATGCTTAGGGCATGGAATTCTCAAGACCTCCTCTGTGCTTGGAGTGCGGCCTTGGTACCCGCCAGAATTGTTGTCCTTGCGTCTGACTCCAGTGTTTGTGTTGGCTACTAGGTCAGAGTTGTCTCCATATGGCCTCTTGCCACCTCCCTGATTCTGGTTCTGATTCTGGTTCTGATTCTGTCCATTGCCACCTTGTCCTTTAGCTCCTTCCTCCTGATCCTTTGTTTTGTCTGTGGCAGCGTGTTTATTAGCACCTGCCATGATCTCACCAATCGTAAGGGGAATACCTTGATTCAGGCTCTCCTTCATACGACCTAGCTTCCAACTCAAGGGATTGTAACTGCAATTTCTCTCCATCGCCATTAACACTGAAACTGGTGGGAGTCCTTGTGAGGAGTTAATGATCTCTGAGACTCGCTTCATCCAGTGCCTTGCCGACTCGCCCTTCCTCTGGACACACCGCTCCAGGTCCTCGATGGTGCTGAGTTTCTTGCATGTGCCTTGGAAATTCTGAATAAAAGCCGCCTTCAATTGCTCCCAAGAGTTGATTGACCTAGGAGGCAAATTGCGCATCCACACCTTGGCTGCTCCCTCCATCATAAGATACATGAACTTGGCGCACAGATTACCTGTAGCGTTGCGAATACTCATCGCCATCTCGTATGTACCCAACCAAGAGGTCGGGTCCATGTTAGGCTCATAGTTTGGAACCTTGCGCGGCTCCTTGAAACTGCTGGGAAAGGACTCGGACCTGATGGCATCAGATAAACACTCTGGTCCTGTTAATGCTGGGGAAGTACCAGGAGAAGTCACCTCCTCGTGCACCCGAGTTGGCTGAGGCGGGTTGTGTGCACCCACTAACGCTCTGTCCCTCTCTGCCTCCCGAGCTCTTGCTGCTTCTCTCTCTCGTCGTTGCCTTGCTTCATCAACCACTAGCTGAGCTTGCGAAGCGGTTGGGATGTTTGCACGATTCCTCACTAGTTCACGACGCCTTGCACTTGTAGAGTTTGCCGGGTTGGACTCGCCATGCCGACTCCTCGTACCTGAGTTGAAGGGTGTTGAATGTAGCCTACTTGCGTCTGGAAAAGTTGGATACAAAGCTTGCTGAGTTAAAGCTGTCTTCAGCAGCTCGATAGCATCACGAGTCTCCTGACCCGCTGGTCCCTCTGGTACCAAGATGTTCTCCAATCTCAGAGTCGCCGCATGCACGTTGTCCATAGGATTAGAGTAATGTCCTTCTGGAGTATGAAATCTGTTAGGCTGTGCCCCTAAGCCACCAGATGCTCCTCCTCCGACTCCTCCTTTAGGCGGTGGTCCGTTAGCATGGCTGCCTCCCGATCCTTCTGGGGGTGGTGGTGGTGGTGGTGGTGGTGCTCCTCCGGCTCCTCCTGCGGCGCCTCCTGCTGCCGCTGAGCCTCCTAGTCCGGCTCCTCTGCCTGGACCATTGGGTGTGGTGAATAGATTGGTTGGATTGATGTGGACTCCATCTCGCAAGCGACTCCTGGCTCGGCGATGCTGAATTGAAGTAAGCTCCTCGCGGCGCCTCCGCACGACCTGAGCTTCATCTTGGACTCGGGCCTGCTCTGCAGCTAGTCTACGGTTTGCCTCTGTGATATCAGCTAGTTGTTTCTCCAACGCAGCACGAGCGTTGGTTAACTCGGCCGCCCTCTCTGCGGCATTACTTGCATTAATCTCCTTTGTCAGTAAAGTTGAATCAAACTGATTCCAGTGTTCCAGACATGTAGACTCCAACAACACGAGCGCGTACTGGCGACTCCTCATAATCCTCTTCCTCTATCCCGTACCCAAGCCGATCTTCAAACAAGGGTAGGATGGACTCTGAATCTGCATCATAATCTGAATCTGACTCTTGCATCACCTCTGGTTCCTCAGCTAGGGGTTCCTCAGACTCGGCGATGATGCCGACCTCTGAAGTTCCGACCGACTCCTCGTCGTCGGACTCGACGATAACAGTTAGCTCTGGTACCGACTCCGCCGAGTTCTCGCGAAGACCCGACGCGCACACCATCCCGACGAACACGTTGATTCCTCCAAAGACAAGCTGGTAGCCTTCGTCAACTTCGTTCATCTCCGAAGTCCAGCCTGAGTCATCGATCTCTGTTTCTCCATGCTCATCAGTGTAGACCCGCCCGATGGCGAGTTTCTCCATAGCTCGACGAGCAGCTCCAACGATCTCAACTCCTTTCGTCACCGTAGGCCCCACGGTGGGCGCCAACTGTCGTGGGGTTGTCACGGCAAGTTCTTCCTCAGGGAAGATGAGTTCTGGGGCCATTGATGACTGAAGTACGCTGGAACAGTTAATCTCGCCAAGGAACAAGGATTTACCCAGGTTCGGCCCCTCTGATTCGAGGTAAAGACCTACTTCCTGCTTCTATGTTATTGCTCTTGATGGTATCTCGATTACAAGGACCCGGCTCCCACAACTTAGGAGCCAGCGACTTCTCTCTGGTGGCTAGGGTTTCTCTACTGGTTGAAGCTTATTGATCTTAGGTCCAGGACCCCGCTTATAAAGGCTGCCGGGTCTCTGGACTTACAATTTACACCGAGTCATACTAGAACACGGAGTCCTACTCTACGTCTTGGTCTTCCAAGTTTAGACTCCGGGTTGTACTTGGACTCCTTCCGGACGGGTCCTTTCCTCATCATGGGCCTTGGTCGGCTTGTCTCCAGCCCAGCCCATGCGACTTGATATGTGACTCGGCTTTGGCCTTCTTGGTCTTGGCGGGTCTACTTTCCGGGTCCATGGGCCTACCTGTAAAGTATCCCCCCATCAGTATCTCTCTTAAGGCTTATCGATCTAAGGTCCAGGACCCCGCTTATAAAGGCTGCCGGGTCCCTGGACTTACAACCTACACCGAGTCACACTAGAACACGGAGTCCTACTCTACGTCTTGGTCTTCCAAGTTAAGGCTCCGGGTTGTACTTGGACTCCTTCCGGACGGGTCCTTTCTTTATCATGGGCCTTGGTCGGCTTGTCTCCAGCCCAGCCCATGTGACTTGATACGTGACTCGGCTTTGGCCTTCTTGGTCTTGGCGGGTCTACTTTCTGGGTCCATGGGCCTACCTATAAAGTATCCCCCCATCAGAGTTAGAGGTCAAGATGGCAAAGTAGCAGGAGTTACTAACCCCGCTCCCTCCTAATGCATCACTAGAAGACATTGAGAGACGTCGCGCCCTACTGGAGGAGCAGGCCACTAAAATAGTGGAACGTGAAGTCGATCTCACGAACAAAGAAACGAAGTTTATCCGAAAGCAGAGACAAAAGGGGGATGGTGATGTTTTCCATCCGGCTCGCGACAAGAACCTGCTCAAGAAGCTGAATTTCCGCAGCAAGTGGGAAGTCGACCATGTCAACTTAGTCTGGAGAAAGTACCACCACCGACGTGATCCGGTGACCAATTTGTGTTACTTCAACACCCCAGCCAAAAACATGGAGGCGGCCCAGGAGGTCATGTTCGATAAATCGTTGGACCGCGACGCTCGCCTCAAATATTCGGCTTATCTACTGGAGGTTGCACAGCAGCAGCAAAACAACTCGCATGTCAAGTCAGGGCGGCTATTTGACGACTCTCGTCTTTGCAACTCGACGGCCAAAAAGCCGATGGCTGCCGCACCTGCAGACCCAGACGATGATCCAGCCGGCTCAAGCAGCCACAGCAAGGGCGGCGATAAGAACCCGAAGGACAAGCAGCCACCTAAGGGGGCGGAGTCCCGGACAGGTTCATCACGCCATCGCGAAGCTGGCAACAGCCGGGGAGAACATCGGAGCCGGGAGAGAAAGGAGGACCCTCGCAAGGAAAAGGCGGCACTACCTCGTCAGGAGGGACGACGTGACGGGGAGAATCCACCTCGAAGGGAGGATAACAGAGAGAATATGCCACCTCCACCGCCGCCTCCACCGCGCAAAGAGGGAGATAACCCCTCCAAATACATACCCCCTCCACGACGGCAAAGGACTCCAAGCCCTCCGCGTAACGCGAGCCGGGTGAGCCAAAGCCGTCCTAGGGAAGAATCAAGGCGAGGAAAATCAGTTGATAAGCCGCCATCAGCTAATGATGTTCGAAGCCTAATCGAGGAGAGGAAGTCGGCCAGAGACGCCCAATACCTCGGCCCCAAGTGTTTTGGCAGAACAATCAGAGAGCAAATCCTACCTCCCACTTTGTCGAACGTAACAAAGATGGTGGAGAAGTACAACGGTACGGCTAATCCTGAGACCTGGCTCTCAGATTACGTCAGTGCCTGCGACATATACCAAGGCAGCGCCGACTCCGCAGTACGATTCTTGCCCCTGATGTTAACCGGGATGGCACGCATGTGGATTGAAGGTTTGCCGGAGAGGACAGTTCATACCTGGAGTGACATGAAGCGTGTCTTTATATAGCACTTCCAGGGCACGTATAAGTGCCCCAAGTCAATTTTCGACTTACAGCGGTGTGTACAGCAAAAGAAGGAGTCCAGCCATGAATTCGTTTCATGATAGAGCGAAATCAAAAACGCTTGCGAGGGCGTCTCAGAAACTCAGGCGATCCATGCCTTCAAGCAGTCTCTGAGGAAAGGGACGACTTTCCGCTTCATGATCTACAGCGACGAGTCAGAAACCTTGGACGGCTTACTGGCTTGTGCAAACAAATACGCTGCTGCTGACGATGACAACAAGGAAGATGGTGAAAACCGCTGGCGCGAGTCCGGGAAAAAGAAGGTTGAAGACCAAGCCGACCCTTCACACGAAGTTGCTGCTGCATTTGGCAAAGGTGGCCCAAGTAACGGGAAGTGGCAGGACAAAAAGCCGGCAAGCAACCGACCAGCCCGACCGCTAACGGTGAAGTATGATGACATCAAGCACAACCCCTGTGTTCATCATCTGAGGCCGGATGGGATGAGCTCCCACACGATCCAGCAATGCCACATTAATCGGGACATCGCTAAGGACCCGAAAGCCGGCAAGTCGAGAAACAAGCGCAAATCTAGGAAGGACGACAAGGAGAAGGAAGACGCTGCTTCAGAGTCGGATGGCGCGGTCTCCAAAGAAGGAAAGGCAACAAATTCCCTAAGCATGCTGAAAGTCTCATCGTCAATCTAGCAATAGATTCCTCTCGCGAGGAAAAGGCGGCTTGGCGAGAACTCAATGCTATGGTATCTGCAGTTCCTCAGTATTTGGATTGGTCCGACACTTCCATCACTTGGGATCGCAGCGATCACCCGGAAAGAGTCCCTTCAACGCGCACCTACGCTTTGGTCGTCAGCCCTATAGTCAACAAATACAAGTTGACAAAGGTGCTCATGGACGGAGGAAGTAGCATTAACATACTCTACACCGCAACATTGAAAAGGATGCGTCTCTCCGAGTCACAACTCAGCCACAGCAATGTGAAGTTTCATGGGATTGTGCCGGGACGACAAGCCTCCTCAATGGGAAGGATCACCCTGAAGGTCACCTTTGGCGGCACGGATAATTTCCGGATAGAAGACGTCTCTTTTGAGGTGGTTCCTTTCAGAAGTGCATATCATGCAATCTTTGGACGTCCGGCTTTCGCCAAATTCATGGCTCGGCCCTGCTACATCTATAGCAAGCTTAAAATTTCAGGACCCAATGGGATCATCACAATCAAGGGAGACTTCAAGAAGGCAAAGGAGTGTGAAGCTGCCAATGCCGCCCATGCTGAAGAAGAAATCTCCAGGGAAGAATTGGAGGATCTCAAGAAGACAATGAGTCCTAATGAGATGACGGCAACTGAAAAGCCGTCCTCTAAAGTCGACTCGAGCTTTAAGCCAAAGGATGACACCAATAAAATCAAGATCTCAAAGGATGATCCGACAAAGGAGGCCATCATTGGTGCCGGCCTCGACGACAAATAGGAAGGCGAGCTCGTCAAGTTTCTCCGTGAGAACCGGGATATCTTCGCTTCGTCACCATCTGACATGCCAGGTGTCCCGAGGAAACTTGCCGAGCACTCCTTAAAAGTCAACAAGGATGCGAAGCCGGTCAAACAAGGTCTCCAACGGCTCGGAACTGAGAAGCGCAAGGCGGTTGGAAAGGAGATCCTAAGGCTCACTACTGCCAAATTCATCCGTGAAGTTGTCCACAATGATTGGTTGGCAAATCCCGTGCTTGTCCCAAAGAAAAACACCTCTGAGCTACATATGTGCATTGATTTCACTAGCTTGAATAAAGCCTGTCCTAAAGATCCATTCGCCTTACCGCGTATCGATCAGGTCATTGATTCAACTGTCGGCTCCGAGATGCTATGTTTTCTGGATGCTTATTCGGGTTACCATCAGATAAAGATGAAGGAGTCAGATCAAATCAAGACGTCCTTCACCGCGCCATATGGCAATTACTGCTATGTCACAATGCCTTTCGGCTTAAAGAACGCCGGTGCTACTTACCAAAGGTGTATGCAGCGGTGTTTAGACAAGCAAATTGGCCGCAATGTTCACGTCTATGTCGACGATATTGCGGTCATGTCGAAGAAGTGCGGCGACCTTATCGCCGATCTTTCGGAAACCTTTGCAAATATAAGGAGTACCAGATGAAGCTTAATCCGGCAAAATGCGTCTTCAGAGTTCCCGCAGGCAAGCTTCTGAGCTTCATTGTTTCCCAAAGAGGAATTGAAGTTAACCCGGAAAAGATAAAGGCGATTCAGAACATCGAGAGGCCGACTTGTCTGAAAGACATACATCGGCTTACAGGTTCCGCCGTGGCTGTTAGCCGATTCATTAGTCGGCTTGGTGACAAAGCATTGCTATTATACAAGCTCCTCAAAAAGTCGGACAAATTTGTTTGGACAGAGGAAGCAGAGGCAACTTTGGCACAACTGAAGTATACATTGACTCATGCTCCAATCCTGGCAGCTCCGAAGGAAAAAGAGCCACTTCTGCTCTATGTGTCAGCCACCAATTTCGTGATAAGTGCCGTCATTGTGGTTGAGCGCCTGGAGGAAGGGAAACAATGGCCGGATCAACGCCCTGTCTATTTCATTAGCGAGGTGTTCTCATATTCGAAGCAGCGCTACCCTCACTACCAGAAGTTAGCTTACGGTGTATTCTTTGCCACCAGAAAGCTACAACATTACTTCCATGATCACATAATCACGATGGTAAGCAAAGCTCCATTGAAGGACATCATCAACAATGCCGACGCAACGGGTCGAGTCGCCAAATGGGGCATCGAGTTAGCAGCGTTCGACATTCAGTACAAACCGAGAACCGCCATCAAATCTCAAGTCTTAGCCGACTTTGTTGCAGACTGGACAGAGGCGATGGAGAGCACACCTTTGTCGGATTCTCAGTACTGGATAATGCACTTCGATGGCTCGAAGATGAAAGAGGGCTCGGGGGCTGGTGTAGTGCTAAAGTCGCCTAAGGGTGACAAGCTTAGCTACGTCCTTCGAATCCACTTCAATGCCACCAACAATGTAGCAGAGTATGAGGCTCTCCTCCATGGCCTTCATATGGCTAAGGAATTGGGAGTGAAGCGCATCCTCTTTTACGGCGACTCAGATCTTGTTGTACAGCAGCTTGACGGATGCTGGGACACAAAAAGTCCCACAATGGCGGAATACAAGCAAACAATCGATGAATTCGGCAGATGTTTTGCCGGCTTAGAAGTCCGGCATATCTCCCGAGACGACAATGAAGCCACTGACGCCTTAGCCAGGATAGGCTCCAGGAAGAAGGAAGTACCCCCAGACGTATTTCTCCATCACCTGCATAAGCCGTCCATCAAAGGTGGCGACGAAGACTACCCCTTGTCGGCAGAATTAGTTCATGTATGCCTGGTAACTCCAGATTGGACCATGCCATACATGGATTTTCTGATAAATAAAAAAACTGCCGAAGGACGATGAAGTGTTGAGCCGCCAAATTGAGTGCCGAGCAAAGGCGTATACAATCATTGACGGACAGCTTTACAAGAGGAGTACATCCGGCATCTTCCAAAGATGCGGTTCTCTAGAAGAAGGGCGACAAATCCTTGAGGAAATCCACTCCGGCGAATGTGGGTATTGCTGCTGTATTAAAATAAGTTGGGTGGTGCCCCAAGAGAAGGCGGAATTGCAGCTAGTAGCAGTTTTCCCACGTTTAACGAACCGAGGTTTATCGAACCAGTAGGACTTTGAAATCAACAACGAGGTGAATGTTTAAGATCTCTGGCGCTTGACCTTCAATAGACGTGGACCTGCACACACTCAACCAAAATACTTTGCCCCCAACGGCGGAAAGGTTGTCAATCTTTCCGGTCTCGCAGAAAACAAAGCGGTTAATTGTATGATGAAATAGATGAAATGTGAAAAGTGGCCAGAGGAATAATGATAATTAAAAGCAAGTAAATGAGGTTGTAAACAATGTAAAAAGATGGACCGGGGGCCATGGGTTCACTAGTGGAGTCTCTCAAGTAAATAAAATATGCATGTGATGGATGAACGAATTACAGCTAGGCAATTGACAAGATCATGACACAAACCCAATTTAGCTATGATAAAAAGTACATGATAATATTTATGGAGGCATCACGACAAGGAACAAAGACCGTTGAGTCCAACTGCATCTTTGTCTAAAAAGTCCACCGTGGGATCGCTATCCAGCCTGTCACCCAACGGTATTAAGTTGCAAGCAACAGACAATTGCATTAAGTAAAGTGCATGAAGTAAGCAATACTAATATCAAAAGAGACAATAACATAGCTGTTTTACCCTTAGTAGCAACAACACACCCTCGCCCTTAGACGTTTATGTCACTCGTGCCCAGGAACAAAAGGGGGCATGAACCCACTATCTAGCATAAATACCCTCTCTTGGAGATACACACAATCACTTGGCCAAAGTAACTACGCACATCGGAAAGCATGCAAGAACATAAATTACTCATATAAGAATCATGCACAATCTGAACATAACTTCATAATCCATCGGATCCCAGCAAACACATCACATAGCATTACAATAATCGCTCTTGATCATGTTAGGCAGCTCACAAGATCATAAGACATGAAGCACAAGAGAGAGAGACTACCAACTAGCTACTTCCACGGACCCGTAGTCCAAGGTGAGACTACTCACAAATCATCCCGGAGGAAGGCATGACGATGAAGAGCCCTCCGGGATCGATCTCCCCTCCGGCAGAGTGTCAGATCAGCTTCAGATTGGACCCCGAACTAGGGTTTTTGGTGACACCGCGTCGGGGTCGAGTTTCTGGAAAATAATGACCACCTCGATGTTTTTCGGGTTTAGGGATTTTATAAGTGTCGGAGGGGGCCGAGGGGACCCACCAGGAGCAGGGGTGGGTCCCACCCGCGGGCCAAGGGGGTCGCGGCAGGAGGTCGTCCCTGTCCTGTGGGTGGCCCCCAGGGCTTCCATTTGGTCTTCTGGTGTCTGCCGTCGAGTAAAAATTCCTCTTAAATTTTGGTGCAATTACGAGAATATTTCCAGAAGTAAATTTTCTGAAATACTGATGAGTCCCAAGTGCAGGAGATCAATTGTAGTACCTTTCAATTAGAAAAGGTTGTCGAACCCACGAGGAGCTGAAGGTATTGGTTAGAAAGAATGATAAATAAAGCAATGAAAGATGCAAATGTTTTTGGGATTTTCAATTGTATGATTGCAAAGATAATAAAAATGTCGAAATTAAATAGTAACAGTTGAAAGCCCAATCCTCTATGTGGCAAGTGGACAAGCTCAAATTGTGTGTAACTTATATGTGGAAAGCGTTCCCGAGGGCGGCATGGATATCACTAGGCATAGAGATTTATTAAACAACACGTTGCATATCTTGTCAAGTTTTAATCTTCTTGGGGCGGAGCCATAACTAGGCATAGCTAAATAAATAATCTACAACCCCTTATGATGGATCATGTAGCCACATAATATAACTGCATGACTCCGTCTTAGACTTACTTGTCCTCCCAAGTCTTCCTCAATTCATTACACTACGCTGTTCTCCTATGAGCCCTTACAGGTGAAGTGTTGTGCAGTCGACGTTCGCACAACACCATCATAGAATCACATAGAAGATAAACTCTTGACAAAATACCAACACATGTTATATATAAATCATTGCCAATTCATCCTATGCCCTCAGGAACATATGGGAACTACTCACAACGTGCAAACATGATCATAATTAGTGGCATAAAGGGTACAAAACAATCTGAAATAAATACTTCACCACCAAATAATGACAAGTACCCAATCACAAACATGAATAGGAGCACAAGACAATGATCTAGGGTATAACAACTCTCAAACTATGAGGGGAACGGAGTGGATCACGGAGATGATGATGGAGATGGTGATGGACTTGGTGATGGACTTGATGTAGAGGCCTCCTCCCATGCCAAGGAGGAGAGGTGATGACGATGGCGATGATTTCCCCCTCTTCGGAGCTCCGGAGCAGCAGGATCTGACCCCCTTCGGAGAGAATCAGGAGCTCCGCCACCGCCACGGCCTCAGATAATTCGGGAAAAATTAGGGCGTCCTTTTTCGGGGAGAACGAAGGCGTACATAAAAAGCCACCAGCGAGGAAGTGCCCGAGGCTCTGTTTGGTGGGTCCCACGCGGCCCCTGTACCTGGCCGCATGGGCCCACCCCATTTGGGCCTCGTGGCCTTCCTCTCTTCGGTCTTCTTTCCATTGCCCTTCTTCCGAAGAAAAACTGCCGTGGTATTTTTCCTTTAATTATTTGGGTTCGCGAAACTCCTGAAACAATAAAGACAAGAAAAGGGGGGTATTCTGCCTCCCAGATATTAAATACCAAAAATAGGGACTTTGTATGAAAGTCCCATAAATCATCTAAAACATGCAAAACGTTGATATAACAGTGCATATAACATTCCCATATGATAATATAAGGTATAAAAAATGATGATATAAAATGCACGTATCAACTCCCCCAAGCTTAAACCTTTACTCGTCCTCGAGTAAGTAAGGACATAGATCATTACATGCATCGATGGACTTATGGTTGATAAATAAATATGGGTATTTTATCATCGTCATATTCAATTGCAATGTAAGATTAATGAACTAAAACTCATACACATGAGGGCAACATAAGTAGAAGCTCTAACAATCTCCCCTTACTTTTGAAAGCAAATAACCATTGTATGTTGGACAACCGACTCATACTCCTTTTCCCATGCTTTTGCTCTTTATGGCAAGCATTTGAATGATTAGAGTTAAATGTGAAAGCAAATATGAGTAGTGGCCTTGATAAAGTAAAGGTTAGATGTCTCATGCCTCTTGAATACAAGTACCTGCACCATGATTACTCATCTTGGTAAACAAAGCAAGTTTAAGTTATCTATCATTGTAAGTAATAATGGTATTATCAAGAGCCTCAATTGGGGTACCTCTTGTCCCATGATATGGATCAAGCCCACATCAAAACAACAAGACAAACAAATATAATGAACAACCTCAACACCCCTTTTATTTACCACTTGATAAAGCTTTTTATTGTAGGGTATATCACAGAAAGTTCAAAATAGCATGTAAGTAAATTTCCACCATGAATGATGCATGGCTTAGATTAGCGGCCCAGGTTTCTCTCTAACCATTTATACAAACTCATTTAAACTTACCTATTTCCACATTATTTCACCATGATAGGCATCCATAAACAAAAGTACATGATATCAACTGAATAAATGATGGAACATGTTGAAAGCTTTGCATGTGACAGCACATATAGGCTAACTCCCAACCTTAAACATTTATCACGCCACTATCATCATAATATTGATCACAATGGTTCATGTTTATTATTTGATATTTTGATGATATAATTCTACAGATGTCCAACATACTCAAGTTAATTAAGTCCAAGGCAAGATGTGACTGAAACCTCTAAATATGTCACGCTCATTTGCATGAGTATTACCCATAAATCTCCAGAACAAGAGACCCATGGATGACACCATACTTTAATATTCATTGATAAACCACAAGATAGGGATACATGATAATGCTCTATGAGCTCACACAAGCCTAAACGAAATTGATAACTAAACGATAAAAGCAAAACACACCTTGACTAGATAGATAAAAGAGACTAATAAAGAGAGAGACTAGGTGGAACTCCCCCAAGCTTGACGTCTTGCTAGAACTTCCTATCTTATTTCTTATTGCCTTCATAATAATGATCTTCAAGGTCTCCAACGATCTTCATCATGAGGTTGTAGGCTTTCTCAAATTCTTCTGCAACTTCTCCTAGTTTCTCCATAAAGTTCTTCTCAACCGTCTCTTTGCTAGGCCTCCACTCGGGGCTTGATACCTTCTTGTTGGGGATCTTGCGATCCCACTCACCAGGATAATTCCTTTGAGTGGTGCGCCGGGATTCCCTGTCAATAAGAGTAGAAGCTACGTTTTTGTTTGCAAGCGAGAGCCTGGGAACCTTCCCTCCAGTTTGGATGCGCACCGTCTTCCTCTTGTTGCCAAGAGAGCAGTTCACCCCCACATTGGCTACAGCAATAGGCGATGGAGGTGCTGTTGCCAGGGGCGTGAAGTCGACAATTGCCTTGTATTCTTCTTCATCATCCTCTTCCTCATGGTCATCATCGTCGGAGTAGTCCTTCCTCTTCCTGTTCCTCTTCCATGGGGACGTGGGGCTGAGCCCTCAAGCTCATCATCATCGTCATACATGGAGGAACATTGGTAGGAGTTCCCTGAAGACATGGCTAAAACCTGGCAGACAGAGTGTCGTGGTGGGTAGCACGGCATATCCATCAAGGATGGAAAAGAGTATGGGGCAGGCGACGATCGGATGCTCGCGCGGGATTGGGCAACTAACATGCAAACACACGTCAATTACCCAGGTTCGAGGCCCTCCTTGTGGAGGTAAAACCCCTACGTCCTGCTCTTCTTGTTTCTATTGATTGATCACAAGTCGAGCTACAAGATTGCTCCTGGAGCTGTATGGCGGTGGTGCCGGCTAGAAGTGTCCAGCCGGCTAGAGGTAGACGATGATCTACGTATCCGTCTGTCTGTGTTCCGTGCTTGCTTGTCGAACGTGCCTCGCGCAGGAGGCCCATGCATGCCTTATATAGGCAGCGTCTAGGGTTTCTAGGTTACAAGGAGATTACACGATTGCCCCTATGACATCACTACTCTGGAGCCGGCTTGGAGCTATATCATCATTACACTGTAGCCGTAACGTCCGACAGGGGCTGGACGATCTGGGCCTACCAGTACGGACTGGTCGGTTGGTAGAGGCCGGCTGCTCTAGCCGGCCGTCCGCCTCCGGGTAGGCTAAGCGGCTTGCTTCATCCGGCGGGCTTCAGGCGGCACGCTGTAGCCGGCCCTTGCAGTTCTTGAAGGAATGGTCCCCTTAGGGGTATCCGGGGTTCATATCCCCGACACTAGCCCCCGAGATCGTGGAGTCTTGCCGGTTCGCCGGGTAGACTTCTCGAGCTTCAATGTTTTGTTTGTCGATGTAGTTGAAGTTGTCCGGCTTGAAGTTTGCCGGATAAAGTGATGGTAGCCGGAGGTGGACCGTCCGGCTTGAGGTAGCCGGTCTCCGGTAGTCCGGACGTCTTGGGAATCGTGGGTCGTGGCACGCGTCAGCCACGTTTCGCCGCTTGGTCGTGACGGTTGCGCCCTGCCCGATGTCAGGGGCACGTCGCTTCAGTCTTCGTCGGGCTGGATCTTCTGTGGCAACTGCCTGCTAGTGGGATCGTTTGTGGACGGCACGGCATGCCTGCGCCCCACGTGGCGCGTGGAGCGGTGCGGTTCCGTCCGCCCCGCCTTTAAAGGGGAAAAGAGGGGGAAGGCTCGGAGTTTTCGCTCCTCTCTCCCGCTTCGTCTTCTTCGCCTGTTCTTGCCTTCCTGCTCCTTGCCGATTTCTCCGTCTCGCTGCCTCCGCTTCCGTTTCTTCTTCCACCACGGGCAACAGAATTTCAATGGCGAGCACTGGTGCCTGGATGGGTTCCATCATCGACGATAAGTTCCTCCTGACGATTCACCGGAATGGGTCCATGGGGAAGAGCGGCGATGTGGAGGCTCGCGCCCCTCCCCCTGGAGAGATCTCGCCGCAGCCCAAACCGGATGAATTTGTCATGTTCTACACGCACGTGGAGCGGGGATTGGGGCTCCCCGTCAGCTCGTTCTTCAACGAGTTTCTGAATTTCTATGGGCTGCAGCCTCACCATCTGGGGGCTAACTGCATCACGCAGTTGTCTTGCTTCGTCACGCTCTGCGAGGCTTACTTGGGCATGTGGCCCAGTATGGAGCTCTTCGGCATGTTCTTCTTCTTGCGGTCTCAGGTGACCGCTGGGCTGCCGCGGGACTGTGGTAGCGTCTCCATCAGCCCGAAGAACACGCCGTTCCCCAAGATCCATCTGCCCGAGTCCGTCAAGAAGTGGCAGAACACATACTTCTATGTCAAGAACGCCACTGAGGTCGACCGGATCAAACTCCCCGCCTTCGCCAATACGCGTCCGGCGGACAGGTCCTGGAGCCGGAAGCCGGTTGTCGATGAGAGTCTGCAGGTCGTCCTGTTCGCCCGCCTGGAGAAGCTGGTGGCGGACGGCTTGAAGTCCAGGGACCTGACCCTGGCCTGGACAATAAGGCGGATGTACCCGCTGCAGGAGCGCTCGCACAAGATGTGCTTCTACTCCGGCATCCGGGATCCCACTTGTGCTTCCATGAACATCCCGACGCAGGAGGGATTAATCGAGTGGGTTTCCCGCCTTATCACTGACAAGTTTGAGGAGAATTGGAGCCTCGGGCTCGATCCCCTCGACCGCTCGGACCGCGCTCCTGAGGTTAGTTTCTTCCTTTCCCATTTTGCTTCTGATTCCCTTTCCGGCTGCCGCCTGATCTAGCCGGCTTGCCGGGTAGCTTTGTGAGATCCAGATGGTGGAAGATTTTGCAGTAGTCTTCGAGCCTGACGTCCAGGGTCCCCTTTCTGCGTCGCAGACGGCCATGCTGGAGGAGGATAGCGCCGCCGAGGAGCAGGCGGCGGGTGGAGGTGCGGACACTGCCGCTGGAGGCGGATCCGGCGGTGATGCCCGTGTCGTCGCGGGAACACGCGGCGACACCACCGAGTCGTCCGGAAGAGGTGCCGATGCCGGCGGCGGTGATGGGGGCGATGATGACGCTACCTGGACCGCAACGAGCCCGGCCCCTGCTGCCGGCGCCGACTCCGACTCGGCCGCCTACAGGGACGAGGACCTTGAGCATGACGATCCGCCTCCGGTTTCGTCGTCCCGTGGTAAGTCTTCTGGGCCCGGGGTCGCCGGGCAGGCTGACAATGTTGTGCGTGTGGTAGTAGACCTCTCCACCAGCTCTGAACCGGACTCAGAGGGTTCTTCCTCCGTGCCAGCCTCCAAGCCGGCGATATCCACCCGCCGGACCAAGGAGTTGGAGGCGGCGGCGCGGAAGAAGGTGGTCCTCCCCCGGCGGACCATGAAAGAGAGGCGGTCGAAGTCGGCCGCCGATGTCGATGCAAATGTGCCGCCCAAGCGGAAGGGCGCATTTGAGAAGCGAGGCGTGCATCCCGCCAAAAAGCGGGCTTCGTCGTCTTCTCGGCCTACCACAGGCGGCCTGTCGCCAGCCGGGAGGCCGAGGGCGGAGATATCCGAGACCGAGGCCAGGGCGGACGAGATCTTGGCCGACGTCCGGGCTGAAGTCGGCGCCAAGATGGCGGAGGAGGCCCAGACTGATGGGGCCAACAATGAGGTGATTGGTCTTGCTTTGGGTGGTGATTTCATTTACGATTCGAATCCGGATGACTTGGAGAAGGAGTTTTACGCTCAGTCGGCGCAGGCAGTCTTAGCCTTAGGAGCATCTGATGCTGATTTTACTGTGGAGCAGTTGTTGGCCTCGAGGGAGGACGAGGAGAGGACGAAGGCGGCGGACGCGGAGAGGACCGAACCCGCCGCCGGCAAGACCCGCGTCCAGGTGGTTAATCTTTCCCCTCCTTTTGTTCTTGGCAATGACTCGGGTATTGATGATATGGAGAAGGCTATTTACGCGGAGCTGGCGCAGGCGGACTCGATCCGGGCATCGATGGATGCCCAGGCGGCTGCAAGGCAACCAGCGGCTGCCAAGGCGGCCGAGGAGAAGGCGGCAGCGGGCACGGAAGCCGGCGACTCCGCAAAGGCCTCTGCCGGGGCCAAGGTGGTGCCGGCTCGCACGGAGCGGCCGGTTGAGGACCCTGTCGTCCCGGCGAAAGGCGGCGATGCGCCTTCCGGAGGCGTGAAGCGCCCGTCCGACGCTGTGCCTCCCCCTCCGCCAAAGCGGACGAAGAGGAGGGCGGCCAAGGTGCTGGGCTCGTGCGTCGGGTGAGTCTTTGTCTTGTGGTAGGAATCTTCACAACTTGCGTTCGATGGTGACACCCTCCTTGTTTCGTAGGGCACCGCTCCCTATAACGGAGACGGCAGTCGTCGCTGTGAAGGAGTCGACTTCGGTGCCTGTCACCGAGGTCCCCGTGTCGCAGGCAGCTGATCCGCCTTCGGAAGCGAAGGCGACGGAGGCGGCCAGCCGAGTGCTGGTGGAGGCGGCTGATCCGCCTTCGGAGGCGAAGACGACGGAGGCGGCCAGCCGAGTGCTGGAGGAGGCGGCCCCCCTTGTAGTCGACTTCAACCCTCCGGCTTCAAGTGGAGACGCCGAGACGCCCGTGGGCGCTTTTCAGGTGGTTTCCCAGCCCGGCGCCGGGGCTGGGTATACCGCCTTCCCCACTCCTTCGTTGACGGTGGCCGTGACAGCCAAGGACAAAGCCATCGCGGAAGCGACGGCCTTGCTCCCCGGCCCTCGCCAATCGACTTTGTATCTTCTCCGACGTACTCCGGACCGGTACCGGCTCGGCCCGACGCGTCGGGAAAGTTCCCCCTCGCCGAACTGGCGGAGCGGGTGGCCAGGGATAACTTGGCCAATGTGACGTTGCTCTGCTCCTCCATGGAGCAAGGCCTTGCCGCGGCGAATAAGGAGGCGACATTGCTCAAGCGGGAGCTTGAGGCGGCCAAAGGTTTGGCTCCCTTTTTCTTTCCGCACTTTGTCTTGCATGTCTCGGCTTGACGGTGACTTGATCTCCACAGGTGACTCCACCTCCCGCGCCGGCTTGGAGAAGCAACTGAAGGAGAAGGATGCCGCCTTGGCCTTGTCCAAGGCCGATCTCCAAGCGGCGGAGAAGGCATTGGAAGAGCGCCGCCTCGAGGTCGTCCGGCTGGACGAGGAGGCGGCGAAACTGCGGGAGGCCGAGCGTCGGATGCAGAGCGAGGTTGAATCTCTTCGCGGTGACGCGGCCAAGCTGAAAGATCACTGAAGGCTTCCGTCGAGAATACCGACCAGATCGTCCGGGAGGCCAAGGCTCGCGAACTTGAGCATGAACAGCTGGTGAGCGGCTGGTCAAGGNCCGGTGCCGGCTCGGCCCGACGCGTCGGGAAAGTTCCCCCTCGCCGAACTGGCGGAGCGGGTGCCAGGGATAACTTGGCCAATGTGACGTTGCTCTGCTCCTCCATGGAGCAAGGCCTTGCCGCGGCGAATAAGGAGGCGACATTGCTCAAGCGGGAGCTTGAGGCGGCCAAAGGTTTGGCTCCCCTTTTTCCTTTCCGCACTTTGTCTTGCATGTCTCGGCTTGACGGTGACTTGATCTCCACAGGTGACTCCACCTCCCGCGCCGGCTTGGAGAAACAACTGAAGGAGAAGGATGCCGCCTTGGCCTCATCCAAGTCCGATCTCCAAGCGGCAGAGAAGGCATTAGAAGAGCGCCGCCTCGAGGTCGTCCGGCTGGACGAGGAGGCGGTAAAACTGCGGGAGGCCGAGCGTCGGATGCAGAGCGAGGTTGAGTCTCTTCGCGGTGACGCGGCCAAGCTGAAGGATCAACTGAAGGTTTCCGTCGAGAATACCGACCAGATCGTCCGGGAGGCCAAGGCTCGCGAACTTGAGCATGAACAGCTGGTGAGCGGCCTGGTCAAGGAGGTTGAAGACGTAAACGAGCTAATCCTCGGTGAGTGAGGTCTCCTTTCTCCTTGGTTTTTGCTTTAGGTCTTCTACCCGGCTTACTGGTTTGAACTGCAGGCCTCTATCCCGAGGTGGATGCGCAACTTGAACAAGATGCTGCCTCGGCTCGCTCTCGACCGGAGTCCTCTGGTGCCGCTGCCAGGTCTGCTCCGACTACCGCCTCCCGTCTCCTGCGATTCGGCCAGGAATTCAGGCGGCTGAAGGAGGCGGCAGAAGGCGTGCTTGAGAATCTGTGGCCGGACACTCCCTTGCCGGCTGCTCTCCACGACCTATGTGCCCGGCTCGAAGGAGCGCCTGTCGGCATCAACGATCAAGTGGAGATGGCGGCGCGTGGAGGTACCGACATGGCCCTAGCCGTGGTGAAGTCGTGGTACCCTGGCCTGCAGCCGAGCAGGCTGATGGAAGGCTTCCGCGACGGGACGTCCCTCGCGAGCTTGCGTCCAGAAATTGCCGAGGCTTCCAAGCGGATTGCCGAGGCGGTTGAATTGACGACGCTGGTACCAGCCGAGCCATCTTCGACGCCGAAGCCGACTGAAGATGCTGAAGCCGGCGACGCTGCCGCTACTGACGCCACTGCCATCTGATTCGCTTGCCTCCCCGGGATGCCGGGTGTAATTGTTATTCTGCGCCGTCAGCTGTCCTGCCACATTAACCATTCTGTTGTCTTGGACACCTTTGAAGGTCATTATGTAAAAATTTGCTATTCTGCTTCCTGCTATGATTTGTTATCGTGGGTGTCGTTTCCTCTGTGACTGCTGGGCCTTTGTGCTATAATTCGTGCTTGTTTTTGGTGGTGATTATCGCCATCCCTAGCCCCCGAATTTTGGGCCGGTTTGAGCATCAATCCGGGTCGAAATTCCATATTTCCTGTTTATCGCTTGTCTTCTGTCGTCGTTATATCGTGCAGCCCTCGAGTCCATGACTTGGGGTGATTTAGATATACGTCCGGGTCTGCGGAGCCGGCTTGCCGGCTGCGCAGCCCCCGGGAATCTTTTGCCGGCTAACGGCTTCGCAGCCCCCGAGTCCATGACTCGGGGTGTTTTTATGTTCGTCCGGGTCTGGGCAGCCGGCTTGGCGGGTGCGCAGCCCCCGGGTATGTTTTGCCGGCTAACGGCTTCGCAGCCCCCGAGTCCATGACTCGGGGTGATTTTTATGTGTTCATCCGGGTCTGGGCAGCCGCCTTGGCGGGTGCGCAGCCCCCGGGTATCTTTCGCCGGCTGACGGCTTCGCAGCCCCCGAGTCCATGACTCGGGGTGATTTTTTTATTCGTCCGGGTCTGGGCAGCCGCCTTGGCGGGTGCGCAGCCCCCGGGTATCTTTTGCCGGCTACCGGCTTCGCAGCCCCCGAGTCCATGACTCGGGGTGGTTTTTGTATGTTCATCCGGGTCTGGGCAGCCGCCTTGGCGGGTGCGCAGCCCCCGGGTATGTTTTGCCGACTGACGGCTTCGCAGCCCCCGAGTCCATGACTCGGGGTGTTTTTGTATGTTCATCCGGGTCTGGGCAGCCGCCTTGGCGGGTGCGCAGCCCCCGGGTATGTTTTGCCGACTGACGGCTTCGCAGCCCCCGAGTCCATGACTCGGGGTGTTTTTATGTTCGTCCGGGTCTGGGCAGCCGCCTTGGCGGGTGCGCAGCCCCCGGGAATCTTTTGCCGGCTTGGGCTTGTCTCCTTGGCTTCCGCGCGTGGACCCGGTTGCAGTTACTGAAGGGTCCCGTCAATTGTCTCGTCGCCACGTGTTGATCGTGGGATCGTGGGCGACGGTTGGGTCTCCCACGTTGTCCCCTGTTCCCGCTATAAACCTGGGTGGTTCTTTGCGTCTTCCTCACTTGCTACTTCATCTCGCTCCCGCTTCATCTTCTTCTTCCTCGTCTCATTTCCTTTCGCAACTCCAGCATGGTGAAGTCCGAGCCCATGGACGATGTCGCCGAGGAGACCCCCGCTGCGCCTCCGGCGAAGCGTCCTCGCGGTCGTCCCCCTAAGAGCGGCGGCCGTGGGCGAGGGAAAGCAGTTGCCTCCACTGCCACCGGTAGCATTGCTGGCCGCGTCAAGGGCGGCGGCCGTGCTGGCCTGAGGAATGCGGGTGCCGCCGGTGGCGGCGTCAGCATCGTCGCCGGTCGTGGCAAGCAGCTCCTCGTTCTTGACGGCACGTCGAGCGAGGGGGAAGCCGCCCCAGTTCTTCCACCTCCGGGCTTCGACCCGATTCCGAAATACCCTCCGTCCGCCGTCGCCGACGTCGAGGAAGAGAGCACAGAGCTGTCTTCCGCTTCTTCCGACTCGCTGGAGAACCCACGGCGCCCGGCCTGGGGTGTGTTCCCCACCGGGGAGTTCCTGCTGATCCTGCACTCGCCGGCAACTGGGCCAGTGCAGAGGCTTCCCGACGCTTTGGCCGAGGCACTGCCGGGCCCTGGCCACTTCAAGTTCAAGCTTTTCCGCGAGGGTGCCTCCCAGGGTCCCTGGGATGTAACCGTCCGGTTCTCCTCCCAGGAGGTTGGCAATGCTGTCGTCAACCGGGTGGAGTTCGTCAGGGGCTGGGACGAGTTCGCCGACTTCTACGAGCTCGAAGCCGGCTTCGTCCTCTACTTCCGCCTCCGACGTGACAAGGGCGTCTTCTTCGTGAAGGTGTTCGATGGCACCCTCTGCATCAAGCTCTGGGGCGGCAAGAAGATAGGCGGATCCGGGAAGGCGAAGGCTGCCGCTTAGGGAGCTCTGCCGGCTCCGCCTTGTAGTTGCGCGGGGTAGGTCCGCCTGTGGACCTCCCTCTTTTGTTTTATTATCCAGCTTCCATCTGTAAGACCTTGTTTAATTCCAATGCTTCTGTTCCTGTACTTTTGCTTGTGTGCAATTTCCATTTCCTGTTTGTCGTGCCTGTGTCCGGCTTGGGCTTTCGAAGCCGGTTGGCGGCATTTCCGCGTGTGAAAGGAGATGTCGAAGCGATTAGTTTGCTGTTATGATCATAGAGTATAATTTTATTGTGCTTAACTCAACTTTACACTCGCCTGTAGCCTTTCCCGTCGCCGTTCGTGTGCACTTCACCGTCTAGCGGGATCATGCACACTACTTCAACGTTAGGATTCGGTTTGTTAGGCCAGGGTTTTCTCAGCCGGTAACGACTTCTACTTCTTACGTCTTTCGCATACACTCCGCCTCCAGCTTATTCTCTTGCCGGCCTTAACCGGATCCGAAGAGTTAGCCGTTTAGCTTTGTGTAGTTAATCATCCGTATTCGGAGAAGCGGTTGCCGACTGCCGGCTTGGCCGAGTTTGCAGAAGAACATTATTTCAGCCGGCAATACTTCCCTTTACGCGTTTTTCACGTTACTGGCCCCTTCCAGCTTGTTCTCTTGCCGGCCTTAACCGGATTCGAAGAGTTAGCCGTTTAGGGGTTAGCCACGCTACACGGCCGCTAAAGGCAATCTTGCCGGCTGCCGGAAAAGCCGGATAGAAAATGCAGAAAAAGTTGCAAAAAACTGCTCATGTGTTCATCATTCTCGCTTCTTTTATTGATAGCATAGGTGATACATACATTGTTCTTTCTCAAGTGTAGAATCGACGCAAGAGTGCCGCGTTCCATGGCCTTTCCGTTTCATCGCCTTCCTTGTCCATCGTGTCCTTCTTGTGCTCACGGGCGTCGATGAGGTAGTAGGCATCGTTGATGAGCGCTTTGCTGACGATGAATGGTCCTTCCCATGGCGATGACAACTTGTGCATGTTTTTGGTGTCTTGGATGAGCCGGAGCACGAGGTCGCCTTCACGAAAGCGGACATTCTTGATGCGCCGACTGTGGTAGTTGCGTAGCTGTTGCTGATACATTGCCGACCTTGATTCGGCAAGCTGGCGTGCTTCCTCGAGCAGGTCCATTCCGTCTTCGTAGGCTTGCTTAGCTTGCGCTTCCGTGTACAGCACGATCCGGGGTGCGTCGTGCTCGATGTCTGTTGGCATGACGGCTTCCGCCCCATGGACGAGGAAGAAGGGGGTGAAGCCGGTTGAGCGATTCGGCGTCGTCCTTAGGCTCCAGAGGACAGAAGGCAACTCCTCTTCCCACGCTCCGGCTGCCCGCTCAAGCGGTTCGAGCAGCCGAGGTTTGATGCCGGCTAGAATGAGGCCGTTTGCACGCTCGACTTGTCCGTTTGACTGCGGGTGTGCGACGGAGGCCACGTCGAGCCGGATGCCGGTCCTGCCGCAGAACTTGGCGAATTCTCCCTTGACGAAGTTTGTCCCGTTGTCCGTGATGATGCTGTTGGGGTAGCCGAAGCGGTAGATGATGCTTTTGAGAACTTGACGGCCGTTGGTCCATCCAGTTTCTTGATCGGCTTGGCTTCGATCCATTTCGTGAACTTGTCGACCGCTACCAGCAGGTGTGTCATGCCTCCACTGGATCTCCTCAGTGGTCCAACCATGTCGAGCCCCCAGACGGCAAACGGCCAGGTGATGGGAATTGTCTTGAGTGCCGAAGCCGGCGTGTGCTTCTGCGTTGCAAATCGTTGGCAGCCGTTGCAGAGTCGGACCAGCTGGTTCGCGTCCGCCAGCGCAGTCGGCCAGTAGAACCCGTGCCTGAATGCCTTGGCCACAATTGCCCTTGAGGATGCGTGATGGCCGCATTCGCCTTGATGGATCTCCTTGAGGATCCTGTTTCCTTCTTCTTGGCTCACGCAGCGTTGGAACATTCCGGATACGCTGCGCTTGTATAGCTCGTTGTTGATGATGGTGTAAGCACTTGCCCGGCGTTTGATTTGCCTGGCGGTGAGCTCGTCCGCCGGGAGCTCGTTGTTGGCGAGGTAGGCGAGGAAGGGTTGGGTCCATGGCGGAGCCGCTTCGATGACGAGGACCTCGACAGGCTCCGTCTCGCCTGGAGCCGGCCCAGCCGACTCCGTGTCAGGCGGCATCCGGATGGAATCGGAGCCGGGACACGGCGTGATGGATGGTTTGTAGAGCTTCTCGAGGGCGACGCCGGGTGGGATTTCCTTGCGAAGAGAGCCAATGTTCGCCAGGGTGTCGGCCGCCTCGTTGTTGGAGCGATGGATGTGATGGAATTCGCATCCCTCGAAGTATCCCGCGAGCTGCTGGACGAAGAAGCGGTAGGCGGCCATGTTGGGGTCCTTGGCGTCCCAATGACCAGTGGTCTGCTGGACCACCAAGTCGGAGTCGCCGTAGCAGAGGATTCGCTTGATGTTCATAGCCTTGGCGAGCTTGAGGCCGTGTGCGAGAGCTTCGTACTCGGCTACGTTGTTGGACGCCGTGAAGTGGATCTGGAGCACGTATTCGAGTCGGCCCCCCTTGGGCGAGGTGAGGACGACTCCAGCGCCGAGTCCCCAGTAGTTTTTGGAGCCGTCAAAGTGCATGAGCCAATGCTCGCCGGAGTTGGGTGGCGGCGGTACGTGGTCCGTCTCCGTCCAGTCGGCGAGAAAATCCGCCAGCTCCTGCGACTTGATCGCTGTTCTCTTGTCGTACTCGACTCCGTGCGCCGTCAGGTTGATCGCCCATTTCGCAACTCGGCCGGTTGCGTCCTTGTTGCCTATGATCTCGGCAA
The DNA here is from genome assembly GCA_012064385.1 of Puccinellia tenuiflora. NCBI lineage: Eukaryota > Viridiplantae > Streptophyta > Magnoliopsida > Poales > Poaceae > Puccinellia > Puccinellia tenuiflora. The sequence continues at coordinate 825,194 of QRDG01000160.1, read as the reverse complement.
GCGGCGCGTCGCTTATCACTTTGATAGGGTGCTCTTGAAAGTAATGCTTCAGCTTCTTCGTTGCCATGTACACGCCGTAGACGAGCTTCTGGTAGTGTGGGTAGTTTTGCTTCGACTGCGAGAGCACCTCACTGAGGTAGTAGACTGGCCGCTGAACCGGCCGCTGCTTGCCGGGTTCGTCTCGTTCCACCACTAGGACCACGCTGACGACTCGATTGGAGGCGGCGATGTACATGAGCATGGGCTCCTTTGGAGTCGGCGGTGCTAAGACTGGGGTGGTGGTCATTGCCCGCTTGAGTTCCCTGAAGGCGGCGTCGGCCGCGTCGCTCCAGACGAACTTGTCCGTCTTCTTCAGTAAGTGGTAGAGCGGGAGAGCCTTCTCCCCGAGCCGGCTGATGAAACGGCTGAGGGAAGCTAGGCACCCGGCAAACTTCTGGATGTCCTTGACGCTTCTCGGCTGTCGCATGTTGTCGATGGCGGCGATTTTTTCCGGGTTGGCCTCGATTCCTCGTGCCGACACAAGGTAGCCGAGTAGCTGTCCGGCTGGAACGCCGAACACGCATTTCTCCGGGTTGAGCTTCATCTGGAAGCGGCGGAGGTTGTCGAAGGTTTCTTTGAGGTCGAGGAGGAGGGTGTGCTTCTCCTTGGTCTTGATGACGACGTCGTCGACGTAGGCGTGCGCGTTGCGACCGATTTGGTCGTGCAGGCATTTCTGCATGCAGCGCTGGTATGTTGCTCCCGCGTTCTTCAAGCCGAACGGCATGGTGGTGTAGCAGTACGGGCCGTATGGGGTGATGAAGGCGGTCTTGAGTTGGTCGTCCGGGTTCAGCGGAATTTGGTGGTAGCCGGAGTAGGCGTCGAGGAGGGAGAGGAGGTCGCAGCCGGCCGTGGAGTCGATCACTTGGTCGATGCGCGGCAATGCGAAGGGGTCCTTAGGGCAAGCCTTGTTGAGGTGGGTGTAGTCGATACACATCCGCCATTTCTTGTTCTTCTTTTCCACCATCACCGGATTGGCTAGCCACTCCGTGTGTTGCACTTCTCTGATGAACCCGGCCGCGAGTAGCCGGGCTATTTCTTCTCCTATGAGTTGTCTTCTTCCTTCCGCGAAGCGTCGCAGGGACTGTTTTACCGGCTTGACGTCTGGCCGGACGTGAAGAGAGTGCTCGGCGAGTTCCCTCGGCACACCAGGCATGTCCTTGGGGGACCACGCGAAGATGTCCCGGTTCTCACGGAGGAACTCGACGAGCGCGCTTTCCTATTTGGGGTCCAGGCTCGTCCCCACGGAGACGAACTTGGACTTGTCGCTGTCGTCGAAGTAGATCTTCTTCGTGTCCCGGGCCGCCTGAAAGTTCGACTCGCCAGCCGGCTTGGCCGACTCCGGAATCTCCAGCTTTTCCTCGCTAGCCTTGCGCTTGAACTGCTTCATCTCCTCATTGCAGACCATGGTCTCAGCCACCTTCGCGCTGTCGGAGGCGCATTCGATGGAGCGTTTATAGTCTCCGGCGACGGTGATGATCCCGCGTGGGCCTGGTAGCTTCATCTTGAGGTAAGCGTAGTGGGGCACCGCCATGAACTTGGCGAGCGCCGGCCGCCCGAGGATGGCGTGGTAGGCGCTGGAGTGGTTGACCACCTCGAAGGAGATGGTCTCACGGCGGTGGTTGTTCTTGGTGCCGAATAGGACGTCCAGCCGGATGAGGCCCATGGACGATCCGGCTCGCCCCGGCACGATGCCGTGGAAGACCGTCCGGCTTGTCGTCAAGCTGGACTCGGAGACGCCCAGCTTCTCCAACGTGTCGCGGTAGAGGATGTTGATGCTGCTGCCTCCGTCGATAAGGACGCGCGAGAAGGTGCAAGCGCGCTTGGAGGGGGAGATGATCATGGGATCTAGGACCAGAGCATAGCCGCCTGGGTTGGGCATCAGTTCCGGGTGGTCGCGGCGATCCCACGTGATCGGCTCCTGCGACCAGTTGAGGTACTGGGGGACGGGTGGAACCACCGCGTTTACTTCCTTGAACCGTTCGCGCCGGCTTCGCTTGTCGTCGCGCTCGCTGACGAATACGATGTAGGCGGCATCCGGATCCTGGTAGCCGTCTGGACCTCTTGGAGGCGGAGCCGGAAGGCGTTCCCTCCTTTCTTCTTCGCGTTGACGATCATCGCGATCCCTGTCCTCGCGTCGTCTGTCGTCGCGTCCTCGATCGTCCCGTCCGGCTTCATCTCGAGGCGGAGGCGGGTTTCGTCGCTCGTACGGTGGCGGCCTTGGGCGTCCGAGGGTGCATTGCCTGACGGTGTGGTTCGCTGGCCGGTCGCCATGGTTCCGGCACGGTTGATCGAGCATGTAGTCGTAGTTGTTCCTCGCCCTTGTCCGGCGCATGTCGCCGCTCGTCCTCATGCGGCGGTTGTCGAAGCCTCCTGCCGGCCTTCCCTCGGTCGTGGCGACGACCTTGGACTCGACACGGTCGTCCGCAGTCTTGCGCTTGCCGGCCGCGTCGGAGTCACGCCGGGTCGATTTTCCTCCATCTTGGTTCTCCGTCCGGCTGCGGCGTGCAGCCGGCTCCGTCGTGATGATTCGTCCGGCTTCGTCGAGTCGGATCGGGTTGGTCATGCCCGCGTCGGCAGTGGCGTACTCGTCGGCGATTGCCATGAGCTCTGCCATGGTCTTCGGGCTCTTCCTCAGGAGCCGGTGCTTGAGCAGTGTTTGATCTCGGCACCCTTGGATGAAGTACTGGACGGCCTGGAGCTCGAGTACTCCCTCGCAGGAGTTGCGAAGGCTTGTCCACCGGGTGAGGTAAGCTCGGTCCGACTCGCCGTCCTTCTGCTTGCACAGCGCGAGCAGCTGTGCGTTGCCAGGGCGCAAGTAGGTGCCGGTGAAATTGCGGTTAAACACCTCCTCGAAGTCCAGCCAGCTGTTGACGCTCTCCTTCGGAAGGCTGTTGAGCCAAGTCCGTGCCGATCCCTGGAGCATGAGTGGCACGTAGCGCACGGCCACCCGCTTGTTGCCGCCTGCGATGTTGACCGCCGTGACGTAGTCGGCGAGCCAGTCTTCCGGCTTCGCGGTGCCGTTGTACTTGGGTGTGTCCCTGGGGAGAGTGAATCCCTTTGGGAATCGCTCGCTCCGGATGCGGGGTCCGAAACAGCGATGAGCAGCGATGTCCTCTTCCTCGATGATGCTTGACAGCTTGAGCACGTCGATGCGGTGGCGTGCGTCGTCGCTGGTTTCAGGTCCCAGCGGTCCCAGGCGTTCGTCGATGGTGACCTTGTGGCCGACTCGCTCCTTGACGTTCCGTCCGGCTCGAGGCTCGCTCCGGTTGCCGTCTTCACGTCGTCCAGCCGGATCACGGCCATGATCACGAGGATGCGAACTCGCGCTCCCCTCGCGATGAACTCGTGGTTGCTTGTCCTTCGCCCTTCCGCGGCTCGTGGACGACGCCTCTGCACCTTGCTTGGACTTGCCGGCTGCATCGTAGCCTGGAGGCGGCTCATGATGCCCCTTGCTTGCCGTTGCCTCCGTTTCTCGCTGCTGCCGGTTGGCCGTGTTGATGAGTTGCCGAACCCGGCACATCTGTTGACGTAGTTCTTCGCCTTGGAGATAGGGTAGCTCGGCGGCTGCTGCTTCCGCCGCCCTCATGTTTTGCGTAGGACAGCTATACTCGGGGAAGCTGAGGTCGGTGAGTTCATGCGCCTGGCCGGCTCGGTTCATGGCGCCACCAAGGTCTCCTCCTTTGCGCCTGACTTCATTCAGCTTCTCCGCGTTGCGGTCCGCCTGCTCGAAGCCGTGTGCCGAATTGTACTCGCGAATTGTGGCGCTGAGCCGGCGCTGGGTCGACGCGAGGTTTAGCGCCTTGTCGTAGATCTGCTGCCGCATCCTCTCGAGTTCAGCCGCCGCCTTGGCTGGATCAGCACTCGGCGCGATGGGGGTGCTTAGCAGCTCGAAGTCGGCCTCCAGGTTGCGCTGGTAGCGTGAAGGTTCGCCAGCTTCATGGACGGTGGTGGTGACGGGGCCTCCTGCCGCCGCGTGCTCGACCATGTGCACCTCGGCGTAGACGTTGAGCTTGGCGACGTCGCGGTCCGCGTCGCCGGAGTTGAGGTAGCCGAAGGCGGAGTCGTCGTTGCAGGTGCTGGCGTCGAAGATCGAAGGAGCCAAGCTCGAGTAAACCACCTCCGGGTACTCCTGAGCGGCGACGGCGACGTAGACGTGGAAATCGCCAAGAGTGACGATCGCTCCTCCGCTGGCGACGTCCACGTCGGCGAAGCTGTTGGTGTTGTCGAGGACGCAGCCGACGGAGCCGATGGAGAGCACGAGGCCGGAGACGATCCGCCGACCACCCACAGTCCGGGATCCCGCGCAGAACGTGACTCCGTTCGCCGCTAGCCCCACGGTGGGCGCCAAATGTCGTGGTGGGTAGCACGGCATATCCATCAAGGATGGAAAAGAGTATGGGGCAGGCGACGATCGGATGCTCGCGCGGGATTGGGCAACCAACATGCAAACACACGTCAATTACCCAGGTTCGGGGCCCTCCCTGTGGAGGTAAAACCCCTACGTCCTGCTCTTCTTGTTTCTATTGATTGATCACAAGTCGAGCTACAAGATTGCTCCTGGAGCTGTTTGGCGGTGGTGCCGGCTAGAAGTGTCCAGCCGGCTAGAGGTAGACGATGATCTGCGTATCTGTGTCTGTCTAACGTGCCTCGCGCAGGAGGCCCATGCACGCCTTATATAGGCAGCGTCTAGGGTTTCGGGTTACATGGAGATTACATAATTGCCCCTATGACATCACTACTCTGGAGCCGGCTGGTACTATCTCATCATTACACTGTAGCCGTAACGTCCGACAGGAGCTGGACGATCTGGGCCTACCAGTACGGACTGGTCGGTTGGTAGAGGCCGGCTGCTCTAGTCGGCCGTCCGCCTCCGGGTAGGCTAAGCGGCTTGCTTCATCCGGCGGGCTTCAGGCGGTACGCTGTAGCCGGCCCTTGCAGTTCTTGAAGGAATGGTCCCCTTAGGGGTATCCGGGGTTCATATCCCCGACACATAGTGTGATACGGCCATGAACCTTGCGAATGTCGGGCGACCCAAGATGGCGTGGTACTGCGAGGGCCAGTCGACGACTTCGAACTCGATTTTCTCTTTGCGGAAGTTTGTCGGGTCTCCGAAAACTATGTCCAGATGGATTTTTCCCAAGGGATATACAGCCTTCCCGGGTACTATTCCATGGAACGAAGTGTCAGAGTCTACAAGGCTAGCTTCGAGCGATATCTTCATGCGGCGCAGTGTGCTGGCGTAGATGATGTTAATGCCGCTTCCACCATCCATGAATACCTTACTCATGACGTACCCACCGATTTGGGCTCCGAGTACTAAGGCGGCGTGACCTGGTCGCGGCACCTGGGGTGGATGATCCTCTCTTGAGAATGTGATTCTGTACTCGGACCAGTTGAGGTAGTCAGGAGTGGCTGGGGGTGCTGACACCGCTAAATTGACCTGTCGGGTTATCAACTTTTGGGTCCTGTTCGAGGGACGCCCCTTTTGTATCATTCCTACATGACCGACCGGGGCGGGGAAAGGTTCTGCCGCAGCCGGGGGCGGTAGCAATTGCTGGGGTGGTGGCACCCGCTGGATTACGGATGCCAGTTGCGGCGGGGGGAGTGGTAGCGCCTCGGGTGCATCTTGTATCATTACTCCCGGGATTGATGAATACCCTTTGTTCTGCGCGGCTTGATGGATCCGCCTGTATGCCGCTAATAACTTCTCAAACTTACGGCATTCTTTCAATTGATGACCCGAACTGATGTTGCCGTGCTCATCCTTGTATGGGTGGAAAGGGCATGGACCTGTGAGCATTTGCTCTCCGTCCTGCTCAGGTTGTCGCTGCCTCCATTCTCTCCTGCGGCGATTCCCTTCTCGATCGTTGTGGAAACCTGCCGCTACCATCTCGGCTAGCTCATTCGGGTCAAAGTTGGGGAACTTCCTCTTTTTCCTGGGGTCGTAGCCGCGACTTCGTCCCGAGTCTTGTTGATAGTCACGATCATCGTGCCCCCTGGGCCGGTCGTTGCGCATGTAATCCTCACCGTTTGCCCAGTCGTTAGCGACATCCATCAGCTGGGCTACTGTCTTCGGCTTCCGTCGCCCCAGTTCTTCCTTGAGCTCTCGCCTTCGCAATCCCCGTGCAAAGGCGTCCACTGCGTTTTCTTCTGATATCTCCTCCACGGTGTTCTTCATTATTGTCCAGCGCTGGATATAGGAGCGCAGTGACTCGCTTGATCCTTGGACGCATGTTCTGAGTTCTTCCGCCGTGGCCGGGCGCTTATAGGTACCTTGAAAGTTTTGGGTGAACGTGGTGACTAAGTCGTTCCAGGACCCGATGGTGTCTGCGGGTAGACTCTTAAGCCATGCACGTGCCGAACCCGTAAGCTGCAGCTGCAGATACTGCATCGCTGTGTTCCGTGTACCGCCCTGGCACTGTACTGCCGTGAGGTAATCTTCTATCCAGGTTTTCGGCTCCTGTAGGCCGTCGTATTTTGGAGTTTCCGATGTCAGCTTGAATCCTGTTGGCATGCGGGACTCGCGTATGCGCCGGATAAAACACTTGGCTCCACACGGCTCGTCCTCCTCTTCCTCCGGGTCTGGCGCTCTCCGGTTCTCCTCGCGCCTTGTGTGGTTCTGCTCGACTACCACACGTGGGGCCATGCTACGATCTTCACCATGTGCTCGGCGGTTCCGATCCACTGTTTCTTGCGCACGCCTGTCACGTGCTGTCATTGTTGGGTGCTCCTGCCGAGGCTCGACGTGATGCCGGGGTGAGGCTTCTCGGTGACGTTCGCGTCTGGGCGGCGGGTGCACTAGTTCTACTGCTGTGGCCGGTGGCCCGGCAGTTTGCAACGCGGTTCCGAGCATGCCGACTCCTCGGATCATCTGCCTGTGCAGTTCTGCTCGCGGATCATCATCTTGAGGCTGCGTGGTGAGCAAATATGTCGCCAACGCCATGGCAGCATCTTGCGGTGTCTTGGGTAGTACACAGCCGTTTGCATCTACCGTGTTGAAGGAGGACTCGAGGCTTCGAGTCGCTTCCCGTCTAGACCCTTCGGGCATGTCGTCGAGTCTTGAACGGTGGCGGGTGTGCCCCCGCTCCCTAGGGGTGTGCACTGAAGCGGAGGAGCGAAGGGACGACAACGCTGCCCTCCGCTCACTCGACTCTTGTGCGCGGTGTTGTCGGTCGTCAAGCTCTTCTCGTCGTCTCTTCAAGCGCTTGGCCTGGTCGTGGAGAAGGTGATGGTAAACCATCAGTTCTTCCCTTGTTGCGTCGGGTCCGAGCGGGGTTGCGTTTTGCACAGCCGCCTTTATCCTAGCCATTGCGGCTTCGCCGATTGAGATGGTTTCTCGGGGATCTTGTGATCCTTGCGAGTCACCGGTCCTCTCGCTAATCATGCAGATGGGAGAAGATGAAGAACCCGTAGGTTTGTGTGACCTTCCTGGAATTGACCCACCCGAAACGAAGAGGAAAAAGGGAACAAGAATAAGAAATTTTGTAGAGTGGATAGAGAAAGAGCCCCTGTGAAGTGGTCTTTGCTGCACGATACACATGGAGCTAGGTACGGCATCATGACAACCAACCTTGCTGAGATTTATAATTTCGTCCTTAGAGGGAATAGAAGTCTGCCATTGACAGCGCTAGTGGAGGGGGTGCTGCATGGAACAATGACATATTTTAGGGAGAGACGGCTAGAAGCCGTCAAGCATATTGAGGATTTTCCCAATACACCTTACTGCAGGAAGATAAAGAGGTACATGGACAAGAAGATAGAAAAAGCACGGCTACACTCAGTCGTGAGAATTGGTAATGAAGAAGCGAGGTTTGAAGTACGTTTACCGACTGGAAGATTTGGCGGAGCTAATGAGCTTCTAACCCAGGAGGTTAGGATTAGTAATGAAGAACATCCAACATGTGAGTGCACATGCAACAAACCAAGACTATACCATCTGCCTTGCTCACATGTCTTGGCTGTGTGTGCTCAGATGGGACTGAACCCAGGGTGTTTCGTGTCACCATATTACAGGAAGGAGGAGGTGCTTCATACTTGGACGGGGGAGATGACTGGTTTTAGGGTTGTTGTTAATTTTAACAAGGTAAACCCGGTAGAAAGGGAGTACGTTCCAGACCCTTCTCTAATGAGGATAAGTAGAGGAAGACGACAGTCGCGTCGCATCCGTAATAATATGGATGAGTCTGAAGCTGGTGGGTGTACTCGAATATGTTTGCTTTGCAATGAAAAAGGGCACAAAGAAAAATATTGTACCAAATATCCTGGACAAGGCGGCCGAGGACGTGGACAAGGCAGCCGAGGACGTGGAGGAAGGCGAGGCCGTTCCTCTCTATCCAGACTCTCCCATGCACGGCGCAGCCTGTCATGAACTTCACGCGCCGCCCACTCCGGCTGTTTACTGTCTATCCAACGATAATACGGGCATAGGGGCGGAGGAGACTAAAACAGAAACATAATTTCTCTTAAAAACAACAATAGTAAACACCGAAAAATTGAATGTTTATCACGAATAAAAAACATACCGGAGCCTTCTGATAAGGCGACTCCGCAACTGGTGGATCGTGTTCGTGATTGGGACACATGAAAAACTTCATGCCAAACATATCAGAGAAATCGGTCACCTCCTTCACCTTGCATTCACTACCGTAACAACACCGCACGACCTCCACCCCCTGCGGGAGACTCGCATCCTTCATCTTTTTCGGCCTAATAGCTTGGTCGGAGTAAGGCAAACTCATTTTCACTTGAACTAGAGAGGGTGAGTACAACGTTTGCTCTTACTGAGTGACGGGGACGGTTTTTTATAGGCCGGGATATTTGGGCGGGAGATGTTGCGCGGTAAATTTATGGCGGGAAAATTGGGCGGGTGATATTGCGCGGCAAATTTATGGCGGGAAATTGGGCGGGAGATGTGTCGAGGGCCAAAATGTAAAAAAACCAACTTTTCGGCCTGCTGCGGGCCGAAACACATGTGTGTCGGCGCGCCGCCCACGCGAAAAGGTGGATCCTCTGACGCGGGCCTGGCCTGGGTATGTTTCGGCCGTCAGTGGGCCGAAACACTCCTTTCGGCATACAGAGGGCCGAAACACTCGTTTCGGCCGGCCGCGAGCCGACCGCGCAATATTTCTGGAATTTTTTCGTTCCGCGTAATATTTTCCGAATTACGATTAAAAAAAATAATATTTAAAAAAAAAAACTCGCCAAAACGGTTTCCTCGGTAGTCTTTTCTCCTGCCAGCAGCGGCCAGCGCGGTGGACTCCAGCACCTGCCGACCCGAGCGCCAAAATGTAGGTCTGACCCGACCCGACCGAAATCCCCCATTCGCCGCACTCCACGCGGTCACCACCACCCACCCACCGACCCACCGCTCCCCTCCCCGTGCTCGCTCGCTGCCGTGCCCGTGCTCCCTTCCTTCCTTCTTTCCTTTCCCCCTTCTCCTCCCTCTTTTACACCGCCTCTCCTCCTCGCTCTCTCCTCTCGCCACCCCCTCATCACAGACCCAGATCGCCGACGCGAGGGGAGCAATGGCGGCCGGCTACCGGGCGGAGGACGACTACGACTACCTCTTCAAGGTCGTCCTCATCGGCGACTCCGGCGTCGGCAAGTCCAACCTGCTCTCCCGCTTCACGCGCAACGAGTTCAGCCTCGAGTCCAAGTCCACCATCGGCGTCGAGTTCGCCACCCGCTCCCTCCAGGTCGACGGCAAGGTCGTCAAGGCCCAGATTTGGGACACCGCAGGCCAAGAACGGTACTACGCTCCACCTCCCCCTCACCTCTCTCCCTACCTCTGTCTGCTCGGCTGCCGGTAGATCTGTGCTGCGTCGCGCCTGTACATAGATCTGTTGCTGGTTTGATGGCTGCTCGCGTCCAATATCCCGATGCGTACGCGCGTGCATCTTTGAAGTGTGTCTGCTTTGGGGCTTTTGTCAGTTGGATGGATCTCGCCGCCGAATTATGGTGCGTGCTGGAGAGGGTCTGGGCCGGGTTCAGTCATGGTAATGGATCAGAGGACCTTGCTGTAGGTGTCGGTTGCTCGCGAATCAGTAAGTAGGGATCTTCTTGACCGTGTTTTTGTTCAGAAAGTAAGTAGGCATTCTACCGTGCAGTGGCGTGCAATTTGGAGCCTTTTATAAATAGAATCTCATGATCTATTGGTGATGCTTTCGTTGGGGATTTCGGTCATAAAAATGAGCTTGCTCCCCTTGGAGAGTTGGGACAAGCCCGACGCTTAGCTTTACTACATTATGATCAGTGTATTCAGCATAAATTATGGCACTATGTGGTTTATCTTGCTGATGACCGTGAAGATCAGGGGGTCAGCACTAGTAACGCAGTTAATTTTGATATTTCGACAGTAACAGTTGGTACTTTTGTGATGCTTGAGTCAAGTCCAAGTAACTTACATGGCACGTCCTACCATGATAGTATATTGCGTACATATTTGTGTTCTGGCTAGATGCCGCATGTTGGTGTGCTAGGCCCAGGCTCAAGTCCCTCCTTTTTTTTTCCTCAAAAAGGATAACCCCTGACCAGTGCAAATCCCTCCCTAGTATACTATTTTTAGAAGTGATGCTTATTATTGGTCAGAGTCTTGCAGAAGTTCAGCTATGGATTTATTTACGCTTACACATTGCTGACAAATCAATTTCTTGTGAACTGGTTGTTAGGCTGACTTACCTCTTTCCATAGATAGAGAACTTCTCTAGTTCTTTCTGCTCGGAAATCCATGCTTGTTTTGTCTGTATTTCCCATCACACCTTGTTATGTCTACTTTTCCTAGTTTTTGAATCATGTATGTATACACATGAAGCATACCGCTTGTCATCTTTTATACTACCTCCGATCCATAATAAGTGACTTATTTTGGATCGGAGGGAGTAGTTAGTTTTACTAATTATGGCAATTTAGTTGTATGGCTTTAGTTCTCTCTTTCAATTAGTATGTTGAGCCATCTGTCCATGCACCTATATTCTTGTCAATTGTTTCACTTATTTGGTACTATGGGATGCACATCGTGTAGCCTAGTAGGACCTTGACATGGGTTGCACCCACTACCCAAATTTATATGGATCACATTACACACTCAGGTCTCAAGTGGAATCAATACTTCATCACAATGTGTTTGAGTTGGCAGTAAGCAAAAATCATGTGCTTTTAATTCTAAGATTGTTAATTCAATCTTTTTTTATATATATGAATGTGTTTCTTAATGAATTGACATGTATCTCGAGATTATATTGGCTTGATGGTAGTTCTGAAGTCGATGCAGTTAAGCAATTGTATTAATCTTCATTTCTGTGTTCCTTGCTGATGCTGCTCAGATCTGTGGATAAGCAACTCCACCCGTTGACGGACTATATCTCATTTTAATTATAATTGAATTATCCATGCTGGAGACATGAGCGGGAAATTTATCTGAAGCATTACAAATATATATCTTGCCAAAACTTCCTCGTGAACTGTTTTAGGATTCTTTATCGTAGTGAATTCTGTTGCTTGTCTGAATTTTGCCTATTTGCTTCACTTCTGCCTTAACTTACCCCATTCCTTTTCTGATCTGAATTCTGCTGCAGATACCGTGCTATTACTAGTGCATACTACCGTGGTGCTGTTGGAGCCTTGCTTGTGTATGATGTCACTCGGCACGCAACTTTTGAGAATGCTGAGCGCTGGCTGAAGGAATTGAGGGACCACACGGATCCAAACATAGTTGTCATGCTGGTTGGCAACAAGTCTGATCTCCGCCATCTTGTAGCAGTCCAAACTGATGAAGCGAAGGCATTTGCAGAGAGAGAATCACTCTATTTCATGGAGACTTCTGCGCTCGAGTCCACCAACGTGGAAGACGCATTTGCGGAGGTCTTGACTCAGATTTACCGCATTGTGAGCAAGAGGGCAGTTGAAGCAGGCGAAGACTCGGGCTCTGGTCCTGGCAAGGGTGAGAAGATCAATATGAAGGATGATGTCTCGGCAGTGAAGAAGGGCGGCTGCTGCTCTAGTTGAGCGAGCCATGCTGTAATTTTTTTGTTGGGCTTGTGTGATGTTGCTAGCTTGTGCTATCGCCTTTCCAGCGACCGGGAATTATTAGTAGCAGTAGCAAGTATTATGTCCTAGAAAAGTTTGTTGGTGAACTGAGAAGTTTGTCTAGATCAGGCTAGACCTTTCTATTGTTTGTATGGTGTCTGCGGCAGTCGGCATGGTATTATTTCTCAAGTCTCAATCCATTGAAACCATGTCTTGACTATTCAATCAAATTGAAACATGTTTCACGCTTATGAATTGCTGATGCTTGCGTTCGGAAGTGAACTGTACGACTGCCGCATTGGATATTGTGTACAGTTTCAACGCTGGTATGCAAGGCTGTCTGGTTGGCGCCTGAGTGAATCGAAGTTCAATCTTTTTTGCATGTCTGAAGGGAGGTAATTTCTTGTAACTCTTGTATCTGAGCTGGGGTATTGTCACTCTGAATTCCTGCAACGCAACTGTGACTAGTAATATATTTCATACAATCTAGCAAAACTGTACCGTTGTAGTTGTATTTTCCAAGGTTATAAAAAAATCGCCCGTGTTAGAGTCGTATCTTCTGGGAGAAGGCGTCGGTGAAGTGCAGCCTCCTCTCCTCTACCCGAGGTCCATGCTCAGCTCGGTGGTCTGGCCGGTCTCGTGGGTGGATGACAGGACATCACCGAGCGAAAGCCCGGGTGCCGTTTTCTTCTTAGAGACGTCATCGACGGCTGCTCAGTGCTCACCCTCTACCCATGCCACTTTGGGGGAAACCCTAGATCTACATGGGATCTGACGATGGTGGCATCCTTCGTCATGCTCCCATTGGGGGCATCATTCTTGGAGTGGTGACCGGCTGGAGGGACCAGTTGTTGCGTGAAGTGGTGGGGTCATCACGGCGACATCCGATGGAAGTCGAGGGTGATGGTGACGTGGTTTCCATAGAACCCACGACAACGATGACAGTGTTAGCGATGTCGGGTTTGCGGCAATGGTTGTGGTAGTGGATCTACCGCGGCACCAACCTTGCATAGTCCTCCTTCGCAACTCTCTTGTAGAATGTTCGTGCTCAAACTGGACATATCTAGAGCCTTTGATTCACTGTCCTGGGCATTCCTTTTCGAGGTTCTGTGAAAGCTAGGGTTCCCGGAGAGCTGGCTTCGATGACTCGCCATCTGTCTTCGAACAACCAGCACAAGAGTAGCAGTCAATGGGGTACCGGGGAGGAGAATATGGCATGCCCGAGGTCTAAGGCAGGGAGATCCGCTCTCTCAGCAACTGTTCGTGCTAGCAATGGAGGTGGTCTCTCTCCTCATATGCAAGGCCACAGAAGGAGGACTCCTATCGCCAATTGGGCACTGCACCAATATACAGAGAATATCTATATACGCGGATGAGTTCGCCAAGCCCGAGACTCAAGATTTATCACCATCAGAGAACTGATGTCGGCGTTCGGGCAAGCATCAGGACTGCAGGTCAATTACCACAAGACCTCGGTGACGTTGATCAGAGGGGAAGAGATCGAGCGGAGAAGGGTGGCCAACTTGCTTCATTGTAACATCACGGAATTTCTTGCTCGGTATTTGGGTCTACAACTGGCACTCAAACCTCTCAGGAAGGCACAATGCATGGCAACCAATGCTGGATGCTACAACCCAGATCGTGCCGACGTGGCCGCGAGGCTTGATCGCGAGAGCTGGTATGCTGACTCTGGTAAAAGCAGTCATGACAACACGCCCGGTCCATGTAATGTCCCGGGGTTTTCCCCAAATTAGATTTGCCTGCTATTTTGTTTTTGCATCATCATGACATCAGCATCATGCACATCGCATATTTTTTTGGCAACAAAAACTATTTTTATTAAACCCTATTTTATTTTGCTAAAATTGTCGGAAAAGTTTTACCGAGACGTTCGTCTCCGTTTTCTAAAATTATTTGCCAAAATTGTTTTGCAAAAGAAAAAGAAAATAAAAGTTTAGAGTGTGAGAGTGAGCAGCCCAAACCTGGCCCAAAGCCCACCTAACCTCCAAACCCTAGGGTTTCACCTGGCAGTTTTCCTTTCCCACCCCCTGTCTTTTGCAGCCAACAGGTTTGAAGTCTGACGACGTTAGCTTGGGAATCCCTCCGGCTTGGCCTGGGCAGGGATATGGTGCCTTCGTTTATCTTCAGGACTCTTAGTCCATATTTGTATTCTTATTCGTAGCCGGATACTACTTCGCTTCCGTTGTTATTTGGTTCTTTGTATTGTATCTTTTGTTCTTGACTCGGTGAGTCGTTGTTGTATATATGTTATTTTGTGGGTTCCATCGAGAACTGTTGTAATGTTATCACAGTTCCACCCGCATAACGTGTGTGTTGCGACGTGCACGTTATGCCTGGTGGGCGTCCTAGGATCGTTATTATGCGGATTTGGCGGAAACGCTCAAGTCTGCATAGTACCGATCCCCGGAGGGCGTTACAGTCCACCAGTTGCTGGTCGCGGAAGCACCCTGCTGGCTACTTGAAGAAATCGACAAGGCCATGCGCGACTTCTTCTGGGTAGGGAAATACATGGCGAATGGCGGAGAATGTCTCGTCGTTTGGGAGCAAGTCTGTCGACCATCGGAGTTCGGAGGCCTGGGCGTCAAAACCCTCAGGTTGCAGGGCCTGGCGCTCAGAGTTAGGTGGGAGTGGCTGCGCACATCTGATACGAGTAGGCCCTGGCAAGGGCTTCCGATGCCAAAGGACGCTGAAGCCCAGGAGTTGTTTGACAAGCTGGTGAAAATCGGAGTTGGGGATCGTCAGCGCGTCCTATTCTGGCGGGATCGTTGGTTCAATGGGCGAAGTGTTGCCGAGCTTGCGCCAGGCCTATCACGGGCAGTTAGTGTCAGAGTACGTAACTCCAGGACGGTGGCGCAGCGACTGAATGACAATAGCTGGCTCGCAGACATACCAGGCACCCTTACTTTTCAATGGGCGTGCGAGTGTGTGGCGCTATGGGTGGCCATCAGGCGAATTGAGCGAGACCCGACAGCAGCGGACACCTTCAGTTGGCCATGGACGACATTAGGGTCTTACACGGCGAGCTCCACCTACGCGATGCTGTTGCAGGGCCTAACGAGGTTCCCCTTTGTAATACCCCAGCATTTAGCAACCAATGAAGGGTAGAAGTATGATTTTGTGCATCTGCATGCATGCATCTGAAAATCCGAATAAATTTTTCGCAAAATAAAACCCTGGAGGGATTGGAGATCATTCACCCTCGTGAATAGAGTTTAGCTCATCTGAGGTGAATGTGATAAATTTTGACATGACCTCCAGACATTTTTACTGGTTGCGGGAAATCAGATCCAAATTGGAATATACAAATGATATTGAATTGGAGAACTTATTTAGATGAATAACAAAGTTATACATGCTTATACAAATAAGCAAATAACTCATAAATAAATATCAACTCAACACCTATCACAACTCAAAGAGTTATTAAAACAAAGTAAATAATGTAAATGGTTGAGTATTAGAAAACCTTGTCTTTACATTGCCCAAACATAAAAGAAATATAAATGCTCAAGTAATCTACATTATTATACCAAACTTGATCTTCTTATTTGATCTTAGCTTCTTATCTTCAAATCTTTCCCAAGACTTTCCTGCAAGACAAATCAAATAAGAAAGAAACTTGGGATGAGATTCAAAGGCTTTGTGTTATATAGAAGTAGTTTGGTAACAAGATTAGCTACCTTGTTAACAGATTTCTTTTGTATACATAAAAGCAATTGAATGTCAAACAAAATAAATAAGGTTCAAAACAAAGCTCCTTGTGATCAAAATGTTTTCCTTCACCACAAGGGTGAGGCAACTTAATTATGGAACTTAACTAATGGATATTAGGAACTTGCCCTAACATCCAAATGTGGACTAGAGGGATCTATATTAATTCAAGGGCAACAAAGGTTTATGGATCAGACTTGGATCAGATGTATCATCTGGAGTCAAGTAGGCAACAGGGATGGAGAACGTATCCAGTGCACCCGTGCAATTTATGCACCCAGTGCACCCACTCCAAAAACGACCCCCTAAAATGTTTCAAAAAATACGAAAAAAAGTTTGGAAATACATTATGCTCATATCTAATATGTCACAAAATTTCAACTTCAAATTCGTAACAGAACATGAACAGTGAAAATGACAAATTTGTATCAACAATGACAATGGGCCAAATTCAAAACCCAATTTGCATTTTGGCACTATTCACTGTCGGATTTGTCTATTTTGTTTATTGAGTTCTGTTACGAATTTGAAGTTGAAATTTTGTGACATATTAGATATGAGCATAATGTATTTCCAAACTTTTTTCGTATTTTTTGAAATATTTTAGGGGGTCGTTTTTGGGGTTGGGTGCACCGGGTGCATAAATTCCACGGGTGCACTGGATACGTTCTCAACACGGATGAAGAGCAGCACTTGATTCATACAAGAGAAGGGACAAAAGGCAACATTGACTCATTTATCAAGAAGTCAAATTATCAATATCTTAATCTAATCAAGTGCTTAACTAAGAAAGCCATATAAGAATATTTATCTAATGCAATTAATTTCCAAAGAAGAAAATCAGCCAAATGATAGAGACCACAAACATGAATATTGTAAAGACACTTGGTCATCATCACGCTTATAACTCAAAGTCACATTAGAGAAAAGCCACAAGTCATCAATAAATTAATTGATTAAAGAAAATTATAATTGTTTATACTTCAAACCTTCTTCAACACATTTGTTCAAGTAATAAATACATGAGAAACAAAGTTAATAATTCCATAACATTTTTCCCACATAATTACTTCATAACAAAATTTTAATAATTATTTTAAGTAAGTATACAAGAGAGATTATAATTGCAACTTAAATAACTGAAACTCTCTCTATTTTTAAATGTGACAAAGGTGTTTCAAAAATTCAAAACAAAAATATGTGAAGCTTCTATACAATATTAGGAGCATCCATGAATTTTTCCATGATTTTTAGACTTGTTTAAAAGCCCTAAAAATATATACGAAGTCTCTGCTTTAAAAGATTCAGTAATTACAAATAAGTCTAGGGGTTATTTGAAAATCGTCATTTCTTTTCTTTTCTTCTTCTCTTCCGGCCAGAAGGACGACATCGACCGCCGCCGTACCACCTCCTGCTTGCTGCCCTCACGTGGATAAGAACCAGAGGAGGCGTCCTCATTGCGCTATCCCCTCCTCACCCGCCACGCTCCTCATCTCACTCTTCCTCTCTCTGGCGGAAACGACCGCGGAACCCTAACCCTCTCTGCCGCCGACGTCCATTTCACATCGCCGGCGAACGGTGGAGCTCCGAGGCCGGAGACCTTGTCCATCGTCTTCGCCTCGTCGTCCTCTACGCGGTGGTGCCACGCGCGCGTGCCGGGAGGGACCGTAACCGTGGAACGCGTCCGGCGTCCCGAACGCCAGCCGCCGGTGTCGAGCTCGATTCCGTCGCCAACGTTGCTCCATCAACGCCTCAACCTTGTCCACTACAACTGCGGTGAGCTGAAGCTTCGATTGATTCTGATTGCTCTCTCGTTTGCGTCCCGTAGCTCGAGATCGAGCTCGGCCGCCGTGCGCCGCCGCGGTGCATCGTCGCCGTGGTAGCTCCGACGACCATTTAGGGGCGGCGCCGCCACCCCTGGGTACGCCTAGACCGTGCGCGTTGAATGCGCGTGTCCGCGTGGTCGGGGATGGCCGGAGTCGGCCGGAGCAGGGCCAGAGTAGCCGCTGCCCATGGTTGATGACGTCAGCTGACGTCATCCCATGTTTATCCTTTCAGAAGAGATTAAATCCCTGACATGTGGGACCCCTCTGGCAATTATTTAAATAATTCCAGAAATGTTTAAAAATTGCAAATTCAATAACTTTTGTTCTGTAATTCAGAAAATTACAAATAATATACCAAAATTCTTAGAAAAAGGAAACCTATTTAAATATGGCTAATTAATTCATAATTTAGCAACTAAAAATAAAAGTTGTTTAGAATTACCAAAATGCCACATAAACATCACCTTAAATTTTGAAATGCAAATAAATTCCTAAAATTAAATAAAAATATGTTTTCAACTCCAAATTTTATAAGGATTTCAAATTTGATTTTTATTTAATTTATTGAATGAAAAATACTAAGATCCATAAATGGATATGATTTCAATTATTTCAAAATAAATTATTAGAAAAGAATTTTCTTATGTAATTAATTCAAAGGTAGGAAGTGGAATTGAATTGTACTAGCTTCTAAAACAACTAATTTTCTAAAAAGAAAATAAATTTGAAATAAAGGTTCAACACATAAAATTTGAACTCAAATACCATAATGTAAATGACTGTTCCGTTACTCATCCTAGGTAAAACACACAAAAAGGAGTTCATTTGAAAATCAAACACTCTAGTGTGATTACTTTTGAAAGTAGGTAAATAAAATAAAATATTGAAATAAATGCAATCCTTAACTGAGCACCTGTAAGTGTTTATTAATCATGTAAAACATTACTTCGATAATCATAGCAAACACTTAAGTCTAAAAGTTATAACAACTCAAAGATCTCACCGTTAACAAAGTAATCAATAATGATAAGCGCTTACTTGTGAGTTTGGGTATTTTGGATTATATACGATGCATCTGATATTTATGCATAATAGCATATTGCAAGTGTTTCCAGTAGTCCTTACCCGGACTACTTTGCTGTTTTCAGATCTCCGGGTTCTGACGCAACCCTAGAACCTCGAAGGGCATGAACTGCCACCTCTATCACAGGCAAGTTCATCACTTGCTCATACCTCTTGAAATATTTGTTAGAAAACTATTTGCAAAACTTTAATATACTATCACCTTTATACAAAGAAAGCATAAAACCTATTTCTTTAATAATATGACTATTTGGCTATCTACCTGCTTGGTGGTAACCCTTTATGGTTGGCAGATGGGACCATGGTAAGATGAATAGGTCCGGAGGTTCCATTTGCAAGGGAAAGTATTACCTAGGAATTAATAACAAATGCCGTCATAATGATTGCGCCGTAAAGACGCGTTAACCATAAGGCTTGGAATGGGACGGGAAATGTCATCTGTGACCTTCTTCCGTTCGCATGTCAACGGGCTGCCAGTGCCGTACGCTGTAGATCTTGCGGGACTACATGCACATGGGTGGGATCCCTTAATTCCCACGGTTCCTGGGGTCTATGATGGACTGTAGGGATGTCTGGAACAGTCTATCCTTATGGTATAGGGGAGGACTTCGGTCTGGAACAGTCTACCTAAGGATAAAGGGGAGGACAAACCTACAGAAGGGTGGGCATGCGGGGTGGTGAAGAAGCACAGTGAATGGCTTGGATCAAAAACTGGGCCCCACACCAAAGAGAGTGTGGACAGGAAAGTACGCCTGGTTGGCAACAAATTCTTGATCTCTTATGGGTAAAGTAACGCACCTCTGCAGAGTGTAAAAAATTGTAACATGTTACTCCCTGTTTCGGGAAGGAGCTGCGAACGCTGCAGGAAAGGAACTCCATGAAAGTTCTAGCCCTGTGAAGGATGACGGGCATAGTTTTCATAATAAAGCTACCTCTTGAAGAAATGTTTACAAAAACCTTGCATTAAGCTTAAGGCTCCCTGGAGTCTAAAGTTGTAGCTAGTGCATCAAACTTCCCACCGTACATAATGGACTTGCTGGGTAACGCTGGTTACTCACCCTTTCCCATTTGACCCCCTGCCTAGATTTTGGAGCCATCAAAGGAGTTGACGATGGTCCATCACGACATCGAGATCTTCATCAAGGAGTCAACCGCTACCTCACCAACCGAAGCACGACGACAACTATGGCCACGAAGGAGCAATGTCAACGATGCCGAGGAGATCACTCTTCCTACGGAGGCGACCACGTCTGTTGAAAGGATAAGTACAATAGGAAATAGAGACACTCCAGATAGAGTAGATTAAGGTTGTGGCAACAGCAGTAGTGGGTTAGGAGTTAGAGCTAGAGTTTATCTCCAGCTTAGTGCTACGAACTGACTCTTTTCTGGATTTCATTGGCAAGAGACTATCCTCTATGTATCGAGGAAGTTCTCGAGATTTTGTATTGAATATTGTTGTAATCCTATAGTGTTACCTTGGACCTGCTATGTTTCTGTTGTACCACTCCGAGGGATGTAATATTCACGGATAGGTCCTTCTGTGAGTATTATGTCAACGACTTGCACACTACACCATGCAGTGGTGTGCTGGGTCACCGCACCCTTGGGCTCTTCATCTGACTTGTTGTACAAAGGAGGCTGTGGACTACAGACATGCGAGCTCGACATGGGTTACAGGATGCACCCTCGGCCTGTTTCGTATGCCTTCAGGAGGAGGACACCGCGGATCACATTCTCATACAATGTGTCTTCGCCACGGAGGTGTGGTCTATATGTCAAAGGAAGCTTGGTCTCACCTTCACTGAGCCTACGTAAGCAAGCAAGATTTAGAAAGGAGGAGAGGCGCTAGTTCGACACCTTAATGGGGGTTATGCTTTGTGGAAGAACATGAATGCGTGGTGTTTCAACAACCCACAACGTCAACATCCTGCTACGAGATTGGCTTCGCTTGTCCTAGATGAATTCAATACCATTAAAACAGCTAGGCGAGCGAGCTGGGAGGGAGTAGTCATGTTCGTTCGGGAGTGTCCAGGTCCTTGCCACTAGTTGCAAAGGACTCGTCTTGTAATTAAACTTTGTTGTCTTCTATAAAAATAGGGTACATGTTCGCGTACTCTCGAAAAAACTCTCTTTTAGAATCGGAGATGCATGTTCCCTTTGTCGCTAGTAGCTGAGTGCTTGGAATGGATCCTCATGTGGCTTCAATCGACGTCCTCTATGATGTGGGTTGGGTCGGTGACCATCTGCAGCGAAGTCAGAGTCGCTTCTCTGGGAGTAGGGATGGTGATGACGCATGATTCAGGAGGGGGAGAAGTGATGACGATGATGCCAATGTGCTACCTCGATGAGACTCTCTTTGAAATGGTGTGTGTGGAGTATCTTGTATGTATCGATAAGAGGGTTGTGACAATTTTCGTCCAGTTTTCCGTTAATTAAATAGGAAATTCTGCTATCCGGATGAGAAAAAAAAAAGAGAAATGCTTATTTTAGGCCGACCTATTGCGCGGAAACATAGGTCCTTTCCGTCTCGTGCGTCGCTCATCGGCTCATGGGTTTTTCTTTGGTCGCGCGCGTCCTGCATGACCTTTTTCCCGCGCGGCGCGCGTGCGTGCTACTGCTTCTGCATGCATGCCATCGATGCCTCAGCTACCTAAGCTCCGTACGTTGCATAGCCAGCTACAGCATGTGTATCGGGCTAGTAGCTACGAGTAGGTACCAAAATAAATCCTCCATGTACGCATGGGTGGCTTTTTTTTTTGGCTACTCATGCGTGTGCACCATTTGCATGTTGATTTGCTATATGCACCTGAAGACATTTTTTAGCCTCTGTTCTCATTTTTGTACTAGCTATTTTTTTTTTGCTACAACCCAGTGCGTCGCCTGCTGCAAGTTGGTGTCATTGTGCAAGTCCGCACTGACGTTTCAAAAGTTTCGCGGTGACGACGTGAGGCCGTTGCATCATTGGAGGCGATGTTGCGAGTCCGCCGACACGGGACTCTACAAGCAACGACATGTTGCGTGAGCTTCCACCAAATTTGCTCGATCATTTTTCGGGTATTTGTTGTGCTGAGCCTTTTTCCGTAATCCTACATACGTATTTTTTGTTGTGCTCTTT
Source organism: Puccinellia tenuiflora (assembly GCA_012064385.1). Classification (NCBI taxonomy): domain Eukaryota; kingdom Viridiplantae; phylum Streptophyta; class Magnoliopsida; order Poales; family Poaceae; genus Puccinellia; species Puccinellia tenuiflora. The sequence continues at coordinate 803,375 of QRDG01000160.1, read as the reverse complement.
TGTTGTAATAGTTTGTGATTTTTGTTGTAATTGATAGTGATTTTTGTTGTCAACCAATTTGAAGCAAACAAATTGTTGTTTAACCACGTTTTTATAATATTACTATTTTTAGATGATGTTTATCAAAAATGTTGCAAACACATGGATTTTTTGTTGTAATCGTTTATGATATTTATTGAAATAGTTGGTGATTTTTGTTGCAACGAATCTACAGAAAATAGTGTTTCTTTAACCAATTTTATAATGTTGCAACAATTTATTTTTTGCTGTAATTATTTTTCATTTTTGTTGAAATAGTGGGTGATTTTGTTGCAAATGAATTTGCAGCAAAAAATTGTTCTTTAAACATATTTTAAATTATTGAAAAATAGTTTTTTTTGTGACAGTTTTGAATTTTGTTGAAAATTGTAGGTGAGTTTTGTTGTAAAGCAATTTGGGGTAAAAATGTTGTTTAACCAAAATAATTGTAATTTTTTACGAAAGTGTTGCGATGATTTGTTGCAATACTATATTATTTTTGTACACGAGTCGAGGAATTTTGTTGTACTGGACGGGATTTTGTTGCGATACTGGGAAAAATCCGCACGGTGGCAATTTCACTGTAAATATCGGGAAGTTCAGGAGCAACGTGATATACCCCTTCGTATCAAGTGGAGCTGTTTGTGTAGTGCGGGTTCTATTTCTAAAAAGTTCAGGGACTAAAATAGAAAACGAGCTGCGCTGCTTTGTAGACGTATGATGGTAATCCAACGGTGCAAATGGGGACCTAGATTTGGGAGGTCTAGGGTGACCTACGCCTAGCGCTACCCAAAAAAAAAATGCTCATTCTCAATTCCGTTTAGAACACTGGATGTTTTTTCCTGAATTTGATCGGAAGGGGTCCAGCTCTGCTCTCCAGTCTCCGACTCAGGTTAGAATACCGATAGACGGACAGTGTTGGTACTTTGGTATACTCTTCTGTTTGGACAGTAGACAGTGTCCGAATCCGGGTCAGGTTCGTCCGGGTTCGGCGCGCTACATAGCCCAAGGCCCAGCCCCAAGTTTTCAGGTTCCGTTCCCGCGATCGGTATTCGCCTCGCCGCCATCTAGGTTTTCGCCAAATCGCCGACGAGATGTTGGAAGAGCTGCTCATCTTCACGCGCGGCGGCCTGATCCTCTGGTCGCTGGCCGGCGGCGCCGCCGCGCTAAAGGGCTCCCCGGTCGACGCCCTCGTGCGGTCCTTCCTCCTCGATGGCCGATCCGCCTCTGGCGCCGGGTTCGCGCACGGCCCGCACGCGCTCAGGTGGGCCTTCCACAACGCGCTCGGGCTCGTCTTCGTCGCCGTCTACCGCCGGGTGCTCCACCTCCTCTACGTCGACGATCTCCTGGCCGCTGTCGCCGCCGAATTCGCGCGGATCTACCACCCGCGCCGCGCCTCCTACGACGAGTTCGGGGAGAGGTTCCGGCAGCTCCATCTCGAGGCCGAGGCGCGCGCGTCCCGTCCGCCCTCCGTCCCCGCGAAGCCTGGTCCAGCTCCATCTGATGGCGTTCCCCAGCCCCAGGCTGGTTGTGGTGGCGTCGAAAGTGAGACGGCGGGTGACGAGTCTGGGAAGGATGACTCCGATGGCGAGCCGTCCGGGATGGAGGAGCACAACTCGGCGGATGGTAGATTCAATGTTGGGGAAGAGAACTCTAATGCCGGCCGCCATGGTGGTGAGGTTGTGGAAGGGGAAGAGAAAGAAGGCCCCAGCAATGCGGCTTTTGACCTACGTAAGATGGAAAATATTGTTCCACGTGGTCGTACTAATCGTAGAATCCAGCCGATTAAACCTGTACACGAGGATAAGAAACAATGGAGAATTCATAGGATTCCTTCGACCAAGGATTTGGATTTTTCAGACCCAGCTGATGCTGATGCCAGAGGGGCTGGGGAGACGCAGCAGGCGGCTGTCAACCAGGGGAAGAGCGGGATGGACCAGAATGAAGCCACGAGGAGCCCAATAAAGAGTGGATGGTTCTCCTCCATGTTTAGGAGTATTGCAGGCAGCAACACGGCACTGGAGATGTCTGATCTGCAACCTGCACTCGAAGCTCTGAAGGATCGTCTGATGACTAAGAATGTAGCAGAGGATATCGCGGAGAAACTCTGTCAATCAGTTGCAGCTAGCCTTCTAGGCAAGAAGCTCGGATCGTTCACACGGATTTCTTCCTCTGTTCAGGCAGCTATGGAGGATGCTCTTGTTCGAATTTTGACCCCGAGGCGATCCATCGATGTGCTGAGAGATGTACATGCCGCCAAGGAGCGTGGCGCGCCATACGTCATCGTCTTCGTCGGGGTGAACGGGGTCGGGAAATCCACCAACCTCGCGAAGGTAGCTTATTGGCTTCTTCAGCATGACCTCACTGTCATGCTGGCAGCATGCGACACCTTCAGATCTGGTGCTGTTGAGCAGCTGCGTACTCATGCCCGCAGGCTTCAGATTCCTATTTTTGAGAAGGGATATGAAAGGGATCCAGCTGTAGTGGCAAAGCTTGCTATTCAGGAAGCCACTCGAAATAAATCAGACGTCGTTCTTGTCGACACCGCTGGGCGTATGCAGGACAATGAGCCACTCATGAGAGCACTCTCCAAGCTCATCAATATCAATAATCCGGACCTGGTTTTGTTTGTTGGAGAGGCGCTGGTGGGAAATGATGCTGTTGATCAGCTCACTAAATTTAGTCAGAAACTGACAGATCTTTCCACTGCTCCAACTGCTAGATCGATAGATGGCATTCTGCTCACCAAGTTTGACACCATTGACGACAAAGTTGGAGCAGCTCTTTCCATGGTGTATGTATCTGGAGCTCCTGTCATGTTTGTTGGCTGTGGTCAGTCGTACACTGACCTCAAGAAACTCAATGTAAAATCCATTGTCAATACCCTCCTGGAGTGAACTCCAACATGTACTGCTTTACTAGTTTACTGAATAAAATTACCCTTGCTCTCTCTAAACCCCCCATGACTTTGTGGTTGCGTTGGATGTTCATCATGTTGAATACTGATACTTATGCTTTATCTAAGAATTTGTGTGTTTTTCCTCTAAGAATTTTCCATGCACGTTTGTCAGGCTCGTTTTTACTTGCTAGTTAAGATTACATGTAACAATAGTGGCAGTGCTAGTTAATTCTTGGCTACTTGATGTTTGGTGCAAGAAGATACTGCAACTTCATGTGAACTTTGCATTTGTGTTTATGCTCATTAGTTCAGTTCTTTTTTTTTATATGAACTGCTAGTAATATTATTTTCATTTTTGCAATCTCTGCAGCTGCTGATTTTTGTATATTGACTATTCAATCAAGCTCCCAGTTGCTTACATGTGTTAAAATTGTGCACCCAGTGTTGATATAACCAGTCACAGATTCATTACACTTGTCATTTTAAACTATGGGAAATAACGCCTACTGAAACTTGTTGAATGCCATGCCATTAATCAACACATGAAATTAAGATCAATTTTTGGTGCTTTTCGTTTCAGTTTCATTCTATGAAGCATGCAGTCGTGAATCCAGTTCACTTTATTTGCCCACCTCTTCTATGCGGACTAAATTATCTCCTGCCGAACATGTCTTATATATGATACAGAAAAGGAATCAATTTTCTACTACTATATAATATAGATGTTGCAAGATGGTAGCCCCCATTAGATGGTTGATTACACCGTCATTCTGTCAGCTTGCTTGGTGCGAATTGTTATGTGCAGCTACATTGTTTGCACTTTGCACTACTGATACTATGAGGATACTCTCAGATTGCAGCACATTGGCGTTTTCAGACGTTTCTCGAATTTTCCCGGTGTTGCCATATCACTGATTTTCCATTGTGGGAAATGTATCTAAGGTGCACAACTAGCGGGGGGTTCTTGCCCGGGGATTGTGCTATAATTCGGTTCCGTTCTTCTGATTATTTGTTCATCATATTCACAGATTTTTGCAAATTTGGGCCAAAGGAACTGTTCTGCCTTGGAACCTCTATAAAAGTAGTTAATGATCGGTACACGAATCAGTTGAAAATCAAGATAGAAGACATTATCACTAGACATGAAATTTTAACCAAATGACCTCCAGAAAGCATATATAATAGTGAATTGCTATGCTGTTTACATCTTGAATTTAGAGGATTTCGTTATTTCGTCTCATCGTTTTAAACGTGATGTTAATAATCATGTGTTTTCTCGTTCTGATAATAAGGTTTCAATTTATGTTCTCAAAACTTACCTGCAAGGCTTGCATGATCCGTGATCGTGTTGTTTGAAGGTTCTTACTCCTCCTATGACAAGGTTTTGTGAGGGATGTAGGTTGATTACTGGATGTGGGTACTAATGTTTGCTCCCTTTTCTTAGCTCCTGAATGATACACGGATAATTTGAATAAGTGTTGCAGCTTGGGACCAAAATACAGATAGAAAAGGGTGATGTTGTCAACTTCCGTCAATGTTTTTTGTTTTTGCATCTTTCATCATTTGCAAATGTTTGTTTTTAGGAGATACATATTGAGTTATTTTTACATACCGGAAGCCATGGCAATTTTAGCTTAAATGTTATTTCTGTACATTTAAAGGTAGTGTCTTAACCCTAAAATTGAGGAACACTGATCTACATATCAAAGACGGAAACCACTAGACTTTCATACTGTATTAATGTAGTAAAATGGATGGTCGACATGAAGGTTCAAGATGAATGGGCAATTCAGCAAGCGAAACCAGTAAGTCTTCAACCGATACTCTTGAATCACAAATACGAAACTACTTCCATAAGAAATCGTCTCATTTTCTTTTGTTTGAAAGATTACATTAGCTTTTATTTCTACATTAACTTGCATTAGAACACTTAGTTTGACTAGTTTAACTTGATATCATTTTTAGTACAACGTGTCACATGCAAGAATGCCTGCCTGCCCCCACTATTCTTTTCTTTGGTGAACTATACACAGTACTATTAAAAATACTTTCCGCAGTAATCATTTGGAAAGAAGCTTTAAGAGGAATCCTACAAATAATACCTTTACTGAATGACCTACCATCATTGGCCTGCACCCAGCAGTGTGCTGTGACAAAGAGCAAGATCAAAACAGGGTTTATTCTGAATGGCAGGGCAATTCTCCTTTGGCAGGGACGGTGATAGCATAGTCCACTGTCCAAGGCAGGATACATTGTCATCCATGCCAGAGGAGAACCGCACTGTGATTCTCACCCTGAAACACTCCATAGAAACCACTGATCTGTTTGTTTGTGGGAGAAAGACCAATTGGTCTGTTTTCAGTTGCAGGTTGCTCTTCATGCACAATATTTTGCTTGCTATCAACTGTATGTTGCCATGAAATAGATATAGGGCGGAAGTGAATAACAAAATATGGATATGCTGCTGGATATGCTTCCAGATCAGGACAATGCTTTCAAGAGGTATTCCTCTTGCTCTACCTTTCCCATTTAACCTTTCTTTTTGAGTCGAACGGTTGGACCATATAAAGAGAATGGCCCCTTTGCTCGTGGTATCTCTTGAAAATACGGGACCAACCTATGTCTGATCTACATGAGTTAAATCCTATATCAGCTTACTTTATTATATAAACCAATTAACTGTTGATTCTAGTAAATTTGGTATCTTGAACTATTACAATTTATAGGACAATTCTTGTGAACTTGTTACTGAAGACGGATACTTGGAGCTACCATAAGCTCAGATTGGCACTAATGCATTGCTTGCTATTCACAAATCCAAACAAGGCACACTGTACCGAACTTGAGCTTGAAAAAGTGCCTACAGCAGCAACGAGCAAGGATTTTTCGCAACAAAAAACCAGAGGCATAATTTCAAATTGAAACTTAATGTTTTCTCTATATTGAAACCAACTGACTGCGGATATACTGACACTGAAACTGAAAGCCATTCTAGCAGCTGACACCACATCACATTAACATGGTTAAATAGATTATTCCAATCGTAACAACACTGACAGAAAAAAAATATTATATTGATGATATTTATGGAGTTCAAATGAAAGCTTTTTTTGTTTGGTATCCTGAAAGCTTTGTTGTAAGGACAATATGTACTTCTATTCTAATGGTAAATGGTCATTTTGTTGGGTCCTCTTTTTTCATGATTTTCTTAGGTTTGTGGCGATTCGGACTAGTTTTTACTTGTTTGTTCTTGTTTCCCATTTGCTGAATGCCATTATCATAGGTGATTTGGACCATCGATAAAGTCCATTATCTGCTGGGCCACATGATATGTTTTTCCATACTTTTGTTCTAAATAGGATAAAATAGTTGATGGTAACGATTAGTTACTGGATAGTATTGTAGAAGTATCATCTTGAAAAGATTATAATTTGAACTTTAAATTCAAAATTTTCGAGTAAAACTATTGGCACAAGCTTTTCAGGATAGTGAGATTCCTGATGCTAAGCTAACAAATTTAAATTGTATTGAATTAAGCCACAGATTTAAAGTTTCTTAGCACTCAACAACCATATAACCATTGAACTATGTCCTGTTGTGCTGAGTACTGAGTGTCTGCTATGCAGACAATTTCATCACTGGAAATTTGTGTCAAATGAAAATGTCTTTTGGTTATTCACCAAGTACCAGCCGGTAACCTGTCAGTTCCATCTGATTACCTGGTAGAACATTCGTTATTTTTAAACAGGTACCGTCCTGTAACCGGTACAAGGCAGCGTCTGGTATTTCTCTGCCTCTGGTTTTATATGCTCCCTTCAACAGAAACCGGTGCCATCGCTGCCACTTTGCTAGTGATTTTTGTTGAAACATTACCTTGCATTCACTAGCTGGAAAGACTCAAAAGTTGCTTACTTTATGGAAAATACAATTCACCATCTTCTTCTATGAATTCATGCAGCTACGTCCCTAATCAGTCATACACACATTCAAAGGTCCGCAAGCAGATCGTGTTCTTTTTCATGTGATGGATGACCGGTTATATTATTCTTCTGTTGCGGAACATTCCGATGGATCTTCCATTTTGTGCCGTCACAAGCTGCCTGATCTGTTGAAGAATTTAGTAAGTATCCAATTCTCCTGAATAAAGCTAAGCTTTACAGACAGGGTCGCACCAGCTGCTTCTGCGGGCGTCGACAAGCCGCGTAACATATCATCATATCTGATCTTAGATTGACACAATTTCACATGCCGTTCCCATACCTTTATCGTTTGTTTTGCAAAAATATACCACATGTTACCGTTGATTATATTACTTGTTATTTGCAGGTTTTAGCCAGAGTTTATGGTTGACTTGTCCCTTCTACCACATTTTTTTACAAAACATTGCAGAGAACACGGAGAAAATGGCGCAGCAGATATATTGCACTTTTTGCAGTCTCACTGAAAATCTTGTTTGCAGTAACACAAGGAGTAGAGAAACAATCCATTCTGTAAAACAAAGTGAGATGATGAAAAAGGACAAGTGCACGCTGAGTGCCACAGACTGCAGACGGATGCCACGGTGGTTACAAGTTACACCCTCTGTTCAAGATCATATGCTGCTTTTGACAAGGCATGATCTTCATTAAGTTTTGAAGGTACATGACAAATATAATGCTAATACTTTCATATGATCAATTATCTTTTGTTGTATTATTAGAATATATAACCAAAGTTAAACAAATGTGTGCATCAGTTTGACCACTAAACTCCAAAGCTTCATATTTTCTTAGAGACAGAGGGGGTGTCTTTTTTTAGGGAAACCCGGGGGTACTAAATTTCATGGCTACTGCTGAAAGAATTCGCCATACAGAGGTACCTTTTTTCTTAGCGAAACCTGGAGTGATTTTTATGCCTACTACCGAAAGAATGCATAAGATGGAAGGCAGACCTGGTAAAGTGTAAAATATGCTCTGGTATCCAAGTGTAAGCAAGGCAGATGCATAAGTGGATATGCTGATGCCAGCTTCAGCACCAACTGCCATTGTGGAGTGCATATAAATACCCTAGGAATGCACCAAGCCATTCCATAGGTCAGCCGAAATAGAGCCGAAAATAAATGCATGCGAGTTGTAGATTACCGGGCCATATCTCCTTGGGCAGATCATCATTGGGCTTCAGCAGCTTCGTTCTACCCAGCTTGTTCTGCCAAAGGAGATTTGCCCAGCAATCCACATTTTGCGGTCCGTCAGCTGAGCTAGTAGTTGATGTATTTCGCAAAAAAAGAAAGAAAAAAGCTACTAGTTGATGTAAGTAAGCCCATCAACAGGTTCTCCTGAAAATGCGGTAACATACGGATTTTCCCTTCTTATTTTTCTATCCGTTCCTAGATCAAAAGCAATCTGGTTCTCTTTTCTGCACAATAGCATTTTGAAGATGTTGAATCTGGTAGAACGGACCTAGAGCTCCCGTGTGTGTGTGGCGGCTGTTGGAGTTCGTATTGTGGATTCATCCTGCTCTCTTCCTGCTCCTTCCTCTTCTAGGTTATTAGGTGGGCTGGGCCTCATGGGCCATAACAGTTCAACACTCCCCCTCAAGATGGGTGGTAGATATCTATCATCCCCATCTTGTCACATGCCAAATTGCAGTCTTTTGTTCCCAATCCTTTTGTCAAGCAATCTGCAAACTGCTGCGCAGAGCTGACATGAGTAAGGCTGATGATCCCGGCATCAAGTTTCTCCTTAATGAAGAACCGATCAATTTCCACATGCTTTGTCCTATCATGTTGAACCGGGTTATTTGCAATACTTATAGCTGACTGGTTGTCACACCACACTCTCAAGGGCCCCTTCCTCAAAAGTTTCAATTCACTCAGAAGGTGCTTCACCCAGAGCATTTCGCTCAACCCTTGAGATAAAGCTCTATACTCAGCTTCTGCTGTTGATCTAGACACAACTGTTTGTTTCTTGCTTCTCCATGATACCAAATTTCCTCCCACAAACACACAATAGCCGGACGTTGATCTCCTATCATCTGGACAACCAGCCCAGTCAGAATCACTATACCCGTCCACCTCAAGATGTCCACTCTTTGCAAACCACAACCCCTTTCCCGGAGTCCCCTTCAAGTATCTTAGGATTCTGTGCACTATATCAAGATGTCCACTTCTTGGTTCATGCATGTATCTGCTCACCACACCCACAGCGTATGTAATGTCAGGCCTCGTATGACACAAATACAATAACCTCCCAACCATTTTCTGATAATCTTCCTTATTCACTAGATCACCTGATTGTGCTGTCACTGGATGGTTTTGTTCAATTGGGGTGGGGGCTGCTCGACACCCCATCATGCCCATGTCACTCAAAAGATCCAAGGTGTATTTTCGTTGGCACAACGATATTCCTTTTTCGTTCCGAGCCACTTCTATGCCAAGGAAATATTTTAGGTTGCCCAAATCCTTTACCTCAAACTCCTTGCTCAAACACCCCTTGAGTCTCTTTATTTCTTCTTGATCATCTCCGGTGATGATAATGTCATCCACATAAACTGCAAGAATGGTGATTTTCCGATCAGAGTGTCTGTAGAACACCGTGTGATCACCATTGCATTGACCATACCCCATACCACAAACAGCACGTTTGAACCTATCAAACCACGCCCTCGGCGATTGCTTTAGTCCATACAAGGCTTTCTTCAGCCTGCATACCTTTCCCATTGTCTCTGAGGTACCAAAACCTTGTGGTATCTCCATATACACTTCTTCCTGCAAGTCACCATGCAAGAAGGCATTCTTGACATCTAATTGATGCAACTTCCACCCAAAGTTAGCAGCACAGGAAACCAATATTCTTACAGTGTTCATCTTTGCAACTGGAGCAAACGTCTCATCATAGTCAATTCCATAAGTTTGACTAAACCCTCTAGCGACCAATCTGGCTTTGTACTGTTCTACCTTCCCCTCAGGATTCTGCTTCATAGTATAGATCCACTTACAACTCACTGCCCTTTTCCCTTCTGGCAAAGTGGTTAGCACCCACGTCTTGTTTTTCTTCAATGCTTCCAACTCCTCTATCATTGCTTCACGCCACTTTGGATCTTGTTTTGCTGTCTTCCAACCCTTCGGGGTTGACACAGTTTGTAGAGAGGCAACAAACGCTCTATAGGAAGGAGACAAAGCCTCATAGGACACAAAGTTTCCAATGTCATGGTCATCCCGAACAGTTTGAAGAGCCTTCCTTGCCACTATAGTATCATGCTCGCCCCTGTATTTTTCAGGAGGCTTTCCTGCCTTAGCTCGTGGTTCTTTTCTCAAGGCAATGGGAAGATCCACTGTGTCACATGAGCTAGCATCACTACCTTGTTGCCCCCCCCTGCAAATGTGCCTGCTGCTCCACAATGTCAGATGAGCTCGTATGATTGTCTTGCTGCTCCCCCTGCACATGTGGCTGCCCATGTGGCTGCCGTCTAGAGTACACGAGGAGATTCTGAGGCCAACGATCCCGAACAGGAACCTCGAGAGAACCAATTTGAATTGTACCCACTATTGGCTGGACCTGAACTTGCACATTATCATCAGTGTTACTGCACTCATCCTGAGTACGTGACACAACCTTCTCCCCCTCATGACCATCTACCACAGAGTGTAGGTGGTCAAGCTCCTCAAACAACAGACTCAGATCAGTCGGTTCACCATAGAAGGGCTCACCTTCCCTGAAGGTGACATCCATACTGACAAAAGTTCTTCGCTCTGAAGGATTCCAACATTTATAGCCCCGCTGTCCAGGCGAGTACCCAATGAAGATACACTTCACAGCCTTTGGATCCAGTTTTCCCACACCCGGTCTATGATCCCTAACAAAACATGTGCAACCAAATAATTTTGGTGGAACCACGAATTTGTTCTCTCCTAACAGTAGCTCACACGGGGACTTCATACCCAATATCCTTGAAGGAGTTCTGTTAATCAAATAAGTTGCAGTCATCACGGCTTCACTCCACAAGAATTTTGGAACATTCATGGTGAACATAAGAGACCTAGCAACTTCCAGAATGTGGCGATTCTTTCTCTCGGCAACTCCATTCTGCGGTGGAGTGTCTGGGCATGAAGTCTGGTGAAGAATGCCATGCTCTGACAAGAAAGCCCCAAACTTATTATTCACATATTCAGTTCCATTATCAGTTCTCATTGCCTGTACCTGCACACTGAATTGAGTCTTGACAAGAGCGTAGAAATTCTGAAAGCAGTCAAACACTTCATCTTTATGCCGCATCAGATAAACCCATGTCATGCGTGAGTGACAATCAATGAAGGTCACAAAGTACTTCGCACCACTCACAGATACCACGGGACATGTCCATACATCTGAGTGAATAAGCATGAATGGAGAAATATTCCTTAGTCCTCTACTCACATATGATGTCCTCGTATGCTTTGCAAACTCACAAGCATCACATTGTAATTTGCTCTTGTCTATTCCGCACATAACATCTGGAAATGTTCTACTCATCTTGTCAAAAGAGATATGCCCCATTCTACAATATGTATCACCGCCTGCTTCTCCTTGTCCTCCATGGTCGCAGCACACACCAAGTCCGGCTGCACCTCTTGGTCCACATACCAGAGCCCCCTACGCCTAGTGCCAGACCCAATTTCCTGCCTCGTCTGTCGCTCCTCAATCAAGCAACCGAACTTGTCAAGAATCACACGACAATCTATTTCATCAATTAGAGCACTCACAGAGGCTAGATTGACAGGAAACGTTGGCACATGTAAAACTGAGGATAGAGAGATGTTCGAAGTGCATTTTACTGTGCCAACCCCAACGACAGGCTGCTTTGTACCATCAGCAGTTTGTATAGTGCCCTTGTGAGTAGGAGGATGCATATTGTAAGACTCAAACACACAAAATTTACCCCCAACATGCTTCGATGCACCAGAATCAAGAACCCATTCTGTATCACTTTTGTGAGCAGCAATATTGGCCTTTTCAGTGTTACCTTCATTTTTGGTACATATGAAATGAGCAGTCGTTGTCGATCCTCCACCAGTTTCCTTTACTTCCTTGCTCGACACTACCATTTTCTGCTCCTTGATGACCACACCACCTGCCATCTTACTCTCAGGCAGCCGCACGCAGCAGCTAGCCCCTTCTTCACCCGGGGAGGACAAAACCATGGATGCCCTCTGGATGAGCCCGTCAAACACCTTGAACCACCTCTCAAGCTCAACAACGTGCGTAGCCTCCTTCCGCCGCTGCAGCATGCGCAGCCGCACTTTCACACACCTTGCCTCCCCTAGCACTGCGAGGAGCTCCCTTGGGACCCAGTCTGCCGCTCGCTGCCGCGTCGTCTCCTCCCGCGCGACCTCGGCGAGGTGCCCCATCTCCTCCGCGTCCGCCGAGGCCAGTACCACTGCCGCTGCCTCAACCTCCTCCACTGTTGGTCGCGAAGGCAACTCCCGAACCACCCTCATGAGCGCCTCCACTACCTCCTTTGTCGCAGCCTTCTCCACACGCAGTGGGCAGCCGCCGTTCCCCTCCGGAATCGCCTCCCTGTCAGGCTTCTCCAAAGCCTCAGCTAGGCTCTTCTGATCAGACATCTTCACCACAGACAGCTGCACATACGCAGTAGCAACTTTCTCGCCTCCCCTTTTTCTCCTCCTCTCGAGCAACCAGAAAACAGCAGCTGCCCTGGACAAAGCAACTCGAGCAAGCTTGCAGTACCCACGCAGCACACTCCTTACCGACGCAGAGGACTACCGTCGACCCTGCTGCCTGCCGCCGCCGGCGCCGTGCGCACAGCAGCAGCAGCAGCTCCTTCCTCACCGTCCAGCCACTCCGCCTCAGAGCCGCATCCAGGTCGCCTCCCGTCAGGCCCCGCCGTTGCCGTGCTCTGATACCATGTTGAATCTGGTAGAACGGACCTAGAGCTCCCGTGTGTGTGTGGCGGCTGTTGGAGTTCGTATTGTGGATTCATCCTGCTCTCTTCCTGCTCCTTCCTCTTCTAGGTTATTAGGTGGGCTGGGCCTCATGGGCCATAACAGTTCAACAGAAGATTACAATATTCATTAGATAACCATTATTTTGAGCCGAAATCATTCAATTCATTTGTGATTCCATACCCAACTTGTTTGGCTGTCATGAAATTGGACATAATGATCTTCAGATTGGCCCAACATCATAGGCGATTTGCATGATCCTTTGATTTGTAATCTGTCTATGTTTTACTTTGTTCGTTGAATGATGACTTGTCGGCTGTGTGCATCTTGCTATGCAGAGGCAGGGTGTAATGCTTAAACTTTTAAGTAATAAAATACCCTTTATCAAAAAAAAATTTAAATTGGACATATCATTTCATTTGAAATTCTAACAAGTGATGAAATATCCGCATCATTTCATTTCTGCCAAATAAAATGAAATAATGGGTGACAAACAAGCCCTTACAGATCATGATGCTGAATTGATAATGACGACACAATCGCAAAGCCAGAGTCTTGTGATTGTGCAGAAGATTAGGTCGCCGTTGTGATTGTGCAGAAAGATTAGATCTGTACAGATATCGTAGAAGAGAACAAGGGAGCTGCTGGAAGATTAGTACTTGGTCAATGTTTAAAGGAGAGGACAAAAACTAGATGTTATAAACAAATCCCCTTGCAGGCCGCGTGGATCCACTTGATAATTTAATTCAAAGCCATCGAAGATTCTTTCAAAGCACATTGCAGACGTCCTGAAACTTTCGTTCTGAGCTGAACCTGTATGGTTTCTTTGTTTTATTGAGGAAAAGAAAAACAAAACAAAGAAACCGGGGACTTGGTCCCTTTTCCTCTAAAAAAGTGTTGGCTGACATTTCACCCCACTCCAGCCGGCAGCTGAGGAACTGTACGCTGACATTTTTTATACAGAGATCCTAGCTAGCCATAATGTCCCTGCTTATGTCAGTAGTGATTGGTTCTCTCCACCGGCCAGTGGAATATCGATCGGATGAACAGGCAGCCACGGCAGAATTTAAGTAGGACTAATGTCAAAGTCGAGGCTCCCGGCACCCTGTCCCTCTCAGCGCTCCTTCACAAGTGAGTATTATTGTTAGAGAAGTTGCATCCGATAGACTCTTTCGCTTCTCCGGTTCCATGGCTTCCCCGGCACGGCAGCTGGGAGCACACATCGGCCGGGCCTGCGGGCATTTTATTACGTACGCCATCAATCATCGACCAACTAGTAGTGTTTTCATATTTCACATAGTATTGCGAGCAGTGGCATCCAAATCATAGGTCGCTATCTTGTATTTTTGTTTTAAGTTACGCTTCAGTATTGTCGCCCATACTGCCCGCCATGCCGTCGTGATGAAGTTATGGGGCATGCATCGCGCATAGCTCGCGGTCGTGGGCCGTGGGGTCAGGGGAGGGAAGACCGCGCGTTCGTCCGCGAAGACCGACGTCCACCTGAATTCTCACAAGTCACAACAGTGTGACCGACAGAATTTGTAACTGGAGACTTGAAAATCATATGCATATATCGACCGCCGCTTCTACTCATGTCTTTCTTCTCCTCTTCCGGCGAGCCCTCACAACCACCGATTAGGTTTAGCCATCTTCAACACGTCGACCCAAACATACCTGATTTTGGTTTGTTTTTCGTCCGTTTGGGCCGCGAAACGGATAGACGTCCGCCTCCGCCCGAACTTTTCTGGCCACTGCACTCAACGGGTTGACCCATATGTCTGTCCCTGTCTTTTTTTTAAGGCAATGAATTTCAATCAAATTGAATAAATAACATGGTTTTACAATGAAATTAAATATGTTGTACAGTTTTACAATAAAATCAAATAAATCCTTGGTCACATAGTTTTACAACCAAATTGAATAAAGCATATAATTTATTATAACCCAATTGAACAAAAATATAGCAACTAGGATATGTCTTGGTTTCTAAAATAAGACCACATATGGTGAACCAAATCATTTTGAAGTTGTTTGTGAGCTTATCATGCAGCAAGAAATCTCTTGATGAAACTCGATCCATCGAGTAAATGTTGCCGCTCCACTCTATGACTCAACCAACTCATCCTGATACTGCCAATCTTTAGCATATAAGCTATCATCACGTTCATCCACCACGATCATGTTGTGCATGATCACACAAGCAGTCATCACCTCCCACATAGTGTTCACACTCCATGTTCCAGCAGGGTGCCGAACAATAGCCCAGTGAGATTGGAGCACACCAAAAGCATGCTTCACATCCTTTCTACAACTCTCTTGTTCCTTTGCAAATTGAGCCTCCATATACTTCTTGTTCACAACGAGATTGTCGTTAGAAGGATTGGAGATTGTCTTGACAAAAGTAGACTACTCCGGGTAGATACCATCAGCTAGCTAGTATCCCTTGGTGTATGTAATGGCCATTGATATCATAGCTCACCTCCAGAGAATTGCCCTCCGAAAGTCTAGAAAATCTAGAGAACACCGGAGAGCCCTGAAGCACATTGATGTCATTGTGGGAACCGGCCATACCGAAGGAGTGCCAAATCCAGAGATCGTGTGAAGCCAAAGCTTCAAGTACGACCGTGCACTCGCCAATATGTCCCTTATCTTGTCCCTGCCAAGCAAATGGACAGTTTTCCACTCCCAATGCAGGCAATCTACGCTGCCGAGCATACCAGGAAAACCCTCTCCCCTCGTTGATCCACAAAACTCGGGCAGTATCTTCAACATTTGGCTCTCTCAAGTACTCCAGGCCAGACACTGTAACCACGACTTTGCAGAACCTGTACATGGACTCTAGGCATGTCGACTCACTCATGCGCATGTACTCATCAACAAGATCGCGAACAACTCCATATGCAAGCATCCGAACAGCGGTGGTGCATTTTTTATAAGAGGAGAATCCAAGCTTACCAAGAGCGCCCCGCTTGCATATGAAGTAATCATCATGGCCCATCATTCCGATCCGAATGCGGATGAACACATGTCTCCCCTTACGGAAGCGGCGACAAAAAGTTTTGGCTGGATATATTTGTGCGATAGAAGTAATCTTTGAAGAGTTGGACATGGCCTCCTTCTCTGTTACGATCCAACGCCGGTGCACGACCGGGTACCGAGCCCCTGAACATTGTTGTTGCCTTGCAAGGTGCTCGTTGACGAGAAGTGTTGCGATCAAAGTGTCGGTCTCATCGTCAGATGATTCTGAGGACAACGATGAATACAACATATTGTTGTAGAAGTATTCGTCCGATCTATCCGCTATGGGAGGTGATTCGTACCTTGGGAAAACAACCGAACACCTTGTGGGCGACGTCGGTCGTGGTGGTGGTGATGGTCTCCGGCCCATCCAAGTCTAAGCCGGTGTAGACGGTGGTGGTGACGGCGACCGGAGTTGGTTGAAGTGGCACCACGAGCAAGGGAATGGACCGGCAAGCTGTGCTGGTGGCGGCGGGACCGGTGATTTATGGTGGTAGCACTGTACCGACGGCGGCGACGATGGATGGCGCGGGGGCGCGGGGGGGGGGGGGGGGGGGGGGAGGGGAGGGACTAGTGATAGGGAAGAAAAGGGAATATGTCACTAGTGGGTGGGCCAGGGTAGGGCAAGACGAGGACTCCTCGTCCACACGCGTCCGTGAATTTGGGCCGGATTTGGGTCCGCGCAGACGAAAGAACGGACATCAGTCCGTTTGCGTCGGTACGTTGGGCCGTGGTTTCTGCCCAAAATGATAGAACCGGAGCGCGCCGGACGAAATGGGTCGGCGCGTTGGAGATGCCCTTACCGCCGTCTTCCCCGACCGGCTGCCGCGATGCCTTGCCGATCCTCTCTGCCCCAAACTCCTCCGCTGGTCCACCGCCACATGGTCACCCCTCTAAGACCGGAGAGAGGCCACAACTTCTCCAGTGTCGGCACACCCCCACGTCCAAGTTATTGTTTTTGCTCGTCTCCACCGCACGCCTCCGCCGCGGCGTCGGCGGCTCAGACTTCCTCTATTCCTCAACCGTGTCATCATTGTGCCGACTCTCTCTCTCTCTCTCTCTCTCTCTCTCCGCCATAATATAAAATGTTTTGGTATTCCTATACGAACTATATAAATGTATATAGACGTATTAAGTGTTTAGATTCACTCATTTAGCTTCGTATATAGTCCGCATAGAAATATCTAAAACATCGTATATTATGGTAGGGAGGGAGTATAATCTAGCATGCCTTCTCCGTGCAAGCCTCAATGTTTTGTCACGAGAAAACATTTGACTCCATTGCTCGCCCCAATTAAAAATCGACAATCAACCAAGTAAACCGTGGGTTGAGCTGCGAATTATTGATCATATAGGTTGTGTGGTCACACGTGCGCGCGGGAGTTTATATAGATGGAGACTTGGCCGGGTTGAATAGAATTCCCTGCTTCACAAGGAACACATTGCCCACGCGATCGAATTGACAATCGGGAGTGGGCACCACGAGAAACTTACGACGTGCCACCGGTCGTGCTCTGATCTCGCGGTCTATAGTAGTACTACTATTCCTACTATGAGGTTTTCTCTAGGGGATTGGCATGGGGTGCCTGCCGAAAGCCTGAAACAAAACTCATGCAAGAAATACTATACTCTTTGTACGTAGGCGTCGGATATCAGCAGGAGTTCCCGTTATTTTCGCACACCCTAAAAGCACGTACACCACGTACTATATGCAGGTCATGCATGTTCCGACGGATCTACCATAGTTGGGAGGAGGCAGCTGTCTGGATTAATTTGCGATGACAACAACGGGCCAACTGTTAGTTATACTCTGCGTGCAGCTCGATCGAGCTCTAGGGTCTCTATCGTACCGCGAGTTCACGGGAAACATGGATGACTCGGCAGGAAAGCAACCCCTCCTCCCCCTCCAATATAAATATTTTTGGAATAGGAAAAGGGGTCAAAGACCCCGAAGCTTCATTGATAGAGGTGGGGAACAATTACATTGAGAACATCCAGCAGAAAAGAAATTGTAATTAAACAAGCCCTCACATTTTACAAAAGGGACCTTCCGGGAAAAGCAGAAACGCGATCCGATCCCTCGCCACCGTCGACGATGCTGGGCCTCTAAGCCACGACCACCGCACGCACCACCGGGGACGAACCACTTGGTGATGTGCTGGTGCAGAGCGTCGCGCTGAAGCCGAAGATCCTCCGTCACGGAGGAGGAACACCCGGAGCAAAGAACGTCGGGGAGCGGAGTAGCCCCTTTGGCCAGAAGTAGCGGCGGCGCGCCTCGCCGTCGCTTGGGAACCTCCGTACTAGAAGCTTCACAGATAGCATCTGGAGCCCATGCGAGGTCATGATCTCGAGTTTCTCGCAAAGCCGCAGCAACATGCATCGCTGAATCGAGGTCAACACCCTCCTCGTTCCCGCCCCCACGACGCCACAAAGAATAGAAGACAACCAACAGATCTGTAGCTCCGCCGTGGTTATTTAGTGGTGAACGACCAAGTCCACCCTCCCGCCATGATCGTCACCTTGAGGCTATGGAAGCAGAGAGGCCGAGCCACTGTCTTGCCCCGCACAACGGCGAGACAACACACCCATGCGGCATAGCGCCAGACAGCCTTAGCAAACAAGTCAGACCTAGAAAAACTACTATATACAAGGGGGGCAACCACCCTCTCCACTCCCAACCCCGGCCGTCAAGGGCCGGCGAGGAGGGAGTGCCTCCTCCTCCAACTCAGCTCGATGTCAAACGACATGGATGGCCGGGTGCTAAACTTAACACTCATGATTTTAATTCCGTGTACAAAAATCGCAAATTCTGCACATTGGCATTTCTATCCAAAATTAAGTCTCGATCACTTTTCAAAAAAAAAAAAAATTACAACTGTGCGGTCGCACATTTTCTCTACTTTAAGTCGCATTACAGTTGCATTTTTGTGAGATGACTGAGAGTTGATAAAAAAAAGCAGTCCACCGAGACATACACACTACCATGAAATATTGTGCACATTGATACTTTCAATACGATTTTGATTTTTGACTAAAAACTATGTTCCCTGCTTTTCTTTTTACAACGGAGCTAGCACGGTTTTCAGCTAAACCATACAAGTTCCAACCGAGAAAAAGATTTAAAAAAAATAAATCCTGCCTCACACGCAACCTAATAGACAACGCCGTTGCTCGTAGATTAGGAGAGATGTACAGTATGCAATGTCCCTTTCTTCATTCTCGGAACATTGGCACCGATAGCAACTGCACTTTCCACACACACATGCACAGAATGTCCTTCCACATGGTGACAACGCCACACACGTCAGCTACGACCCTGACAGCATCAGCAATGCCAAATACGTACGCAATAGCAGTACAAATTCCCCGTACGTACGTAACGCCCAAGCAGCCTCACTCAGAACCTTCTCTACGCCGAGTCGCTGACCCGACCACCCTCTGCCCGCGTGTAATGTTATTACCGTGTCCGTGTGCACACCACCCCGACCGACCGACGCGCTACGCGGCCGGGCCGGGCTACACGATATGGTCCTGCAGGCCCTGCGCTGAATATAAACCTCACCCCGCCGCCGCGCCCAACGCCACAACCAATCCCGATTCCCGCCGCGCACGCCTGCCTGCTCCCTCCCCTCTCCCCCCAGATGGAGCGGCAGCCTCGGCCGGAGCCAGCCGTGGCGGCCGCGGAGGACGCCATGGCGCTCTACGACACCTTCTGGTTCCACCGCCTCGTGCTCCACAGCTACTCCTCCCCTTCTTCCGCCCCTCCGCCGACGACGCCGCCGCCTGAGCGCCAGCAGCTGCAGCAGCCGGAGCAGGCACCGGCGGGGAGCGAGGGGGAGCTGCAGCGGGCTCCGTCCGGGCTGCGGCACCGCCGGACGCGGAGCGACGAGGCGAAGAAAACCGCCACCTTCGACGCGCCGGAGCCGCTCAAGATCCCCAACGGCCGCCGCGCGAGGCTCGAGACCATCCTGTCCGGGAAGGCCGGTCTGGCCGCGCAGCCGCTGCCTCTTCCCGCGCGGCGGAGGCAGGAGGCGCGGCGGCCGGGAGGAGGGGGCAGGAGGCGGAAGGCGCGCGGGCGGAGCCTGTCGGAGCTGGAGTTCGAGGAGGTGCAGGGCCTGCAGGACCTCGGGTTCACCTTCTCCGAGGCCGAGGTCGACGCCGAGCTCGCGTCCATCGTCCCGGGGCTCCGGCGGCTGCGCGCGGCCGAGGAAGAGGCCAGGAAGGCTAAGGCGGCGGCAGAGTGCGCCGAGGAGGAGGAAGATTGTAGGAAGAGGGCGGCCTCGGCAGAGGCGCCGAGGAGGAGGAGGCCGTACTTGTCCGAGGCGTGGGAGGACGAGGAGGCGGAGGTGAGGAGGATGCTCAGCACCTTCAGGATCCCGGCCGCCGACGACGGCGCCGACCTCAAGGAGAACCTCCGCCTCTGGGCGCACAGCGTCGCCTCTGCCGTCCGGTGACGATTTGCACTTTTGACCAAGAAACTCCACTTCTGTTTTTGCTGTCCGGTGGCAAAGACCAACTGTAAATATTCTTTTTGCCATGTAGTACACGTATACGTTTCTTAGAGCTATTTCACTAGTAGCAGATTTTGTTTAGTTTTGATGATGTAAACTGTTGTTAAAAATTCTGGCTTTGGGAACGTGGAGCTGAATATAAGCTTTTGCAAGCAGCAAAAAGGAAAACTCGATGTGAGTGACATGCTGATCTGATCAATGGTTTCGTGTCGATGCCAAGAAAGCATTTTCGGTTGCTTTGAAGCTAAGAAATCGATTGTTCTACTTTGATCGTGCTGACATGATGTGATTGGGGGCGAACATCTAGAGTTGGATGCTGCTGATTTGTCGAAATCTTGATAACTGGGGACAGAAATCCCACTGACCACCAGCTGCTTTGATCTGATAACTGAAATGATTCCATGCTACTGTACAGCCGATGGTTTTCAACTTTTCACATTGCCCACGAGGTTCAAATTAACCCAGCAAAAACAAAACAAAAAAGTTATTTAGAGGTTAATCACGTGCTGATGTGTGATTGATGGTACGACTGGTTCTTTTATTGCCGAGTGGTTAGCACGTGTTCCTTTAGCACTAAAATATTCTGGGCAAAATCATGCCATGTGAACCGCGATACAAGCAACAGAGATTGTCAACCATCCGTAGTTGTAGTGGTGCACTAACCTAACGAAATAGTCTCACGTGGCATAATTTTGTAGATGAATCTTAGGGCATGGCCAACGGTATTTCCCAACCTCCAAACAGGCTGTCGCAAAGCTACTGCCCCACCCCGCTCCCGTGCGGCTCCTTCATGGCCGCAACGGGACGTCCAACTCCGGTGACTCAGGTCCGGGCAGCATCGGCTGCGGCGGGGCTGCCCGGCGAGCCAAGAGGCGTGTGATCTGGAGGCCCCGGCGGCGGAAGTTCAGGCGAAGGCGGCGGCGTTCCAGTCAGGTCGCGGGCTGCAGCAGCAGCGGGGCGGCGGCAGTCTGCTGCCTGGTGGTGGCTAGCCTTTTCACTCGGGCGGCAGCGGAGCTCGGCCGTCCGGGCCAGATCTGGGTTGGGTGGCCCGATTGGCGGGGAGCTGCAGGGGCTGCTCGGGACGGCCGTCAAGGGGCTGCGGTTGCGCGGGAGGTGGCCCGGTGGAGGTGTGATGCAGGCCGGGCTGCCCGTGGATTTGTGCCGGCCGCGACTCGAGGTTGTCGTTGCAGGTGCTGCTGCGTCTTACGCGTGTGGCCGGCGTGGGGGAGCTTGTTCTCCCGGGGCGAGGAAGCAGGGGCGGCGGCCCTAGATCGATGGCTGCGACAGGAGGCGCGGCTGGCATGACGGCTTTTGTGGCATGAGGTGCCGCATGGGCTTTGGCATGCGGAGGAGCTCGATGGCCGGCCATGGATGCGGTCTCCTATCTTGCGGCTTTCTGAGCTTCGAACTCCGGGCGAAAGCCTCGCACCGACATCGGTCGATGCCGATGATGGCGGCGCCTTTTGGGCGTCGTTCTCCTTCCTGTTTGCATCATTGTGGAGTCTCGACAACCGATCCGACGGGAGTGGTCCGATGGTCTTTGGGTGAAAGCCTAAGCTCCATCAGGAGCGGGCGACAGTGACGGACGCGTCACTTCCTTGTTGGAGGCATTGTCTTGGAGTCACTAGCTCTCCCGGTGCGACGGTTTCACGGTGGATTGGCGGGATGGTTCTGTGGCCGAGGGAAGTGGATCCCGGGGCGGCGGCCCCGGACGGTGGTGGACGTCGAGGCGGCGGCCTCAGGCTCCCATGTTGAGACGGTTCTACAAGGCAGGGTCGTTGTCTAGCATGTGTCTGGGTGGCGACTTGGATGAAGACTGCATGGGCAGAGGGTTCGCCGACCTGACTGGATCGCCTTCGGGCAATGCGAAGATCGATCTAGTTGCTACGCTGGGCGGCGGCCCCTGAACAGGAGGGATTTGGTGACGACCTGGATGAAGAGTGTGTTGATAGAGGGTCCGTCGATCATGACTGGATTGTCTTCGGGCAATGCGAAGGTCGATTTGGTTGCTACGTCGGGGCGGCAGCCCCGGAGCAGATGTTGTGTGTTGTGGCGTTTAGTCGACTTGCGTCGTGTGGGCGGCGGGTCGTCTCGTCTGTGCGGTTTTTTGGCCTTGTTTTCCTCATAAACATGGCATTGTGTGGTTTTTGGGCCCGTTTTCCCTTATAAACTGGATCAACTCTGTGCAAAAATTTCAACTGAAAATGCCTTATATTTTGTTCTGCGCAAAAATGACAAATCTTGACATTTAATGGTAGTGGGGAGCGCAAAATTTTTTTAACTCTCCCAAATCCGTCATATTTTGTCATTTTTGTGTATCCCAGAATATGAATTATTTTGAGTTGTGATTTTGCACGTTGGTAGAATATATCATTGTCTACATCCCGCATTTTGTCAGATTTTTTGAAATTTCAAAAAATAATTTTAGTTTTTTATTAAATAAAGGCCCCCCTAGAGCTCGGCCTCTATTTTTGGTTCCGAAATTATATACCTTTAAAATAAAGAAGATCAAAGGTTAGTGAAATCCAATTTGACTCCCGGATACATATGCACCCCAAAGGTTGATGCATATTTACTTGCATTCTTTGAAGATTATTTACTGACCTCCATGCACAGTCATACGACATAGGAGTACTATGTAGTGCACCTAGTTTCTGCCCGCGCGTAAACATAACGGTGATGCCAATAATTGCCAAAGCAATTCAACGAAAAAGAGATGGAGATATTATTCTCTTTCTACGATTCTGAAATGAATTCCTCAAACATGTAACGAGACGATGCCCCTCGGCCTTGTCAGCACAGCGCTGGATGCGACCATTGGGTTGTGTTTCTCTCGCACTCTCTTCGTATTTCCAGCCAACATAATAAGTTACTAGAAGAGGTTGGCGCGCTTTGCTGCGCCTGAGGTTATGATTGCAGTTATAAATACATGACATGATGATCTGAGTAAAGATTGGTGTCTGATACATCATCAGGTACAAATTCATACCATTTTCAGAAAAATATTGCACGCATTGGTCTAGCAAACAGTGGTATAAACTGTATAATACAAAAGTAACAAATTTGAATTTGTTAACCTCTTAACGAGGCGAGCCTGACAACTGGTGTGTGTGGAGTCGAAGGAGCCGTGCGATGCGGTGCTAGTCGAGGTGCAGCCAGAGGCAGAGCTATCGTATGTTTCTCGTGCTCATGTTTGGAGGGAAGGAGGAGGCACCGAGGAAGGGGAAGCGAGGAGGGCCTTTCGGGTGGCTCGTCAGGAAGAGCTACAAAAGAGAGTCATTGGTGGCCACGCACGGGAGGAGAGAGACGACATTATTCGAGGCAAAATCCCTCACGATCCATGGTGTCCTTGAGATGTGATGGTACATTCGTGGCCGAATCGGTTAGAGTTTTGGTGGAGCTGCCGGATTCGAAACTGGATCGGTGAGAGAAGAGGCGGCAGTGCTCACCGGAGGAGAGGCGTGAGGCCGGCATGAAAATTCCGATTTTTAGTTGTCGTGCGGGTATTGGCCTTTCTGTTTTATAGCAACAGCCCAAGTGTTTTATTTTTGTAGCACTTGCCTTTTTCTTTTTGACAAAAAAATAGACAGAATTTTCGTCAAGACCGGTTAGTTGTTCGAGCAACATTTTTTTGTGTGTCCCAAATGACTTAATACGGACGGGAGTCGATGGTGGCCGCGCGCGGGAGGAAAGCGACGGCCGGCATCCCTCCCGATATGTGGTGCCCTTGAGCAGTGGACCAGTGGTGTTGAATTTGTTGCCGAATCGGTTAGAGTTGTGGTGGAACTACCCGATCCGAGGCCAAACCGATGGTAGAAGAGGCGACAATAGTCACCGGAGAAGAGGCGTGAGAGCGACATGAAACTTCCGATTGGCAATTAGCGTGCGTGTTTTGGCCTTTCTGTTATATAGCAGCAGCCCAAGTTTTTAATATTTGCCGCACTTGATGTTTTTTGGTTTGACAATTTTTTTGTTGCTAAATTTACATCAAATACAGGGCAGTAGCTATTAGAGCAACATTTTTTGCCCCAAATGATCTATGTTGTAAAATAGAGCACCTATTGAATTATAAGAGAGGGGCGGCACTGTTGTGTGCAGTAGATAGAAAAGTAAGCTTAAACGGACAAATAATATTATTTCTAGCTGGATCTGATGTAACCAATAGAAAGTTGCCACGTGGAGCAACCAATAAGCTCTATCTTTTAGAGCTTAGTTATTAGAAGGATATTTTCAAACTTAATTTAAAACTATGAACTATGAATTAATAAATAAAGTGAGCTAAGTGGGGTTTAACATTATGTGGACATGTGGGAAGAGAGGATATATATCTAATAGAATTTTTTCAAACTCAATTTAAAACTATGAAGTATAAATAAATAAATAACGTGAGCTAAGTGGGGTCTACCACGATATGGACATGTGGGAAGGAGAGGATATATATCCAATATAATTTTTTTCAAACTCAATTCAAAACTTTAAACTATAGATAAACTAATAAATAAATTGAGCTAAATGGGGTATACCATGATGTTGACATGTGGGAGAAGGAGAGGGCACAAATCCTAGGGAGTTTAGTATTTAGAGAGATTCCGAGCATGATCCCCCACCATTTCCCACAAATTATTGCTCCCAATTGGGCTGATGCAACGTTGTTTATGCGTGATGATGAGCACGCGTGGAAAAGGAGGAGGAGGGAGCTCGAACTGAGTCGCACATATGCAGTCGCTGAAATGGATGTTTACATGGGCGGATGGGCCTTTTTTTTTCGAGGAAGAGCGGATGGGCCTTTGCAATGCCCAAATCAATCACAGGCCACCAATTCGATGGGTAGAGTACCAGATTTTGAGCCCAGTGCGGTTAACACAGCAATGACGGACATGATTAACGCAGCGAGGGATTCTCAGGGTCCAAAATGCTGATGCATTGAGATTGCTCTCTATTGTTTCAGTTATAATATGCCTAATGACATGGACACATGTCCAAAAAATTAGGTCAACTGATAACAATGCAGTGAAACTTGGTCGTACTATATGATTGAGCATCTACACGATTGGTTGAAGCGTCCTTTGTTGTTGGTGTGATGAGTATATGCGAGCTGGGGCGTTGCTGATCAGGCCTGACTGGACTTGACGTGAATATCATCTGCCATGTACTTTTTTTTAGTTTAAAGTCAGACGTTCTTGTCTGATTAAATAAAAAGAGTGTTTATGTACACTAGTTAAATGCCCGTGCGTTGCAACGGGTGACACATGTAGACGAATCACCACGTTTCTTAGTTAGTCCACATTTCATACGTTTATCACGCACATATCATTTATTAACATGCTGCCTCCTATGGTTTTTCGAATCTATTGATGTTGTAGACTCTATGACACATGTTCCCTCCATTACTAAATCAATTGTCCACAAACGATAAAATGATGTATTTATAACTTTTTTTGAAAAGGGAGGCTAATTGACCATAAACCGTTAGGAAAGCAATGTCGCGGTTGTTTTTCGACCACATAATGACAAAATCATCACCGCCCTAACTCCCCTCATCTTCCCCTTCTTTGGAGATTTCGTGGCCCCATAACTGCTCACCCAACCGCTTGTCCCTGCTCGCGGATGGCCCACTCCCTTGCTGCCTCACCGCCCCGCCTTGCACCAAGCACATCCTCCGCCACCCTCCGGCCAGTCATCCCTCTAGTCACGAGGTCTGCCCCATCTCCAACGCCCCGAACAAGAGACCAATTTAATTGTTCTAATTATGTCGTCCAAATATCAACCAAATAAATCAAAAATCAAACAAAAATTAATTCATATAAAAACATGTAACTCAAATAATCATGTATTTGCAAAAAATACAGAAGTCACCAATGTTGAGTGGACTTCCTGAACTATATTGTAGACCTTGTTGGAAAATAATATCCCCTTGTTTATAACTTGCAAGTATAGCAATTAACTTGAATATGAAGTTTGAAACAAACTTAATGAAGCAGTATGCAACATAGGTGCTGAATAATATGCACTTCTCTAAAACTTACTCCGTACGTGCTAATGCCCTCATGAGTACATGATGCAACCGAATCTACTACTCCCTCAGTTACATAATATACGACGTTTTAGGAAGCTAGAGGTTGTATAATACATCATCAGCCGAGCCGGTCGACAAAATGAAACTTCTCAACTCGAAAAATAACAGGTTTGGTATTGCAAGTGGAGCTTTGGTCTGCTCGCATGCAGCCATGACCCGCTCCTGGCCCAAGGCACACTGCTACAGCTTGAACCCGATGAAAAATGCTCCTTTTGTTCGTGTGTTACTCATCGCATGCACACCTTGTAGAACTCCTCTTGGACTTGCTGACGCCTTAAATGAATTGGAGAAACTTCTAACCACACAAAACTTGGGGAAAATAAACTGAAGATCTAATAACAATAATTGGAAGGGTAAATAAAAATTTACTTCAAAAAATTGAATTAGCTAGTTGAGGCTACATAAACGTACGGAACTGGCGCATGGCTCTAGCAACTACAAAGGAAATTCGAAGCAAGCAAAACTGAGCAGCTACTCGCGATTTACTCGCTAGTGATGGGAGAGATAACTTTGAAACGAAAACCTACTCTTCTGTCGTTATGATCTCAGGAGCTGTCCACACGACAGCCGATGCTTCTTTAAAATTAACTGTAGCAGAAATAACCTCAGGCTGAAAAAGGGACGTGGTGAGCAGAAGCAGAAGAGCAACGGTAGAAATAGAAAGGGCCTCAAGAATCTGGTATGTACAAAGTAATAACATCTAGACAGGTTAGTTAACATCCGTATACAAATAATTGCTTTACTAAAATGCCTCTGTTTTAAGGATACTTACACCCCATTTTGGATCTGGATCACCACATACAGCACAACATTTGTTTGCTGGATGGCTTAAAAGACGGTCCAATCTCGTTGTTGTATCAATTGTCCCTGGCAGTGACAATGGAGGCAAAATTTCGCTCAGCAAACATCAGTTGTATATGCAGCTCATATTTACAATTTAGATCTTGACTAACAGGTGGTCATCCAAACCATCAGGGAAAGTTGCTACATTGTAGAATAAAGGCTGCATTTCCGTACAAAATTGCAGAACCACCAAATAAGATTGCAGTTAATGCTTGCAAAATTCAACAGCTCTGAACTGAATAGGAATGGGGTTGCAATTCCAGATGAAAGCACAACGATTTTCTCTACAAAATAATTAATGGGATTGTAATTGCAGGTGAAAGCCACAACATGATTGCGATGGGGAACACCACGGCGTAGGGGCAAACCTGGTTGACTATTCGCTTGGTCGACGGTGCTCAGCTTGGTGCCTGGTTGATTTTGATTGGCTTGGTCGCTGGTGCCCGTCTTTGTACTCGATTGGTTGGCCTGATCGCCGGTGCACATCCTGAAACAATTTGCTCGTAGGAAACAATTATGGCCACAATTTAGCTAATGAGACAGAGCCACAATTTCTCTTTTGACATGGTCAAATTATGGAACACCCAACAAATCAGTAAAAGACTATGACGGGATAATATCATCCAGATAACTGGTTGATTTTGCTCGTAGGAAACAATTATGGCCACAATTTAGCTAACGAGACAGAGCCACAATTTCTCTTTTGACATGGTCAAATTATGAAACTCCCGACAAATCAGTAAAATCATATGACGGGATAAATATCATCCAGATAACACAAACAATAATGCAGGAATGAAATATTAATTGATGAAATGAAGTAATGAACATATGAATATTATCTCACTCTGAGAATCGAGCAGCAGTGTGGAAACCAATCTCTCTTACTCACTCAGAGTTTGAGGAGAAGAGCACAAAAGGAAGAGGTTGTTTGTCACTTACCTCCCCTGGGCAGCAACGGGCAGGACCAAACCCCGCAAACTCGTGATGGAGAACCTCTTGGTGTGCCACAGGTGCGTGTGCAGCCGTCGTGCGCCACCGCCGATGACTGAGAACCCCTCTGCGGAGTCCCACGAGCGAACGGACGATGTGGTGCTTGACGAAGGATGAGCGAAACGCACAAACGACCTACGACAGAACCAATCGTGCTTTTTATTACATAGGACAATGCTCGTGCGTTGCCACGGAATAACAACAATTAATGATTTTACCTATTAAATCGTGATACCAAAATGGTTGCAACGGGGGCGATAATTTCATGTTTTTTGTGCACAACGTACATCATTATCAAGTTTTGAGCGAAGTCATAATATTATTTCACAACATGCTTTTTGAATAAAGGCATGCTCACAATTGATTCATTCTGAAACTTTGCACAAATGTTGCAAACTTGTATATGTTTGTCTCCAGTGTTTTCAGAATTTCTTAAAATGTTGTACTATTTTTAGTGGGTGCCTGAAAGCAAACCTGCAGAAAGTATAGGCACATGATTTATGCACTCCATTCACTTGCGAGTCCTTCCTTCTTGAAGTGTGGAGGACCTCCTAGGGGCTTTACAATTTCAGCACTGGCCATTTGCAGTTCTCAACCTCGTATATCATGTCAAACACATGAAGAACTTATGTTACATCAGAGTTCCCTATGGAGCAGTCTACTCAGCAACATAAGTGCCTCCGGTCATATAATCAAAATAGATCTAAAAAGTAAGCAAATAAGTAAATAACATATATTTTATTGCAGGGAATACGTTATTGAGTTGAGTATTCAAGAGAAGTAGTATATGATAACGAAAACATCTGTCGTAAGCTTCCGTATATGAATTGACATTCCAAAATTTGTATCCATTACTAGCAAAATGCCCGTGCGTTGCAACGGGAAGACATCAAACCCACGCGATCAATAATTACATAAAATTCTACTCATGTCACGGAGCTCATCCATTTGATCAGTCATTTTGCCATACTCATTTTTATGGGTGTAATTTTACTTTTCTGTACCCTCTACAAAGCTTGGCAACTATAATAAGTCGTGTCTCGGTAACTCTCTTTTAACAATTCCTCTTCTAAAAGTTCTTTCCCAATGTGAGATTCGCGGCTGTGGAGCGTGGACGTCTGGTAAGTCTTGCCTACACAAACAACTGGCAGATACAAGTACAATCTAGCTAGTCTGTACAAAGCTAGCTAGGTGGTTTTGATTGATCCATTTTTCTGGTGATTTCGGCTCCGGCAGCCTCATGACCTTTGGCTTCGTGTTGCTCATCTTCTTCCTCCCTCCGCAGACTTAGCAATTTGACATCTCTCACAGCAAGAGACAAGGACGCGAATTGTCATCTTTATAGTACTGAGAAACAATTACAGCGTTAGGAAAATGAAGTATGGGGAATCGTCCTGTTAAACTGGGTAAACCAATAGTGGTGTATGGCTATTTTGTGTCATCTCTTTCCTCTGGTAGTTCAGTCGAAGAAAGCAGCTTTCAACAACTTCAGGATGCAGTTAGTCAGGTACAAGGTTATTTTTTGCCTTCTTTTTTATGTACATGGTTCAGGTAGTCGAAATTCCTTGCCTCCAGCCATAGTCCTTTATTCAAGCAACTTGTTAAACCATTATACGGAAAGACAAAAATGAGCATACTTCTTGCTGCTACTAAAACCAGAGCATGCTTCTTGCTGCTAGTAAAAGTGCATGCACACACGTACGATCTGAGGGGCACACGCACTGGAGGATATTGTAAGCCAAAATCCAGGTTCATGACATCCATCTAAAACATACCGTTGAATGAAAGAAAATAATACTTAACAAGTTTCCGCTACTTTGTGAACAAATAAACAAACAGGTCGTGGGCAATGAATAGCAAGCAATTGCAGATCTACGCATATCTGGCTAATAAATTAAAACTAAAAATTACTATGAGATGTATTGCATGGACTTCTGGAGTGAGCAGGGATTTGAGATTGGTACTGAAGAATATACATGGTTTGCAGTGCAAAAAAAAAAGTTTGAACAAATACACACGTACTAAAGATGTGATAAGAAATTAGATTCGTGCTCGAATTTCTTACCAGTGTGGCTTGTTGATTCTTCAGGGTGGAGTCCGCCCAGGAGGTTACTTCTGGATTTGTGGAGTTGATCGTGGAGGTGGATGCAGGTCTCGAGGGGAGGCTGATGAGGAGAGTCGTCTTCATCTCCGGCGTAGAACACCGGAAACTCGAAGGTGAACCGCTTCCAAGCGCCGCCAAGGCCTGTCTCTGCGGCGCCCGACGGCTCGAGACCGAGGCCACCCGCTACGAAGCTTCACAGCTGCCGGATGTCGACGAGGTTGATGCCGTCTCCGCGCCGCTCCGCAATATGCCGAGGCCTGTCCACCCGGTGCCCGCTGCCGAGGCCTGTCGTCCTTCCCGAGCGATCCCCTTCCTCCGGCGGCGACACCAGATGGATAGCAACGAGCGCAGGTGGGTGGATAGGGTTGAGGGGTGAAAGTGTAAAGTGCCAGTTTACACTGCGGGATTGATTTCCGGATTTGTTAGGGGTGGATTTGCAAAATGACCGCGACGTGCGTGAGGCCGTACCAGACCATCACCACGGGTTTTTAGATTTAGACTAGCAAAATGCCCGTGGGTTGCAAATGCAACGGGTCTAAATACTAACATGAAATTTACTCTCAAAAATCTATTGGCTACACCAATTGATTTCATCCTAGTGTTTATAAAAACAACTTTTATGAAAAGAGAAATAAATTTTGCTGCTTCTTTTCAAATCTTCTGTGTCGGCACAGTGGAAATCAGGGTACCACGGGCCGGCCTGCCAGGGCCCACGAGATTCTTTGTATGATTTTCGCTAAGTACCAGGCTCTCCAGCCTGGCGAGCCTCGCGAGGGTTTTTCCCTCGCGAGGGATCTTTTTCTCCTCGCCGAGGGTTTCCTCCCTTGGCGAGGGACCGCTCCTCGACAAGGTGTCTTCGACGCCACCCGCAGTTCTGCTAAGGACCAAGCCGAAGGGCTCGGCGAGGCTTTTTGCCTCGCGGGGCTCCTTCCTCATGAAGCAATCTCTGCCTCCGCGGCAGGGCGCACATGGGCTCTGCGCCCATGTGCAGGATGACGCGTGTGCCTACGCGCGATGACGACGACGCCGCAGTTGCCGTTTCCATGTATAAAGCAGTCAACAAAGCGGCTTCAAGCAAAGCGGACAACGAGTATTGCCTCTTTGGTGATAAGGGAACCGTCTGCAGCTACGCTCCAAGGGCGACGTCACCGTGGGTCACGTCCCGCCTCATCAAGCGCCAGCCCACCGTCCGGCTGGTCGGTGGCCCTTTTTCAGCTTTGGTGACGCCGCTCCCCTGCCGTGGACCGCGTCCACGAGCTTTACCTTTATGGTGGACTCCACCTTTATCGTGCACCCTGCTCCTTCCTTCGTCGCCATGTGGTAACCCTTCCCGCCCAAATGTTTGGGCAGAAGAGGTCCAAGACGCCTATAAAAGGAGAAGGGGCACGCCCAAGCAAAGGGTTCGGAATCTGGGAGCTTAGACCCTAACCCTAGATCTGAAGACTAGCAAGTAGCCATTGTTAGCCACCTCGAGCTCTTCAAGCTCCCCTTGTACTGTGAACCTCTCCAAGCAGTGCAATACACCGTAGCAGGACGTAGGGGTTTTACCTCCCAAAGAGGGCCCTGAACCTGGGTAAGATCTTGTGTCCATCTCTGCAGTGTCGTCCGCAGCGAGTCCGACGAGCACCGTCGCCGGAGCACGTTGAGGATTGCTTGACTCCGTGTTCAGCCCCTTACACGATACCTTGGAGACACCCCCAGTTCCTGGGACCATTCTCCGACATTCTGTGTTTATATATCATGGATATCCAAAAGTACTGAAATTATCACGCATAGACTTATGAGTCAACAACAAAATCACAATGATGATAAATTAAATGGAAGATGACTAACAAAAAATCTTGTTAAATTGTCAAAAAAAAAATGGATGCCAAGAAAAATTCTAGTGATTCCATTTGAAGAAGCAAAGCACCGAGGTGCGCGGTTATTACATGTTGTAGAGAGGAAAAATACTATTCCAGGAAACATAATATTTTTTAAGTATATCTTATACACATATCTACTCCAATGTGCCCAGACCTCTAGTATGACAATATCAAGTCAGATGCACACCCTTGTTTTGTGTACCAGTATTGTTCCTCCCAGTCATAGCAGCGACCAATTGATACATCATAATGGAATTATTCATGACGGTTCCCTCGAATCTGGTTTGGTTCCCTAATATCAAACTTCCAACAACATAATATCCAAGAATGAGTCTAACCTCCTAGCTTTGACACACAAAAAAAACTTCTTGGTGTTATATATTAAGCATGAAAGTAGGAACACATACACAAATACAACTACCTTATGGGCATAATCAACGTGAAATAAATTCAGTGTAAGATGACGCATAAACCTATGGAACTTTAAAGTGACATATGAAATTGTCGATAAATGCAGATCTTGCACTATATTTGCTTCGACCCATTCGTACATAGGCCCGACCTTTTCAAGATTAATAGATCATTCACACACTTAATTGTGTATAGAGATTTAAATCATCAAGTAACACCTTTGTCCTTGCGTTGAGACTCAATAGATTTTCATATAAATAAAAAAGTGACATAATTTTGTCAAACAATCATGAACTTGTGCATGAAGCTCGTAATAAAACATCCCTGAATCGTCATGCCAATAATTGACCCTATTCTCATATTCAATGCACATCATTTGATGCCAATAATAAACAAATCTAAATGAATATTCTACACAAGTTTTAGTAGTTTCAAAATACAATGTGCATGTTGTACAGCTTCTCATTCACCAGCTTTTGAAGAGCTAGAGCGAAATCAAATAGCTTTTTTTTTCGAAATGGAGGGTGTGCCCCCAGCCTCTGCATCCAAAGGATGCATACAGCCGAGTTTTATTAATATGGAAAAACAGAAAGCACTAGGCTTTACAAAGAATTACATCGATCAACCAGAAGATCCACCATCCAGGCGAAAATCGCTACACCTACAAGCTTGATGAGGGGGTGGACCAATCAGAGCCAACGCACTGACCTAACGCACCTACGCACAACATCTAAAACCGGAGGCTTCCAGGCCGCCCATCAGCGCGCCGGAAGCACAAACCGATCCAGTCGATCCTCAGTGCACGCCAATACGCACAAAAGAAGTCGCTGCCACCATCTTCCACCATCCCATCTTCAGGAGCGATCAACGTGAAGACCTTGCAAGGCCTGCCATCGGCATCGCCACGATGCCAGACAGCTCCACCATCCTGCACGAGTCCATCGTCATACGCTCGTCGCCGAGACCCCCGCGGCGCCATGCCGCCGAGACTCGCCGCCGTCAACGTGGTAGATGTGCACCGCTCCACTTCTTGCATCCTCCGTCCGGCAACTGCTCCAAAGACAATGCCCCCAAGAGGGAAAGCGACACTGACAGCGCCGCCATCGTCCGACCCGGGAACCCGGGATCTAGGGTTTCCCCCGGAGCAGCGCGAGTGGGTAGACGGTAGCTGCAACAGCGATGCCTTCAACAAGGTAACGGCATGTAAGCGCCGCCATCGCCAGTCCTGACCGTAGTCAGAGCTCGGTTTTCACCGACAGCCATGCCTCCCCAACTCGCCACCGGGCTAACCGTGGCATCGAGGGATCACCATAGTCAGCCGGCCAACCACCTCCGACGAAGAAGGAGGCCACCACCACCACGCCCAGGGTCGGAGCCCCCGACGTCCTCGTGTTGTGTGACTAGCCCGGGTGTGTACGCCATTGACGCCACAGAGGGGGGCAGTTATGGCCCGCCAGAACCCATCTGGGCCCAGATCAAACCGTCGTCGTCCTCCCGTCCGCCGCTGCCGCCGCACACAACCCCGCCGCCGCCAGCCCGCACCACTGCCGAAGATCGGGCCGGAGCAGGGCGCCGCCCCGCCGATCCAGATCGTGGCCGAGGAAGGCCGCCGCCGCCGCGAGCACGCCGCAGGGGATGCGACGCACCTAGCGACGTCGGCGGGAGGGGAGGTGCGCGAGGGGCGGTCGGGCCGGCCGGCAGGGAACACCCCGGTGTGGCGCGGCGCCGCCACACGGGGGTGGGAGAGGAGAGGAGGAAAAATCCAGCCAAGCTAGATAGATCATAATATCATCTCGAAACCAAATAGCTGAAACCACGAGAGATCTCAATTTAGAATACAGGAGGAATGAGCATGCAGTCATCATTTTATTCTACTACAAGACAAGCTAGATCAGATATTTAATAGCATGCTACATGTCCGATTGTTTCATTTTCTTTTCCTCTCTTCGGAGTTCAGATACATATTTCTTCCAAACACAACACCAATAAGACATCATGAGAAGGTTCTTGCAAATAGCTGAAACCACGAGAGATCTCAATTTAGAATACAGGAGGAATGAGCATGCAGTCATCATTTTATTCTACTACAAGACAAGCTAGATCAGATATTTAATAGCATGCTACATGTCCGATTGTTTCATTTTCTTTTCCTCTCTTCGGAGTTCAGATACATATTTCTTCCAAACACAACACCAATAAGACATCATGAGAAGGTTCTTGCAAATAGCTGAAACCACGAGACACCTCAATTTAGAATACAGGAGGAATGAGCATGTAGACAAGCTAGATCAGATATTTAATAGCATGCTACATGTCCAATTGTTTCATTTTCTTTTCCTCTCTTCGGAGTTCAGATACATATGACTCCGGGTTTTTTTAGCGCTCGTTACCGATCTGGGAGGAGGACTCCGGGTTTTTTTAGCGCTCGTTACCGATATGGACTACTGACTCCGGCTTTTTTACCGATCGTTAGTTGGACGGGCCTCCGTTTTTTTTACCGATCTGGTGACGTACGTACCACGACAACGTACCATCATCACCGGTTCCAATTTAATAATATAGATTACTTCTGCTGGATCAAGGATCTAAATTGTCACTTCAAAGCTAAAATAGATGTGAAGGTCCATTATAAAACTAGTCATCAACCCGTGCCAGTGCACGGGCTAGTGATTTCTCTACAAATTTGATATAGCACCATAGAGCCTAAGAATTATTAATAATTTCAATTCAGCTCACGGATCCTCCATATACCAAAATATTTGGATGACAATATGGGATGAAAATTATAACAATGATAAACTTCCAGAATAAAATCTTAAATTTGCAAGGCCAATATCTTCATGATAATAGTTGGACCTCCCGAGTCTCCATTCCCAAAGACACAAATTATAATTCGGAAGAAAATCCTCTAGAAGAAACTCTTTGCTTTGTGTATGCAGATAGTGAATTGCCTTTTTACCTAGAGGCTCGGTATGCCTTAGAAACTAATCTTAGCTTAGAATGTGATAGTATTTCTTAGCACAATATTTAATAAGTAAAGAAATTGAACACCCAAGTTGAATCGTGCCAAATGGTTCCACAATATTACAAAAATGTCTGACACGTATCAGGAGGGAATAGAACGGTTCTATTTAACCTAGCGAAATGATTGTTTCTTGGTTTGACTTCGTGGCCTGGTCCTCTTCTTAAGGATATCTTGTACAAAGACTGTTGCTTTCTATCTAATCGAATGGCGGAGCGCCTGCACTAAGCATCAAAAAATAAATGATTGTTTCCTCCTAGGATCACTAAATGCCACGAAAGACACGCGAGGATAGAGTATAAAGTCTCCTACCATCTATTTTTGGTTCCAAGGCTGTCCATGCCTTTTTCCTGGTTATAAAATCTCCCATTTATTATTCCATAGGGTAGCTTCGAACTTGTGCAATAGCTGAAACAAATGCAGAGGAATACAAAATATCAGATAACCTTCTGGCTTTGGAACGTACTATCACTTGTTTCTGAAAACACATTTTAGGAGAGAATTTTCAACGTGCATAAAGATAGGAGAACTTGTGAAAGGAGCAATAACTTGAAATGTGGTTATAGATTCTTCATTACCAAAATTCACCTCCCAGACTGGTTCGACAGTATTTTATAGATGCCTAATTGATTTAAACACTGATCAAACAGCAGATAAAGCACAGTTATCACATATATATAGCTAATTAAGTATGTCACACGTCTCTAAAGCTAAATCTGTGATTTATAGATTCTTTTATTAATCAAATTTAATATCTCGAGCAAATGGATCGACATTTTTATTTGCTGGCCACATAAATTTTAAATTCAATGCATTGCAACAGTTCCTTCATACAACGAATGCTTTTATTACTCCTCAAAAAAAAAAAAAAAACGACTGCTTTTATTATAGCTTGCAGATGACTATTGCACACGTCGAGGGCAGAGCTTCCATTTCTTCCGCTAAAGTTTCAAATATTACTTGATGCTCAGATATGTAGAGTTAAAGAATAATCTCTATTTCAAAAAGAAAAGATATTAAAATAATGCAGATATGAATGGAGCATCAACAATCACTGTGAATATTTAAACTATGAAACTTAAAGAAAATATAACATGACACCTCTGCACCAAGTGGAGATCTCCAGCAACCTTACACCATCGGTCATTATTTAGTGATTGACAATAAAAGTACATGGAAAGGAAGCTGGCAAGATATAGTAAACTCTAGAAGAATGCATTGCATAATTACTATTGGTAGAGAACCACGGGTACATATTTTGATCTGTTTTTTTGATATGTTGACCTCTTACCCTTATTCCCAAGCAGAAATAGACGGAAAACATCAGTGCCCTGGTTGGTCAGGATTGGCGGTGTGCTGAGTTTTGCGAGGGAATTTTTTCCTTGTCAGACTACTTGTTTTTGGAACACATTTATGTGAAAAGTTCAATGACAAATTTTGTGTGAATAGATTTCACAAATTTGGAATGCAAGACAATCTACTTCTGCAAGACAAATTGTCATGTTCTTTACCAATTGAGCACAAAAACATAGCATATGTGACTTAAAGTAACAATATGTATAAATAGTCTTCAAAAATATGTAGGATTGTTGTCCGAAATCTTTAGTTTTGAAGTAAATGGAATAGATTATTGAATATATCGATTCAACAACCTTGTCAAAATCCATAGATAATTCATTACGTTAGAATATGTAATATAAATATGCTATGCAATTTTAATGAGACAAAGTGGTATATTATCCTAATGGTGCAACATTAAAATTTCTAGTACCAAGTTATTAAGTAAAAACATAACATCTCAAGAACCAAGACCAATTTTCTTGTGAAAATCATTATGAATTCCATGCTAAGATCAGTTTTGCTACTCAATGGGAGAATAGCATCACTTAATTTAGCCTATTCTGGACATAATTATCTACTATAAACCCTTGAAAAATCTGGCTTACACCACATTGTCTTTATCCAATTTAGCTTCATAACTTCTATAAAAGTACACTTGAAGCATAGTATATCCTTACTATTAATACAACTGCCTTTAGGTACTGCAGTGTCTACTGTTCAAATGGTAAATACGTTCCTGAGAGCCAGACATCAAACGAACAGTCTAGTATTCTCCTACCTAGCCGACCTGTAGATCATTTACGTTCTGCATCTCTCACAATCTGGTATAAGCATGGTCGAGAAAAGATGCTAATTCATCTCAACTGATTATCTATAAAAAAAGATGAATGGATGAACTGGAGTGCAAGATTCTTTCTATCACGTACCCTTGCAACGCTGCCGTCAGAGCCATGGAAATTGCTGTCATGCACGGAGGCCATCAACTTCCCGTGCAATCTTGCTGCATGTTTTGCCGCGCTGGGCAGCCGCATGATCCGACAGGGAGGCCATCGACTGCCCGTTTCCATCGCACTGCACGTTTTGCCGCGCTGGCCTGCCGCAAGATCTGAAGGCCGCGACGCCATGGCTCCACATAGGGTTACTGATGTACAAAGTGCAGGGCGCTGATGCATGTTTGACTCTGCACGATTTCCTGCCCACTCCGTAATCGATATGATCTGTGCGTTCTGAGACGAACGCCGAAGCTTTGAGGCCGACGATGTACGCCGCAGCGCCTTGATATATAGAGAGAATTCCGGTTTATAGGGATGAAAGTTGTGGTTGCTGTCTACCACGATCTGATATTCTGATACTCATGGTCTTTTCCTCTTGGCGGACAATCATTGAACGGGTGCGCACGTGGGACAACCGCGAAGGACTTTTTTTTGCAGGGTGAGGGGGCTTTATCCGACGGTTGTAGACAATTAGATGCGAGATCGGATGGACAATTTTTAGAGTTATTGAGGATTAACGTGGAGGCTCTATTGGTGCCTCCAATTAGTAAATATAAGATTTGCAGATTTAGATGTACCGGGACTATACATCACTAAACTGAGAAATAGACAGGATGCCAATCTTGGCTGCCACATCTACGGTTCTGTAAGCTTTTTAACACATCCTAAAATCTTGTTGCCTTAGGTGTCGAATTAATGACCATAAGTACAAAAGAAGTGTGCGTATTAGATACATAAAACATAGTGAGCATATTTTCATGACTATTACTAATTGGCACATGTCAAGATGTATCCTTTAGTGATTTTTTTATTACGAATCAAAATCGAAAGGAAGTATGCAAATAGCAATGCACATATTATCATTTGTTTCTCTCAGACAAAAAATTCAGAATTTCACATGCATGTATAATATTTGTGATGCATATTATTTCATCAACTCATGTCAGTTCCGTGTGCCCTTGGTGCATTAGGCCGGGACACTAACTAATATAACTATATGGAAAGCCAACAACCAGTGAAAGCGAACACAAAAAGAAATTATGTAGTACAAGAAAGAAGGATATTGTACTCAAACTTAGCCTCTTCATTACAGAAGACGTTTAAACTGGTTGACCATGGTGCTCTACTCTTTCCCCATCTAGCTATTTTTGCACACTCTCTCATTGAAAAGCCTTGATTTGTGATAATAATTTGGAGAGATGAAGTGCCCAATCTTTGTTTTTGTTCCGTCGCCAGAACTAAGCGTTCAATGCTCCTAATCACAAATCCACCAGTGAACTACATTTAACTTTCAGCAAAGAAACAACCATAATGGTGTGAGTGTGTGACAGGCACTTAACAAGACTGGAGATTAAGGAAGTCCCTGAGCGTACCATTGGGAGATCCAGCGTGCAGTTCCGATGCATGCTCATGGCCGCTTGCGACGCCTACACGAATCTCATCAAGGGCCGTTGACCACATAACCAATGAGGGTTGTAAAGGGCATGAGCTGGCCCGTTGTGTCGTCCCCGCGGCACGCCGCCACGCACAGAGCCGATAAGGGTTGCGAACGGCAGGAGCTCGGCGTCTAGATGAGAACACGAAGAGGTTGTAAACGCCCTGCAAAAAAACAGAGGTTGTAAACCGTGCCACTCTCACCTGCTGCCTCGTCCTCGCGCCCGCGGTTGCGGTACCGCGGCGAGGACCACCTGCCCATAGAGCCGCTCCACGCCGCACAGCAGTCCGGGGAGCATATCCATGTGGTTGTCTAACTCGTGCTTGATCTCTGCCGCGGCAAGAACCGCAGCCAGCGTCGCCGCCATAGATGTTTAGGGTGTCCGGCAGGGTGCCCGCAGGAGAGCTTGATGCCGGCCACGAGGAATAGGAAGAGAGATGGATGGGGCCGGGTCGCCGGCGCTGCTTTGGGAGATGCGGTTGGGGTGACAACTGAGATGGGAGTGGGAGGGAATCACGGAAGGAAATCAAGCGGAGAGGGAGAGAAATATTACTAACGTGGGTGAGGTTGGGGTCAGAGAGAAGGGTGGAGGAGAGGATGTGCGACAAAAGCGAGGGCGAAACGCTGGGACGACGGACGACAGAACCAATTGTTCTTTTTAGGTAGTAGAGATAGAGATAGAGATAGAGATAGAGATAGAGATAGAGAGGTATAGAGTAGAGATAGGTAGTAGAGATAGGTAGTAGAGAAGATAGTTTTAGGCCAATACACACTGAGGCTTCGTTCGGTTGTTAGGGGATCAATCCCCGCGAGGAAGTTACTCCCGCAGGGTCGGGTGGTCCCCTAGTGTCACCCAAATTCCCCGTTTAATCCCTCCACACTAATCCCTGTACGAGATGACATGTTCGGTTACTCCACGCGATGAACACATCCACTTGCGCGAAGCCTGCTTATGCTTGGCATAGGTGCAACCAAACAAAGAACTATGTCATACTCTGAAACGTAAATTTTACATAGCTACAAGAAAATTAATATATGTATAGAAAGATGAAACATTTTTCATCTGGTAGTTTTACTGTGACAATAGTACTAGTCTACTAGGCAGCAAATAATTCACAGCTTAAAGTTTTGAGCAGCATTGCATGCACAAAATACAGTGAGCTGAAACAGACACAGCTTCGGGTGCACAAATCAGAAGTACATGTGTAAACAGATTTAGAAACATTGATCATTCTCAAACAGGAACGATGAGTTAATTAGTGAACTCTTTTCGACCTGCCACGACAGTTAAATAGAATCATGTGAACCACAGATCTATCTCCAATCCATTGATCACCACATGAAGCCCTCAATGGACAGTGTACCAGCTAAGTAATTAAGTACTGTCATCATCTTAAGTTAAACACATAGAATTGTGATCTTCAGGTAAGCACAAATTATTGTGATATTCCTTGTGTTCTTTGCATCTGGCCATGTATAAAAAAGCATCACAGTTAGAATTTGTCCAGTTCAACTTGAGCAAAAAATAAACAATCTAAGAAAACATCAGGATGTGATACTGTTGTCCACAAGCAAATAAATCTAATATAATGATGCTTCAGTAATTCAAACTTTACAAATGGTGATCAAGAGAAACTGTCTAAGAAGAAGAAAACAAGAATGATAAACTACTATCACTGCTACATGATGACACTGCAAATGGGTTCACTGCTGCATATCAGAGAAAGTTAACATGTTCGAAAACTACAACCACACAAGCAATAAGAGAAGGAATTACCTTTGCTACGCCATTTCGATGCGCAGCCACATCAGAGCGGTCTCCATGTCAGTGCAAATGAAGAGCTCACGATTTTGTGCATCTTTAAATACACGCAGTGCTTTCACCTTCTCCTCCTGTGAGACTTCCATCATGTTTAGCCGAGCAATGCAGTTCTTGATTGAGAACTCATCCACATTCCTCAAATCAACTTTCTCATCCTCGATCTGCTTAGTCTTCATTTCGATATACCTTTAGACGACCCTCCACGCTTTTTTGTTGCCATTCCTTTTGGTGAGACCTTCTTCTGGGAAACTTTAGATTGCAAAAGAGCAAACCTTGGAGATCCTTTTGCCATCATCATCATGACCCCTAAACAATACAAATGAGATTGCAAAAAATTCACACTTGAAGCAAAAGAAGTTCTCATGTTACTACTTTATTACATCACATAAGAAGCAAAAGATCATCACATGTTACTACTTAATTACATCACATTAGAAGCAAAAGAAGTTCACATGTCACTACTTTATTACATCAAATTCAACTTGCAGTTCTAGTAACTAATCTCGGTAATCCGCCCACATTTGATTAGCAATCGTGTCTCTAAGATTGTTTCCTTCATTGTTGACTTGATGATTTTGAGGAACATCACCATCAGGAAGGTCCACATAGTTCTGTGGAGGTATGTTGTGTGGTTGGTTATCTAACCAACTGATACGTCTCCGACGTATCTATAATTTTTGAGTGATCCATGCTAGTTTTGTGATATTGTCACACGTTTTACTGGCATTTATATCCTTTTTAAGCATTTTGTCGGACTAACCTATTGACAAGATGCCCAATGCCTGTTTTTGCTGTCTTTTTGTTTCAGAAATTTACTTCTGGAAATATTCTCGGAACGCGCTGGAAAGTTTTGAGGATTTTTTATTTGCCACGACGAAGTAACAGTCCGAAGGAGAGTCGGAGGGGAGGCCCACAGGGCAGAGGCGCCCCCCTGCCACGGCCTAGGGGTGACCCGTGGGTGGGGCCCGCCCCTGCCCCTGGGACCTCGTCTCGGCCCCCTCCGACGCCTATAAATTCACATTAAACCTAAAAACGCCGAGGTGGCCATTATTTTCCAGAAACTCGACCCCGACGCGCCGTCACCAAGAACCCTAGTTCAGGGTCCAATCTGAAGCTAATCCCGGCACTCTGCCGGAGGGGAGATCGATCCCGGAGGGCTCTCATCGCCATGCCTTCCTCCGGGATGATTTGTGAGTAGTCTCACCCTGGACTACGGGTCCATGGCAGTAGCTAGTTGGTAGTCTCTCTCTCTCTTGTGCTTCATGTCTTATGATCTTGTGAGCTGCCTAACATGATCAAGATCGATTATTGTAATGCTATGTGATGTGTTTGCTGGGATCCGATGGATTATGAAGTTATGTTCAGATTGTGCATGATTCTTATATGAGTAATTTATGTTCTTGCATGCTCTCCGATGTGCGTAGTTACTTTGGCCAAGTGATTGTGTGTATCTCCAAGAGAGGGTATTTATGCTAGATAGTGGGTTCATGCACCCTTTTGTTCCTGGGCACGAGTGATAGAAACGTCTAAGGGCGAGGGTGTGTTGTTGCTACTAAGGGTAAAACAGCAGTGTTAATGTCTCTTTTGATATTAGTATTGCTTACATCATGCACTTTACTTAATGCAATTGTCTGTTGCTTGCAACTTAATACCGTTGGGTGACAGGCTGGATAGCGATCCCACGGTGCACTTTTTAGACAAAGACGCAGTTGGACTCAACGGTCTTTGTTCCTTGTCGTGACGCCTCCATAAATATTATCATGTCCTTTTTGTCATAGCTAAATTGGGTTTGTGTCATGGTCTTGTCAACTGCCTAGCTGTAATTTGTGCACCCATCACGTGCATATTTTATTTACTTGAGAGACTCCACTAGTGAACCCATGGCCCCCGGTCCATCTTTTTACATTGTTTTCAATCTCATTTACTTGCTTTTAATCATCATTATTCCTTCGGTCACTTTTCATATTTTATCTATTTCATTATACAATTAATCGCTTTGTTTTCTGCGAGACCAGAAAGATTGACAACCTTTCCGCCGTTGGGGGCAAAGTATTTTGGTTGAGTGTGTGCAGGTCCACGTATGTTGAAGGTTAAGCGCCAGAGATCTTCAACATTCACCTCGTTGTTGATTTCAAAGTCCTACTGGTTCGATAAACCTCGGTTCGTTAAACGAGGGAAAACTGCTACTAGCTACAATTCCGCCTTCGCTTGGGGCACCACACAACTTATTAATATCCACCATCACCAACTCTCATCTCCCTTATGCAAGCGGATGATGTTATGGAATATTGCAGCAGCCGCCGGTAACTTCACTTGATTCTCTATAGTGTGATGTGTTCCCACTTTGAGAATGGTAAACCGTTTCTTCAAGACTCCCAATGCGCGTTCAATATGATTCTGTAATACGGCATGGCAGTAATTGAACAGCTCCATGGAGTATTGGGGTGCACGGTGACCATGCCCATACTCCTTCAAATGGTAACGAACACCACGGTACGGCGCAAGAAAGAA
Source organism: Puccinellia tenuiflora (assembly GCA_012064385.1). Lineage (NCBI taxonomy): Eukaryota > Viridiplantae > Streptophyta > Magnoliopsida > Poales > Poaceae > Puccinellia > Puccinellia tenuiflora. The sequence goes on along the minus strand of QRDG01000160.1, from coordinate 759,595 downwards.
TGGAGTATTTCCGTAACCACCATCTACAAGATAGAACCTGCCTTCAGGCACCTTAAAACCGTTGTGAAGTGCTGACCTAAGAACCTTAGCGTCAGTGGCAGATCCCTCCCAGCCCCAAGAAATGAAAGTGAAGTTTAGGTCGAAGTCACACGCAACCATAACATTCTGGCTGGTTGTCTTCTTCCTATTTCTAAAGGGGGCGGCTTTGTCAGGTGAAATGTTCATGGCAACATGAGTACCATCAATGGCTCCAATACAGTTCTGCAAAGAAAATCTATAAGTTATGATTTTGGTCTCGAAAAGTAAAGATATTGTCATGGGAATATGACTAAGATTCAAGTATTTTAGAAAAAAACCTGAAAATAGGGGAAGAATCTCGGGTTATATTGAATCTTTGGGTGGACTTGGGCAGGATTTGGAGGCTTGAGAAAATGCTTCGCTAGAGTAGGGATTATGTTGAAGAAATTCTTCATGTGTCGATGAAAAGTGATGCCGCTGCGGTTGAATTGGACACCAAGGTCTTGGAAGGATGAGTTATGGGACAACATCCACAGAAAGGCTGCTAGTTTCTCTTCGACGGTAAGTCGGGTGTCACATACCAACTTCTCCCGTCGAAGGAAACTAGCCAAAGCCCTAAAGATATGAGGCTCCATCCTAAATGCTACTCGACATTTTTTATGTGACCTTCAAGCAACTCCCTTACAACCTCCTCACATGTTCGCATCAATGTATGTCGTGGCACTTCTACCCTTGGTTCACTTGCACCCAATAGATGTAGTGCGGGTAAAAGGAAAAGCATCATATCGTCATCCTCCTCATCGTCCTCCCCTCTCTTCCTAATACGACCTCTGGTTCTCAAATCCATTTGAAGACTAAGAAGGAAAAGGCCACTAGTTATTACTTCTACTAGTTCATGTGCAGGAAAATACATTAGCTAGTCATCAGTTGGACAGATAGACTGCAACTATATGAACATAAAAATTGATAGATAGAATACAGATATATGAACAAAGTAAACCAATGAATCTAATTGACAGATACATTTTTTTAACAGACAATAGTACAACCTATGCCACAGCTAGCTTGCCTTTTCTTAACTAAACTATGAAGTACAAAATGAAAACTACACAGCTCATGCACAGAAAAAGCTTGCTAGACCAATGTTCTTTCAGGAACCCACAGGGTTCAATTCATTCAGTATCAGCAAGCAATCAGTTGTAAACTACAAAATGAAAACTACACTGCAGGCCGCATGAGTGATTCAAGCCACAACCAATCAAGAACAGAAACTGCAGCAAGCATCTCATGTTTAACAAGTACGCAGCTGGGGCGGCGAAAAAACGCTGGGCACTTTGTTGCCTTCGATCTAAACAAGTACGCAGCTACAAAACACCCAAATCAATAGTCACAATGATGATGACTGTACTCAACACATCTAGTATTTACTTTCAATAATATAGCATCGGTTAGGCTCATGGATGATTTGAGAGGACATGCCAAGAACCCTAGAAATTTTTGCACAACATGCCAAACCCGAGAAACTGAGGGAGGAGGAGGCGCTTACCAGTGCAAAGTAGTCGGAGATGAACTCTCACTCGCGTCACCAATCTCGGATGAAGGCAGGACTGGATGGAGGTGCGGCCGTCGATCTTGCGCTGAGCTCGGATGCAGGCGAGCTCTGCCGCCGGTTGGAAAGGGTGGGGGGAGGGGGGAGAAGAAGCTTCTTGATCCGGTGCTCAATTTGTTCGCCGAGCCGCCGCCGCCGACGTCCCTTCAACGGCGCGCTGCCGCCGCCACCACCCTCCGAATCGTGGGAGAGAAAGGGGAGAGTCTGAAAGACGAGCGTCTCGTACCGTCTCATGGATTTGTTCCACGGGATAAGGGTCGTGGATTAATCCCCCCCCTAAAAGACCGGGATTGAGGAGGTATTGGGCGGGGTGAAATACCGCCCGGGTATAACCGAATGCGTCATATTAGAGCGCCGGGATTTAACCCACGCGGGTCTGATCCCGACTGACACGCGGAGATTTGGCTCCGATCCCGGCCGGGGTGGGCGGAAACGAACAAAGCCTAAGATGAACTATTGCCCTACATGGTAGTCTCCTGGGTGTGAGGGCATAAGCCCTCTGAGCTATCTCCTCTCTAAATAGCGCCACCACCGCATCCGGAAGGAGGGCAACGTTTGCGAAAAACTCGCTTGTTCTGCTCTTTCCAAGTTCCCCACATGACATAGATTAGCGCCCCTCTAGCCTCCCTCCTCTTGGCCTTCGGTGACCGCATGTCATCCCACCATTGTATCGACAATGCGTGCCATGGTCGGAGGTGCTACTCCAACCTCCCTAACCGTCGTAAGACTAGCCACAATGAGAGTAACTAAAGTGGTAACATAGATGCCACATAAAAAAGATAATGTGTTGGCTGATTATTATCTTATGTGTGGCGAGGTCAAGACAACGATAGCCGTGATGGTTAGAGGGGTACCCGAGAAAAACACAGGCAGTTGTGCGAGGAGCTAGTTTGTGAGGTACTGTAGCAGATAGGTTTGGATAGCAAAGGCAACCGAAAACCCGTAATTGCTCAAGAGGTAGAGGGAGGCCGGGAAGAGCCTCATAAGGTGTGCAGTGTTGGAGGGTTTTGGTAGGATGAAGGTTGAACAGGAACGTGGAGGTGTGAAGGGCTTCAACCTAGTAGGTAGGTGGCATGCTAGCTTGAAAAAGAAGGGAACGAACCATGTTGTTAGTTGAGCGAATGTCACGTTCGGCTTTACCGTTTTGGGAGGACGTGTATGGGCAAGACATGCGAAAATTGGCCCCGAGTGATAGCAGGAAGAGGTGAGCATTTTTATTGTCAAATTCACGACCATTGTCACACTGGACAGATTGTACAGTTGTATTAACACTACTAGGAAACAAGCTATTAGTGGCGCACCTATTTAGCCTTTCTGTGGCGCATCCTGGAAAAAGATGGATGCGCCACAGAAACTTCGCCACTAAATTATATTTCTGTGGCGCACGCCGGTGGTGCGCCACAGAAATGCCAAGATTCTGTGGCGCACCCAGAACCGTGCGCCACAGAAATATTTCAGTGGCGCACCCACCACCATGCGCCACAGAATTTTTTTTGAATTTCAAAAAAAAAGGGCGGCCAGATCTAGATCTAGCCGCCGGAATTTTGTCGGAGCTCATCGGAGGCCGTGTTGCCATGGGTGGAGGAGGGGGTCGCCGGAGGTGGGTGGGTGGAGGATGGGGGTCGCCGGAGATGGTGGTGGAGGAGAAGGATGTCACCGGAGGAGGTCGCCGGGGTGGAGGAGGAGGTCGCCGGAGGTGGAGGTGGAGGTCGCCGGAGGTGGAGGTGGAGGAGGAGGTCGCCGGAGGTGGAGGTGGAGGAAGAGGAGGAGAGAAGATGTGGAGGAGAGGAGAGGAGAGGAGAGGAGAGGAGAAGGGGATAGGGGAAGTGGAGGAGAAGGGGAGAGGAGAAGTGGAGGAGAGGAGAAGGGGAGAGGAGAAGTGGAGGGAGAAGTGGAGGAGAGAAGGGGAAAAGAGAGGGAGAAGGGGGTGTGATGATGGATATTAATAAGTTGGGTGGTGCCCCAAGCGATGGCGGAATTGTAGCTAGTAGCAGTTTTCCCTCGTTTAACGAACCGAGGTCTATCGAACCAGTAGGACTCTGAAATCAACAACGAGGAGAATGTTGAAGATCTCTGGCGCTTAACCTTCAACAGACGTGGACCTGCACACACTCAACCAAAATACTTTGCCCCCAACGGCGGAAAGGTTGTCAATCTTTCCGGTCTCGCAGAAAACAAAGCGGTTAATTGTATGATGAAATAGATAAAATATGAAAAGTGACCAGAGGAATAATGACGATTAAAAGAAAGTAAATGAGATTGAAAACAATGTAAAAAGATGGACCGGGGGCCATGGGTTCACTAGTGGAGTCTCTCAAGTAAATAAAATATGCATGTGATGGGTGAACGAATTACATCTAGGCAATTGACAAGATCATGACACAAACCCAATTTAGCTATGATAAAAAGGACATGATAATATTTATGGAAGCATCACGACAAGGAACAAAGACCGTTGAGTCCAACTGCGTCTTTGTGTAAAAAGTCCATCGTGGGATCGCTATCCAGCCTGTCACCCAACGGTATTAAGTTGCAAGCAACAGACAATTGCATTAAGTAAAGTGCATAATGTAAGCAATACTAATATCAAAGAAGACACTAACACCGCTATTTTATCCTTAGTAGCAACAACACACCCTCGCCCTTAGACGTTTCTGTCACTCGTGCCCAGAAACAAAAGGGGGCATGAACCCACTATCTAGCATAAATACCCTCTCTTGGAGATACACACAATCACTTGGCCAAAGTAACTACGCACATCGGAGAGATGCAAGAACATAAATTACTCATATAAGAATCATGCACAATCTAAACATAACTTCATAATCCATCGGATCCCAGCAAACACATCACATAGCATTACAATAATCGATCTTGATCATGTTAGGAAGCTCACAAGATCATAATACATGAAGCACAAGAGAGAGAGACTACCAACTAGCTACTGCCATGGACCCGTAGTCCAGGGTGAGACTACTCACAAATCATCCCGGAGGAAGGCATGGCGATGAGAGCCCTCCGGGATCGATCTCCCCTCCGGCAGAGTGCCGGGATTAGCTTAAGATTGGACCCCGAACTAGGGTTCTTGGCGACGGCGCGTCGGGTCGAGTTTTTGGAAAATAATGGCCACCTCGACGTTTTTAGGTTTAATGTGAATTTATAGGCGTCGGAGGGGGCCGAGGCGAGGTCCCAGGGGCAGGGGCAGGCCCCACTCACGGGTCACCCCTAGGCCGCTGCAGGGGGTCGCCTCTGCCCTGTGTGCCTCCCCTCCGGCTCTCCTTCGGACTGGTACTTCGTCGTGGCAAATAAAAAATCCTCAAAAATTTCCAGCGCGTTCCGAGAATATTTCAAGAAGTAAATTTCTGAAACAAAAAGATAGCAAAAATAGGGAACTGGCACTGGGCATCTTGTCAATAGGTTAGTCCGACAAAATGCTTAAAATGATATAAATGAAAGTAGAAACATGTGACAATATCACAAAACTATCACGGATCACTCAAAAATTATAGATACGTCGGAGACGTATCAGGGTGCCGGCGGGATTCAAATTCGAATCCCGCCCAACAATTTTGTGGCGCATATGTGGATATGCGCCACAGAATTGTTGTTTCTAGTTTTTTTGAATTTTTTTGATTTTGCAGGAAAATTTCTTCTTTTCAAATTTTTTTTTCTTTTCGAATCTTGAGAATCTGAGAAAAGTCCAACTGGGTAAACCCAGGTGAAATCGAGTCCGAAATTTTCTCTAGTTTTTTTTATATATTAAATGCATTTTTTCGACATCGTATTTAAAAGTTATGGCTGTTTATTTTTTTTTTCTGTTTTTTGCAAAAAAGGTCAAAATTCATATTTCAAAATTTCTATACTTATTAGACACTAAAACTTAACTATATCTCAATGGATTTTATTTTTTGAAGGTTTTATCATTCTCTTTTCTTGTTTCAAAACTGAAAAGGCGATCCACTGGGGGGGGGGGGGGGGTGGGATCTGTTTTCAACAATTCAGGGGCGAATGGGGCCACATGCGCCACAGAAATGACTCTTTCTGTGGCGCATGGGTCTAGATGCGCCACAGAAAGCCACATTTCTGTGGCGCATCTAGACCCATGCGCCACAGAAATATGGTGGCCCCACTCTGTGGCGCATGGGTCTAGATGCGCCACAGAAATGTGGCTTTCTGTGGCCTATCTAGACCTTTATGTGGCGCACGAAGCCCTATGCGCCATAGAATTCCAAATTTTCTGTGGCGCATGCAAAACAATATGCCATAGAAAATATTTCTGTGGCGCATGGCTATTTGGTGCGCCACAAAATCAGTTTCCACCTATAGCTAGTTTCCTCGTAGTGTAAATTGAGTGGAGACGTAAAGTGTAGAGAACGTGTCAGATTTTGTGCGCAAAGGAAAAGTCCAAAGGTAATGGGTGAAATCATCTAGGACCACTAAGTAGTATTTGTAACCAGACACACTAGGAAGAGGCAAAGTCCATAAATAACGGTGGATAAGCTGAAAGGGACGAATAGTTTGAGTAGTGGAAGCATCAAAAGGTAGACGAACATGTTTTCCTAATTGATAGGCATGGCACAAGTGATCAGCGACAACATTTTTATTACAAGGAAAAGAAAAAACACTTGCTAGGTGCGACAAAGCTTGACTACTAAGATTCCCTAGGCGACGATGCCATAAAGTTGATGAAGACGTGGTGGCGGAGAGGGCATGCGTAGTGGAAGACGGCCACCAGAAGGGGTAGAGGTCGCCAGAACTATTGCACCTGAAGATCTCGTTCTTGGTGCAGAAGTCCTTCACAGAAAGAGCAAAAGGATCAAACTCGATAGAAACATGATTATTAGTGGTTAATTTACGAATGGAAATAAGATTTTTGATAAGGTTAGGTGTTACTAGGAAATCACTAAGTTAAAACGAGTGATTGGGAGAAGAAAGGGTGGTGTGGCCAGTAGGGTGATGGGAAGGGCATGACCATTACCGACGGTGACATGTGGGTAAGGAGAGTTAGAGGGGAGTAGATGCGGGAGGTTACCCTGATTGCCGGTCATGTGGGCGGAGGCGCCTGAGTCCATGATCCACTCATTTGGTGATGGTGGTGTTAGCGAGATGGTGTGGAACGTCTGCATGAGTTGTCCTTGCTCGAAGGACGGTGGTGGCGTGGCATATGTTGGTGTAGTCATCGGGGCGGATGGTGGTGCACCTGGCCACGACATGGATGGCGGAGGCACCCCTGGTGGACATGGCATGGATGAGGGAGCACCATGGGCCCACGAAGGTGAAGACGACAACATGGTATGATGAGCCTGAGGTGGGCCGTAAGGTGGCGGGCACGGTGGCGGCCCTGGCCACATCTGGATAGACCCCGTCCAAGGGTTTTGCATGGAGGGCCACGAAGCCTGCGTGCCCGACCATGATGTCTGCGAGCCTGGTGATGCATGTGAGCCCTTCCCGGACGTGTTGGAGTTGTCGCTTCGCTGTTGGGGAGGCCCAGAGTGGAGGAAGCGGCAGCACGATCAATATTGGTAGCTGCCTCGCTGCTGGAAGTTGAGGCATGGGTAGGGACGGCGTTGGGGTGGCACGGTTTCATTGGTACCGCGCGGTGTTGGAGACGTGGAGACGCCTCGCGCAACGAAGGCGGTCGGAGCATGCAAAGATGACTCGGACTGCTTCAGGGTGAGTTCCTCCAGTAGAAGGGACGAGTGCACATCGAGGAATGATGGCAGCGGGTGTTGTTTGAGGTTCAGGGTGCGCATGTAGGCAAGCCCAGATCCAAGTCTGCAAAGAGTGTTCTGCACGAGACGCTTGTCGGTGATGGTTGTGCCTAAGGTGTTGAGCTCGTCGGCGAGAATCTTCTGCTTGTGATAGTAATCAGCCACGGTCATGGACCCCTGTTGGAGACCGTGGAACTCTTGCTCGAGGTAGGAGGAGTGTGTCTCGGCGTTGTCATGGTAGATGTTGGAGAGACGCGTCCATAGGGAGTGACCAGGAAGTTGCGTTGTGGTGTCGATGATCATGGCGAGAAGCTCGGGCGCGACAGTGCTGTTGAGCCATGATCAGATGATGGCGTCGTGATACGTCTCCGACGTATCTATAATTTTTGATTTTCCATGCTTGATTATATATATCAGTGCCACATGTTTTTATATTATTTTTATTTCATTTTGGCATGATTTATGGAACTAACCTATTAACAAGATGCCCAGTGCCAGTTCCTGTTTTCAGCTGTCTTTTTGTTTCAGAAAAGTTGTTCTATGAAGTTTCTCGGAACGCGCTGAAAATTTACGTGATTTATTTCCAAGTTGAAACAAAGACAGAACCCGAAGGACGCCCGGAGGGGAGGCTCCTAGCCTCTAGACGCCCTCCAAGTGTGGCCCCAACCTAGGCTGCACCTGGGGCCCACCTGGCGCCCTCCTTCGTCGCTTCGAGTCGCCTCTTCGCATATAAATTGGTCTTCGCCCCGAAAACCCTAAGTACCCGATCATATTTTCTAGAAGACGTCTGAGGCCGCCGCCATCTCCAACCCTGGTTCGGGAGGGTTCTGCAGCTCTTCCCGGCACCCTGCCGGACGGGGGAATCGACACCGGAGGCATCTACACCACCATGCCTGCCTCCGGAGTAATGCGTGAGTAGTCTACCACAGGACTACGGATCCATAGCAGTAGCTAGATGGTTGTCTATCCTCCTTGTACTCCATTGTTTAGATCTTGTGAGCTGCCTATCATGATCAAGATCATATTATCTGTAACTGCTACATGATTGTGTTTGCATGGATCCGATTAATTGTGTAAGTCATTACTTTTGTTCATCTATGTGTTGTGTTTTATCTATGATCTTGCATGCTCTCCGATGCTAGTTGATGCTTTGGCCAAGTAATTATTAGTGTTGTATAAGGGAGTACTTATGCTAGATAGTGGGTTCATGCCTCTCTTGTCTGAGCTCGGGTTGACAGAAACAATTAAGACAAGAGATGTGTTGTTGCCACTAGGGAGAAAACAACGGTGTGATTTCCTTGTGTTATTTACATTGCTTACATTATGCACTTTGCTTATTGCAATGATCTGTTGCTTGCAACTTAATACTTTTGGGTGACATGCTGGATAGCGAGGCCGGAGTGGATTATTAGTCATAGATGCAGTTGGATAACGGTCTATGTATTTTGACGTAATGCCCATATTAGATGAAACGGTGAACTATATTGTTTTATGATAGCCTTGTTGTGCGCCCACAATTCTGTCAATTGCCATGCTGTAATTTGTTTACCCGTCATGTGTATCTTCTGGAGAGACACTGATAGTGAACTGTGGATCCCGGTCCTATTTTCCTACATTGTTTACAGCCGTTTTAATAGTTTTTCATCATCATTTGCTCGCTGGTCATAATTCACTCTCATCATATTTTACATCCACACATTTAATTCTTTGTGTTCAGCAAGCCGGAGAGATTGACAACCTCTTTGTTTCGTTGGGGCAAAGTAGTTTGTTTGTGATTGTGTGCAGGTCCACGTCAATTGTTGTAAACGCGCCGTTGACACCTTGCTAAGCCTTCTCCAAGTCCTACTGGATCTGACAACCTTGGTTTTGTAATCAAGGGAAAACTGCTTCTGTACTACATCATACCTTCCTCTTGGGGTTCCCCAGCGAACGTGTGATCCACATCATCAAGCTTCTTTTCTGGCGCCGTTGCCGGGGACTTGGAAGCTTCAGCTAGGGGAGTTTCACAAATCCTTTCACTTTACTTTGTTATTGTCTTGCTTAGTATATTTTTTGTTAGTCTTGTTTTGCCTTTCGTTTGCTCTAAAACTGAAAAACACAAAAAAATTAAAAATTCCAGCAACTAGTCTCCTTTTGTTTTGTTTAGTTTCTTGCTTTTATATGATGGGGTCGCAGCATGGAAAACAAAAAAAAATTCCTACGCAACAAACGGAATAAACCCCAAGGATCTAGATCTACTAGATGAAGATAGTGAAGGTGAGATCCAATCTCTTACCCTTGAAGATCAACAAACGTGTTTTGTCGGTGCAGGGGTTGGCTAGTCGATCCCCGCAACTAGACTCGTCTAGTCACGAGGAGATCCTCGAGATCCAATCCGATGAAGTGCCACAATGGGTAGCACCTCCGCGGTATCCACACGTACGGCTCGATGAAGACGTCCACTCCTTGATCCCGCAAGCGAGGTAGACGTGGCCTTGATGATCTCAGCAGCACGGCGGTGTGGTGGTGATGATGACGATCTCCACGAGCAGGGCTTCGCCAAGCCAAGCAATAGAAGAGGGAGAGGAGGAGGTGGTGCAGCAGCCCCCTAGGGCTAGGGGGTGGTGCGGCTAGGGTGGAGGTGTGATGGCGGCAGCCCTCTAGGAGGAGGTGGCGCCCAAGGGTTTTAGGTGGAGGAGGTGGTGCGGCTTGGGGCTAGGGGCGGCAGCCTTGCATGTGCCGCACCCCTCCCCTCCTCCCCTTATATAGGTGGCCGGCTAGGGTTAGGGTTGGGGCCGGCCGGCCGGCCCCCCTTTAGCTTGGCCCCCAAGCTGAGTCCCAAGTGGACTCGGGCTTGGGCCTTTCCTAAAGGAAAGGGGGCCTATCTCCTAGTCCAACTAGGAGTAGGACTTCCCCCCTTTTGTCCTAGCCGCATTGGCCCATGTGGGCCTAGGGTGGTGCGGCACACCCATGTGGTGGCTGCACCCCCTTGGTCCATGTGGGCCCCATAAAATATGTGGTTCCCACTTCTAGACCCCTCTAGAACATTCCGGAACCTTTCCGGTACCCTACTCAAATATTTTGGAACTTTTCTCATACCTCCGGAAACACTTTCCTTACATGAATCTTATTCTCCGTACTCCTCCGGAACTCCTCGTGATGTACGGGATCCCATCCGAGACTCCAAATCATTATTCGTTTATTCCATCATTTAACTAATCGCAAAACCTAATTTCATCGGAGCGTTAAGTGTGTGACCCTACGGGTTCGGGAATGCATAGACATGATCATTATAATAATTAACAGCGGGACCGGGATGTCCATATTAATTCCTATGCACTCAACAAAAATCTTTCTCGATTGAACCACGATGCTGGAGATTCAATTAATCTCATATATGATTCCCTTTGTCTCACGATATTTTACTTGCCCGAGATTCAATCGTTGACATCCCCATGTCTAGTTTAATCTCGTTACCGGCAAGTTCTCTTCACTCGTCCATAATATAGGATCCCGGTGATTACATCTTCTCCATTCCATAATCTCGTTGACCATGATGCAGACCTTTTGATGCTATATTACCGAGAAGGCCTGGAGATATCTTCTCCGTCACATGGAGGGACAAATCCCACTCTTGATTCATATCACCCAACAACCCACCGTCGGAGATACCTGAAAGCCACCTTTATAATCACCCAGTTACGTAGTGACGTTTGATGTCCACAAAGTATTCCTCCGGTGAACGGGAGTGATATAATCTCATGGTCTAAGGAAACTATACTTGGCACATTAAAAGTGTTGACAACAAAACTCTGTGACACGATTGATTGTAACTCTTTATTATTTGGGTCATGTCCATCAAGTCATTCTCCCAATGACGAGACTCCGTTATCAAGTGACTATAACAAGCCCATAGTTAGAAAACTCTAACTATCTCTCGATCAACGAACTAGTCCTGTAGAGGCTCACTAGGAACTCCTGGTGTTTATATTCCACACATGTATTATGTTTCCATTTAATACAATTATAGCATGGATAATAAACTATTATCATAAACATGAATATGCTTAATAAACCATTTTATTATTGCCTCTAGGGCATATTCCCAACAGTCTCCCACTTGCACTAGAGTCAATAATCTAGTTTACATTTTCCTCGATCCAACACTCATGGAGTCTCACTCAAGAAGTCTTAGTGCTGATCATGTTTGCTTGTGGAAGAGGTTCTGTCCGTGCTCTGTACTATACAGTTCTTTATGTCCTTTGCAAAATTGTAACTGTCACCTAATTTTGACATTACTTTATCATCTCATGATAAACTTCTTATCATCCCATGATAAAACTCATTATCATGTAATGAATATAATATGTTTGGTTATAGAGTGAGATATTTGTATCCCTTTATGCTTACATGACGTATGATCAATCAAAAGGACCTTCACATAGCATGTGCATCCGGAACTCACTCAATCTTGAAACAACTTTTCTCAAACCAAAATATTATATATTTAATCCTTGACTTAATCATATACTCCTATATGTCGTAGACTTAACAAATCGACAGTGAACCCTTGTCACTTCGATATTTCCGATCATGCTTTCGCTGCGCTACTGATTTTAAGAGAACTCCAATTTAGCTTGGTTTTATGACTTCTACCAAGTCTACCACTTTCTAAATTCATCTCAACTTCATGTTAAAATGACTCCTCATTCTAACATGTTCTTCTAACCAAGAACTTGGGTCACATATTGTCAAATACAAACACATGGTTCTTATATGTTTAAACCTATGAACCATTCATAGTGAATACAACATATCCCCAACCATCATTTTGTACTGAGTCATCAACTCAATGTTTCACCTATTTCCTACAAGCAGATGAACCTTTCCTCTCTTGTTCTATTTTGAACTCCTTCAAAAACTTGTTTAGGTTCAACATCCTGACTTTAATGTTTATCAAACACATCTATCCACCATAGATGCATCTATCTCCATAGATATTTGACTTTCAAATTAACTTCACAAGTTATGCATTGGTCCATGACAAAAATTACAACATTTATGAAATCTCCATTTCACTCAAACAAGATGTTGTAAACTCCCACTCAAATATACACCATACACATATTAAATTGTGAAACCACTTTGGCTCCCACTCAGAAATATGTTATCTCTATATTTGACCATGATTAACTAGCTCCCACTCAAACACATGTCTCCACATATTTTGATCATGGAAAATAGTTTCTGCTCTAACTTAATATATGTCACCACATATGTTAATTAGATCCCACTCAGTTTCTTATGCACTTTCTCGATATTTTGGACACCTCCAAAATCTTAATTAACTTTTAAAATTCGAGAACTCATATACGAAAAACTAGTACTTTGCTAGCATCAATCCACTTGACTTAAGCACAACTACACCATGTAGTTAACAACATTGAATCTGCTAAAGAGATTTACCTCATGTGCTTTTGTTCAGTAAGTTTTATTTATTCCTTACAAACTCTTTTGAAGAATAAATATGTGAAACAACGTTTTCACAAAATCAAGTAACAGTTACTTTGTGATTTAAACTTAACATAGGATGACTCTTAGTCACTTTCGTATTTAAGGCTTCTATTTCTTCTTTGTAGCTTCGTAGGTATGTCTTGTTTCTCAAACATGACAAGTAAATCATGAATATTATTTTGTAACATGACAAAATACAATATTCTTGAATCCTACTTCTCTCAGGAAAAACTTAACTCGAAATTCAATGATCATTATCATTATTTCTTCTTTTAAATATCAAGTCTAAACCTTTAATGCACTTTCAAAATGTGCCACTTGATAATCAAAAAGCAAGATCAACCATCTTGATTTAAGTCTCTTTATTCCATCAATCCTCTTTATCAATGAAACTCTTTTCACGATAAACCACTAAAACCTTTACCACAACCATCAAATTGATTTGCTCCTTTTAGTCTCATATTGTGGAATCTTATTCATAGTCATACTTATGAATATGCTACAACATTATTCGCAACAGTCTCTAATTATCTCATAATCAATGAAACCACTTTTGTCATAACTCATATGAAAAATGAATGCGAATAACACATAGATCCTTATTTCTAAAACGGAGTGTTTATCAAAATAAATCTAAATGATTACAAATAAACCTTATTTCTAAATCCCATCTTTATGACCACATAATATCAAAATATAATGTGACTACAATACTTTAGAGTGCATCAAAACACTTTTGAATAAACTCTAAATATTGTAATTTGTGATAACACTTGTCACAAGTCTGCATACTAAGCAATGACTCAAATATTTCGTCTCTTTTGATCAAATCGAAATGACTCAATTATCTTGTTAACTTAATATCCTTTACTTCCAAAAATAATATGGTCTCATCATAACTTGAATAAATACATCTATTCACTCATTTATGATAAAGCACATAAAACAATGATGTCCCTTATTCACTGAAAAAAACAACCAACACTTGTGTTTATTTTCAGCTACTCATGGCATTTTCAGAAAATGGCATTTTAATCACACTACTTAGTGATGCGCATCAAAATGCTCCTGAACACTATAGCATAATTAAAACAGACTCATCATCAAGTATTGGATATTTTAGTATGTTTCACATTTTACAAATGTTTAACTAATCATCATTTAAACCAAACAAAGGACAATAATCTAATAATCGAAACGTGATCACCAAAAAGGATTACTCATGAAAATAGAAAAACCACTTGTCTTTAACATGAATGACCGTCTCACAAATCGATACACACTAATTTAAAGATCACACTTAATTCGATTACAAAACTTATTCAAATCCTCTAATTTAAAACGATAAATGTAAAAGTAGAATGTCGCCAGCATCAACTCCTTGATTGCCATCCTTCCGTGAAATCCACTCAGTCCCTCCATGCACTTCTCAAACGGCAGGCCCTGTTTTCACAAAACAACACAAGTATCAAATACTTAGCTCACCATAAGTGTAAATGGGACATTAAACATTTATAACTTGTATATCAAGATATACCTTCTGCATTGTCAACTCTTCTTGCTAGGGAATTCCTTTCGATACGACGAAGTCGAGACACCAGTTCAGGATAAGTGATCGAATCCCTTTTCTTGACATAGTATCTGACACAATTCTTGAAGTTGGGGGGAAGCGAACGCAACAACCCATCTATCGCGAATTCGTCACTCATCTCCATATCCCAAGCATCCATCAGAGTGTAATATATCTTATACATTTTCTTCAGGTGCTCTTCCAAGCAATCACCTTCTTCCATCTTAGTCGAAAGAAATTCATCTAGACCTTCAAACCTTGCAATTCTCACTTGTGCTATGAACATTTTCTTTAGCTCAGTGACAGTCTCAATGGCACTCAAGTTCTTGAATTGTTTAGCTAGGTCTGAATTCATGAAGACACTCATCAACCATTTGACTTGAATGTGAGTCTTACTCCGACTGAGCCAAGCCATACGCTTGTTGTAACTTGCAGAAGCTTTGGGTTTCTCTTCTAAGGTTTCATGTAACACGTAGAGTTCATCATGGGTCGATAGGACTTCTCTAAGACGTAGGTACCACTCGATGAAATTTGACCCATCAAGACGCAGCTCCTCAGCAACGAACAAGTTATCATAGTCAGCCATGATCTACAAGGATTTTGCAAAGACATTTTCTTAGGACTTTTGTTTATGATAATTTAGTTCATCTTAATCAAATTACTACATGAACTCCCACTAAACTTAACATCTCTCAGGTTGTTTAGTGACACACGATCCAAATCCACTACACCACAACCGATCATCACGTGAGATGATGTAGCTTCAATGGTGAACAACTCAGTGTTGATCATATCATTCATATGACTCATGTTTAACCTTTCGGTTCCGTGTTCCCAAGGCCATGTCTGTACATGCTAGCCTCGTCAAGACAACCGTAGTATTTCCGCATGTGTAAACTGGCTTACACCCGTTGTATATGGACGTAGAATCTATCACATCTGATCATCACGTGGTGCTTCAAAACGACGAACTTTCACAACGGTGCATACTAGGGGATAACACTTAATTATCTTGATATTAACATGAGAGATCACCTTATCATGCTACCGTCGCGATCACATCTAAGCATAACAATAAGGTGCATAAAAGGATTAACATCACATGCAATTCAAAAATTGTGACATGATATGGCCTTTCTTCTTGTGCTTTTGATCTCCATCTCCAAAGCACCGGCATGATCTCCATCACCGGCATGATCTCCATCATCGTGGCGCCATCACCATGGTTGTCCACCAACTATTGTAACTACAACTAATGGTACTCTTAGCAATAAAATAAAACAATTACATGGTGATTCAATGACACGCAGGTCACATAAAATAATAGACAACCATATGGCTCCTGCCAGTTGCCGTACTCGTCGACATGCAAGTCGCGAAATATTACAAACATGATCATTGCATACATTATCACAAATCACATATTGGCCATACCACATCACATGACCCCTGCAAAAACAAGTTAGACATCCTCTACTTTGTTTATGCAATTTTTACGTGGCTTGGGTCAACGAGATAGAACCGTTCTAATCTACGCAAAAACCACAACGATGATATAATAGTTGCTTATTTACTCATCCTTTTGAAAGGCCTTCCATTGAAAATTGCACCCTCACTAAAGCAAGAGAAACAGACACCCGCCAGCCACTTATGCAATACAAGTTGCATGTCTGTCGTGGAACCGGTCTCTCGTGCGTGGACGAGTAAAGTTGGTCCGGGCCGCTTCAATCTCACAATACCGCAAAGATGCAAAGTGCACGCGAGAAGGTAGCAACATAAAATATCAACGCCCACAACTCCTTGTGTTCTAATCGCACCAACATCTACGAATAGATCTAGGCTCTGATACCACTGATGGGGTCGCAGCATGGAAAACAAAAATTTTTCCTACGCAACAAACGGAATAAACCCCAAGGATCTAGATCTACTAGATGAAGATAGCGAAGGTGAGATCCAATCTCTTACCCTTGAAGATCAACAAACGTGTTTTGTCGGTGCAGGGGTTGGCTAGTCGATCCCCGCAACTAGACTCGTCTAGTCACGAGGAGATGTATTATCCTCGAGATCCAATCCGATGAAGTGCCACAATGGGTAGCACCTCCGCGGTATCCACACATACGGCTCGATGAAGACGTCCACTCCTTGATCCCACAAGCGAGGTAGACGTGGCCTTGATGATCTCAGCAGCACGACGGTGTGGTGGTGATGATGACGATCTCCACGAGCAGGGCTTCGCCAAGCCAATCAAGAGGAGAGGGAGAGGAGGAGGTGGCGCAGCAGCCCCCTAGGGCTAGGGGGTGGTGCGGCTAGGGTGGAGGTGTGATGGCGGCAGCCCTCCGGGAGGAGGTGGCGCCCTAGGGTTTTAGGTGGAGGAGGTGGTGCGGCTTGGGGCTAGGGGCGGTAGCCTTGGGTGTGCCGCACCCCTCCCCTCCTCCCCTTATATAGGTGGCCGGCTAGGGTTAGGGTTGGGGCCGGCCGGCCCCCCTTTAGCTTGGCCCCCAAGCTGAGTCCCAAGTGGACTCGGGCTTGGGCCTTTCCTAAAGGAAAGGGGGCCTAACTCCTAGTCCAACTAGGAGTAGGACTTCCCCCCTTCTGTCCTAGCCGCATTGGCCCATGTGGGCCTAGGGTGGTGCGGCACACCCATGTGGTGGCTGCACCCCCTTGGTCCATGTGGGCCCCATACAATATGTGGGTCCCACTTCTAGACCCCTCTAGAACATTCCGGAACCTTTCCGGTACCCTACTCAAATATTCCGGAACTTTTCCGATACCTCCGGAAACACTTTCCTTATATGAATCTTATTCTCCGAACTCCTCCGGAACTCCTCGTGACGTCCGGGATCCCATCCGAGACTCCCAATCACTATTTGTTCGTTCCATCATTTAACTCATCGCAAAACCTAATTTCATCCGAGCGTTAAGTGTGTGACCCTACGGGTTCGGGAACGCATAGACATGATCATATCAATAATTAACAGCGGGACCGGGATGTCCATACTAATTCCTATGCACTCAACGAAAATATTTCTCGATTGAACCACGATGCCGGAGATTCAATTAATCTCATATATGATTCCCTTTGTCTCACGATATTTTACTTGCCCGAGATTCAATCGTTGACTGTAACATCCCAAGATTTTCAAATTTTTGAAAAATCGGAAAAATCAAAAACTTTTTGAAAATTATTATATTTTGTTTTGGAAATCCAAAATCATGCATGCATTCATATTTTTCTTAGCTTGTTGCTTTCGAAATTTCAAAAGTTGGAATTCTATTTCCACTTTAAACCCTATTTGAGAAAATGATAAAAAGGGGCCTATTATGCTCCCTTAAATATTTTGACTTTTATGATTTTATTTGATGGCCAAGTATAGTGCCTAAGTGTTCTGTTTGCAAGAAGTGTTCCAAAAAGTATTTTCTCAAATTGTTTGAAAAAGACTTAAATATAAACTTGGTTTAAAATTTGTAATTAATTATTTTGCCTAAAAACAGAAATAATTTTATCTATATTTCTTTTAAGTAAAATGCCAATTTAAAGGCCATTTCAATGCCAGTGGCATTTTGTAATAAAAAGTGTGTAAAATATTTTCCAAATGAGTTATCCTAGTAAAGATTTTTATTACAAGTTTTTACAAATTTATTTAATAAATTTTGGACTTGTATTTTAGAAGCTATTAAAAGGTTCAGAAAATTAAAAAAAATGATGACGTCATTGCTGACGTCATCCGACCTTCCTCCTCCCGCTGGTGGACTTTCATGGCCGAAACCGCACCATCTTCCCCTCTTGATTTCGGCCAGTACACAGCACCCCCTCCCCTCCCACGACGCCCACCTTATAGCCCTCCCTCTCCTCTTCCTTTTGCCCCAAAAATCCCTCTCTGAGAGCCCCCAGGCCGCTCGTTCTCGAGCTCGCATCACCGCCGTCGCCGTCGGCCGTTTTCGTCGATTCCGGTGAAGACCGGTGACCCCACGCCCTCCCTCTACTCCCTCTCTCCTTCTTTATTTCGTGCGCATCATTTTGACATCTTTCGGTGATTTTTCTCGCACCAGATCGACGCCTCCATCCTCGACCGACGCTGCCCATCGCCGACTGCGTCTCCGGCGAGGAATTACCGGAGCTCCAGGACGCTCCGATCCTCTCCGCCACGCCACCAAGTTTGCCTCGGCCCCCTCTTCGCCGTGGTATGCTCCTTTCCCCCTAGGACCCTATAGATCATCGGGAACGAACGTTGCCGTGCGCGTCGCCGCCGTGTTGGGGGTCACCGGAGCAACTCCGGCAGC
Organism: Puccinellia tenuiflora; assembly: GCA_012064385.1. Lineage (NCBI taxonomy): Eukaryota > Viridiplantae > Streptophyta > Magnoliopsida > Poales > Poaceae > Puccinellia > Puccinellia tenuiflora. The sequence continues at coordinate 740,913 of QRDG01000160.1, read as the reverse complement.
CTCCACAGAAACCCTAGAATCCACACCGTCGGATCTTGTTTAAACGGCCAGGATTAGATCTGTTAAACCGAACCGGTACGGTCCAGTCAGCGCACCTGTGGCAGCCCAGTCAGCAACCCCAGCCAATCAGAGGCCGCAAGTCAGATCCAGTCAGCGCCAGCGTGGAGAAGAATTTTCTGGATTTATTTTAATCTGTCTGTTTTGCAGAAAAGCCCCTGCATCTTAGATTTGTCATATCTTTTTATCTACATGGCCAAATTCAATTTTTTATATATTTGAAATCCTTAGAACCTGTAGAATCTTTCTGGCATTTTAGTTTTCTGTTTTGACATGTTTAAATTTATTCAAATTTCAAATGTGTCGTTTGAGTAAATTTGGCATAACTTTAGTTTAAAAATAGATTTTTGAGTGAATCCAATTGGGTTAGTTTAGTTTTGAAGTCCTCTGTCCAGTAAGACCACTCCCATATTTTCTGTAATTATTTTGTTTAATAGTAATTTTAAATTAGTGTTTATGCCCTTTTTGGGATTTGTTTTGTATTGTTGTTAAAGTAAAAATTGTTTTAAATGCATTTTGACTTCATGCATGTTTCTAAAAACCAGAAAACAATAGTTAGTATTTTATTTATGTTTTAGATGCATTTCATGCATAGCATATTTTGTTGTATTGTTATTATTGTTTTATGTTTATCTGTGGCTTGTTTATTAGATTATTCGGAGAGACCCGGGAATTCTAGCAATTGTTGCTCCTACTCAACCTGTTTCCAAGGCAAGTGATGCTCAATGCATAATTTTCCCTAAGTATTTTGTCTATGCATGAGTAGCTATTTTGTTGAGTAGTATGCATTATAGGAGTACTACTGCTATGCTATGCTATGCTATGCATGCTATGCTATGCTATGCTATGCTATGCTATGCTATGCTATGCTATGCTATGCTATGCTATGAAATCCCAAAGTAGTATAGCCACCCCTCTTATACCATGTTGTTGTAGTAGCCTTTAACTTAGTAGATTTGCTTAGCCTTGCAAAGATGTTGTCTTGGTAAATGTTTTGAAAAATAACTAAGTTAAAGAACTACCTGGGTGTGTGGTTGGTTTAAGCATTTCCCCAGTTTTGGAGTATAAAATTGCTAGAAGAGGTTGATTCTCCAGTTTTGGAGTATGGATCACACTGCCGACAACCACTCAGGATCAAAGAGATTTGAAGTTGCTCCAAGTTTAGATTGCTTCCTGTGCAGCCACTTGATAGATGGCCCCTATCTTGACTAAGTAGGGACTATTCCCAAAAGGTCTCGTCTCAATCTCCTCCTTTCCTTTTCACTACATGAGGGTCAAGGACAGAATGGGTTGATTGAGTCTTGTGGTGAAAGTGCACAACCTCTCGAGAGTGTCAAACTATGATCATAGCCGTGTCCCCGGTTACGGACAATTCTGAGCAGCTGGACAAGGAAGACAATGGAAGAATCTCATCATGCCAACTTCTAAATAAAACTTGTTAGTGAACAACAATAAGTGACTCACCGGAGTTTACCGTGTGTAGTCACCTGACACACTGGAGTTTACCAAGTGTTGTCACAGTTATGCTGGAGTTTCCCAGTGTTACCACTTATTGAGTCAAAATGTTTTTATAGGATAAAACTTGCTTTACGCAAAGAGCCTTCAAAACTCCACCAGCCATATATGCATATAGTTGATAGAAGTTTTTCCAATATGAGTCCACAAAGTGTCACTTGCCAGTTCCATTTTATATGGTTCTGACCCACCTTGTTGAATATCTTTTTATCAGGTTGTTCTGACGAAGAGTGAGGTTTCGTTAGGGGTTTCGAGTCTGCAACCAACATGTTTCGCCTGTGGCTACATGAAGATTGGGACTCCATGCAATAATATTTAGTCTTCCGCTGTTATTTCTGTTTTATGCTAGCTTCGAGCTATGCAAAGTTGTAATGGTTTATTTTGACTCTGGATTCAATCGTGTAATAAATTGATACAATGTTGTGATATTTCATCGTAAACTGTGTGTGCAAATGAATCGATCCAGGGGTTTGCACTATACACAGGGATCTTGCCTATTTTTAAGTGCAGGTCCGCTACATTGACATCCCCATGTCTAGTTTAATCTCGTTACCGGCAAGTTCTCTTTACTCGTCCATAATATAGGATCCCGGTGATTACATCTTAATCACATGTCTGCAGACCTTTTGATGCTATATTACTGAGAAGGCCTGGAGATATCTACTCCGTCACATGGAGGGACAAATCCCACTCTTGATTCATATCACCCAACAACCCACCGTTGGAGATACCTGAAAGCCACCTTTATAATCACCCAGTTACGTAGTGACGTTTGATGTCCACAAAGTATTCCTCCGGTGAACGGGAGTGATATAATCTCATGGTCTAAGGAAACTATACTTGGCACATTAAAAGTGTTGACAACAAAACTCTGTGACACGATTGATTGTAACTCTTTATTATTTGGGTCATGTCCATCAAGTCATTCTCCCAATGACGAGACTCCGTTATCAAGTGACTATAACAAGCCCATAGTTAGGAAACTCTAACTATCTCTCGATCAACGAACTAGTCCTGTAGAGGCTCACTAGGAACTCCTGGTGTTTATATTCCACACATGTATTATGTTTCCATTTAATACAATTATAGCATGGATAATAAACTATTATCATAAACATGAATATGCTTAATAAACCATTTTATTATTGCCTCTAGGGCATATTCCTAACATTATATTGTGGAAATGGGTTCAACTGAGAACACCAAGTTGTGTGACTTCACTAGCACGAATAATGATGACGTTGTATGCACACCTATTGCTCCACCGGCTTCCACAGCTAAATTTTATGAGATAAAGCCTGCTCTGTTAAATCTTGTCATGAAAGAGCAATTTTCTGGTGCTAGTGGTGATGATGCGGCCTCTCATTTAAATAACTTTGTTGAGTTATGTGATATGCAAAAATATAAAGAAGTAGAGAGCAACATCATATAAAACTGAAACTTTTTCCTTTTTCCTTAAGATGACGTGCTAAAGATTGGTTATTGTCTTTGCCTAGGAATAGTATTGATTCTTGGACTAAATGCAAAGATGCTTTCATTGGGAAGTATTATCCACCTACAAAATTATACAACTAAGCAGTAACATTATGAACTTTAAACAATTTGATAATGAACATGTTGCTCAAGCTTGGGAAAGAATGAAATCTCTAGTTAAAAACTGTCCCACTCATGGACTGACTACTTGGATGGTCATCCAAACTTTTTATGCAGGATTAAATTTTTCTTCAAGGAACCTATTGGACTCTTCCGCTGGAGGTACCTTCATGTCCACCACATTAGGTGCTGCAACAAAACTCTTGGATGAAATGATGGCAAATTATTCGCAATGGCACACCGAGAGAGCTCCTAGTGGTAAGAAGGTAAATTATGTCGAGGAAATCTCCTCTTTGAGTGATAAGGTTGATATGATTATGTCTATGCTTGCTAGCAAACAAGTTCCTACTGATCCAAATAATGTTCCTTTAGCTTTTTTGGTTGCTCAAGAGGAGCAAGTTCATGTTAATTTTGTTAAAAATAACTTCAACAACAATGCTTATAGGAACAACTTTGGTAATAATAATTATAAACCTTATCCTTCGAATAATGGTAATCTTTATGGCAATTCTTATGATAATTCTTACAATAATAATAGAGGTGTGTCCTCTGATCTTGAAAGCATGCTTAAAGATTTTATCACCTCACAAAAGGCTTTCAATAAAATTGTTGAAGAAAAACTAGAGAAACTCGATAATCTTGTTATTAAAGTTGATAGTCTATCTCATGAAGTTGATTTCCTTAAAATAATTTTTTTGCCTCATGATGTTAAGGAACATAAAACTTTAAATGCAATACAAGTTACAATTGATAATAATATAAGAATGTTGGCCGAATTACATGCTAGGTGGGAAAGAGAAGAAAAAGAGTCTGAAATTGCTGAAATTAGTAAGGTTGCTAATGTTTGCACTATTTATACTAATGAGGATATTAAAGTGTTGAATGCTCAAGAGTCATCTACAGCACCTAAATATGCTAATGGTAAAATAATTGGAGTTGGTAAAATTTCTACCATACCTAATAAGAACCCAAAACTTTCAGTCAACACAGAAACTGTTGTTGATAAAAATGCTGAAAATAGTTTTGATAATATGGATTCTTTAGGTGATAATGCTCCTGTTATTTTTGATGAGAATGATCTTTATTTTTATAATTGTAACCTTACTGAAGTTATAAAGTTTTTACAAAAGCTTGCTAAAACACCTAATGATAGTAAAATGAACTTGGCTTTTACTAAGCATATTACTAATGCTCTCATTGAGGTGAGAGAAGAAAAGCTTAAATGTGAATTCTCTATTCCTAGGAAATTAGAGGATGCTTGGGAACCTACCATTAAAATGAAATTAAATGATTTTGAGTGTAATGCTTTGTGTGATCTTGGTTCTAGTATTTCTATTATGCCAAAAAAGTTATTTGATGCCCTTGATCTTGGATCACTAAAAGATTGTGATTTGAATGTGAATTTTCTTGATGCCACTTCGCATACACCTTTGGGTAAAATAGATGATGTTCTCATCATGGTTAATGGTAATTATGTTCCCATTGATTTCATTATTATGGATCTTGATTTTAAGCTTCCTTGTCCTATTGTTTTGGGAAGACCGTTTGTTGGTGCAGTTATTGATATGAGAGTGGGCAATATTAAATTTCAATTCCCACTAAAAAAAGGATGGAACATTTCCCTAGGAAGAGGATAAAGAAACCTTTTGATTCCATTGGTAAGCCAAAGAGTGGTTTTGAATTGGGTACTATTGATAAAACTTGAATTTGCCCTTTCTACCTAGCTAAAAGGCGTTAAAGAAAAGCGCTTTGGGAGGCAACCCATTTTATTTTACCTTCTGTTTCTTTTTGGTTTCTTTGATTTTTTTGGGTTATGTTACTTCTGTAACAACTCCCTTGTATCTTTTTGTTTTGGTTTTTGGTGCCAAGAATAGCCTCTAAAGAGAGGAAGACTAATTTGTGAGTTTGCTGTCCAGAAACAGATTTTTGTTCTTCACTGTTCGCAAATCCAAAAAATCATAGAACGTCATCTGTGGCTGCAAATGTTTGACAGAAAGCACCAGGGTTTTTTCTACCTTTCTCTAGTTTAAAGTTTTCTGATTTGAGGTCCAGAAGTGCCCCGAACAAATCCATCTTTACAGTCTGTTCTGTTTTTGACAGATTCTGTTCTTAGTTTTTGCATTGCTTCTTTCACGGGCAGAGTGAAGTTTTTTACAAAGCTGGAGCTTTACTTAGACCTTTGTAATAGTAGATAATGTTGTAAAAAAATAAGTTCATGATATGTGCTTTGGAACTGAAGGAAGATATTTTTTTTGTGGACTAACCCCTCTAATGAAGTTGCTATAAGTTTAGCGTGAATGAAGTTTTCAAATATCCAAGTGCGAGGTGATGAAGGAAGATCAAGAAGGGATAAAAGCCTAACATTGGGGAGGCTCCCCATGGACCCTCCTCTGAAATATTTAAGAAGTCACAAGCGTCTGAGCTTGGGAATGCCCAAGGCATCCCCTTCTTCACCAACAATCATCGGTTTCTCTCATGGTACTATATTTTTTTATTCCTTTACACATTATGTGCTGTTCTTGGAGCGTCTGTTTGTTTTTACTTTCATTTTGTTTGTGTTTTTTTCTCTGGTCTTTGCAAGAATTTGGATCCATGCATGCTTGTTTGGGAGAGAGACACGCTCCGCTTTTTCATTATACACTCTTGTTCCTCACTTATATGTGTTGAGTGTTTAGCCTTTGTTATTTTGCTTCCAGCTCTTGTTTTCAAGCATCTTTTGTTCAGAGTTGTTAGCTTTTGTATTTAGGAAGTATTGCCCTTGTTGTTTCACCCTTTTAGTTTTGTTTCAAATAAGTTGATTGGTGTTTAGTTGAGTGAAAATTATCATGTAGGAAGTGTAAAAAGTGCTGCTTAATCTTGTAGATCATTGTCTTGAATCTTTGATACTTGTCAATTGTTTAGAGATATGAAGTAGATTAATGCTTAAACTTGTGGATCATCTAGTAAGAATAGATCAGTAAAGAACTACTGTAAAGCTTTAAAATTGTGGTCCTTGTCCTGCTTGGTAGTTCTCAAAGTCTAGATATTCTTTTTGCAAAGAGTTGGTTTGGCTAACAAGGTAGACGGTGTGAAGTCCAGTGGTTATGCGTGATGTATATCTGTAGTCATTCATTGAACCAAGTTGATGTTATGTGTTTGCTTGATATCCTGCTAAGCCAAAAATTCCGTACTGAGAGGGAATACTTCGTGCATCCAACTCCCAGAGCCAAATATCTTTGCCATTTGTGTCCACCATACCTACCTACATGTGGTCTTTCCCTGCCACTCCAAAGAAAATTTTCATGTGCTATCTTTAAACTTTCAAAATTCTCCTTTTTGTGCCTCTGTTTTTAAGCTCATGAGGAAGCAGTAGGAAGCTAGATATAACCTGTGACAAGCAAGGTCATTTCCCCCCTTTCACCCGGTCTTCATGGTTCACATCCTCACTTGAATTTGACCCGAGAGCGGATTAAGCAAGATATAAATATAACTCACCATTCTCCTCAGCACAATGAAAACCTGAGAAATCAGTCAAAACATTGGTTAGCGGTGAAACCAAGGAGAAAGAGGAGTGACCTCATTCCTCTAAAACCAGCCGCTCTCAAAAGTCTAAAAGCCTTGCTTTAAATGGGAGGCTAGCTAGTTTCTTTACTGTGAAGTTGTTGACGAAAGCATGCATATCTCAAAATTGTTTTACTTCTGTAAAAAAAATCAAAAAAATAATAAAAAGCTCTAGCACATAACTAATCACGGCTTCCCTCTGCGAAGGGCCTTCCTTTTACTTTTATGTTGAGTCAGTCTTCCTCTTCCTTCTTAACCTCCTCAAGAAATCACTTGGTATCAACTTTTGTTCATGTTTTACTTCATGTTATCTTTGTGTCTAACTGTGAAAACTTTGTATTGACTTTATCTTGAGATAAACAAGTTGCAAGTTTAAGCTTTTTGCTGAAAACTTAAATCCTCCTTTGTGTTGGCCAAACCCCTTTGTTGAAGTAATATTGCTTTGTGAGATATCAATCATTGTCCAGTGTTATACTTTTAAATCTCCAAGGTACTCTTTTCTAGTAAATTCTTGCTTAGATGTTACACCTGGTTAATCATTGTTTGTTTCATTCAATGAACCTTTGTTTTGGATCAATGCATTCAGTTCATATGCTTTACATGATTACATGATCAAGATTGTGTTGGTAGCATGTCACTTCAAAAATTATTTGTTATCACTTACCTACTCGAGGACGAGTAGGAGTTAAGCCCGGTGATGCTGTTACGTCTCCGCCGTATCTATAATTTTTTATGTTCCATGCTTGATTATATTTCAGTGCCACATGTATTTATAATGTTTTTATATCATTTTGGCATGATTTATGGAACTAACCTATTAACAAGATGCCCAGTGCCAGTTCCTGTTTTCTGCTATCTTTTTGTTTCAAAAAAGTTGTTCTGTGAAGTTTCTCGGAACGCGCTGAAAATTTACGTGATTTATTTCCAATTTGAAACAAAGACGGAACCCAAAGGATGCCCGGAGGGGAGGCTCCCAACCTCCAGATGCCCTCCAAGCACGACCCCATCCTAGGCCGATCCTGGGGCCCACCTGGCTCCCTCGTTCGTCGCCTCGAGTCGCCTCTTCGCCTATAAATTGGTATTCGCCCCCGTAAACCCTAAGTACCAGATCATATTTTCTAGAAGACGTCCGAGGCCGCCGCCACCTCCAACCCTAGTTCGGGAGGGTTCTGCAGCTCTTCCCGACACCCTGCCGGAGAGGGGAATCGACACCGGAGGCATCTACACCACCATGCCTGCCTCCGGAGTAATGCATGAGTAGTCCACCACGGGACTATGGATCCATAGAAGTAGCTAGATGGTTGTCTCTCCTCCTTGTACTCTGTTGTTTAGATCTTGTGAGCTTCCTATCACGATCAAGATCATATTATTTGTAACTGCTACATGATTGTGTTTGCATGGATCCAATGAATTGTGGAAGTCATTACTTTTGTTCATCTATGTGTTGCGTTCTATCTATGATCTTGCATGCTCTCCGATGCTAGTGGATGCTTTGGCACGATAATTATTAGTGTTGTATGAGGGAGTATTTATGCTAGATAGTGGGTTCATGCCTCTCTTGTCTGAGCTCGGGTTGACAGAAACAATTAAGACAAGAGATGTGTTGTTGCCACTAGGGAGAAAACAACGGTGTGATTTCTTTGTGTTATTTACATTGCTTACATTATGCACTTTGCTTCTTGCAATGATCTGTTGCTTGCAACTTAATACTTTTGGGTGACATGCTGGATAGCGATCCCGGAGTGGATTATTAGTCATAGATGCAGTTGGATAACGGCCTATGTATTTTGACGTAATGCCCATATTAGATGAAACAGTGAACTATATTGTTTTATGATAGCCTTGTTGTGCGCCCACAATTATGTCAATTACCATGCTGTAATTTGTTTACCCATCATGTGTATCTTCTGGAGAGACACCGCTAGTGAACTGTGGATCCCGGCCTATTTTCCTACATTGTTTACAACCGTTTTAATAGCTTTTCATCATCATTTGCTCGCTGGTCATAATTCACTCTTATCATATTTTACATCCACATATTTGATTCTTTGTGTTCAGCATGCCGGAGAGATTGACAACCTCTCCGTTTCGTTGGGGCAAAGTAGTTTGTTTGTGATTGTGTGCAGGTCCACGTCAATTGTTGTAAACGGCGTCGTTGACACCTTGCTAAGCCTTCTCCAAATCATACTGATCTGACAACCTTGGTTTTGTAATCAAGGGAAAACTGCTTCTGTACTACATCATACCTTCCTCTTGGGGTTCCCCAGCGAACGTGTGATCCACGTCATCACGTCGTTCCGAATCCACTGCGGTGTTGGATCTGTGGGGTACTCCTTCTCATCTAGATGGTCTTCGAGGGCATACTTCTCGACGACGTCGGAGAACATGCCTCGCCATTGGAGGAAGTTGGAGGTGGAGAGCTCGAGGGTGACCGGAACGGCGGCGCGGATGCTTGGGAGCGCGGGGGCGAGCGCCCATAGGGCAGCTTTGGCGGTGGCCTCGACCGCGATTTCTTCGGGGGTGGGCTGTGGCGGCGCCATAGGGTTTAGAGGATCGAAAACCTAATCTGATACCATGAAGGCAATTGCAATTGTTGCACTTAGATTGATTGGATCCCTTGATGGGATTATATAGTATAAGGAGGTGGCTTGGTTGCCAAGTAAAAGGATTACACAACTTAGGAAATAAACTAAACTAACTCTAAACCTCCTTGAATACGGCTGACTTGACGTGTCCTTGTAGTTCACGTCTAACAGTAAGAACCTGCGACTTCTCGATTTAGATTACATGGAGAAGCAAGCCATGGGTATGGTTATGTATACAAAAAAATCTTAGTAGTATTACAAATAAAATAATTGCTAATTTGAACTTTCTAAGCAAAAAAAATCTAAAGAGAACATTTACAAAGATCTATTTTAGGAATTGTCGATTTCTAACGTGACGGGTTTAAAGTGATTTAAGAGGAAAAAACATTTATAGGCCCGAGCATACAAATATATGCACTATGGTTATGTTCAGTAGGTTATGAATTTTAGCAACAAAAAGAAGAATTTTTATCACCCTGATTACCACTAATTCAATAAACAATCAAAGATAATCAATATAAATAAAAGGAGTCTATAATTAGTTGGACGTTAAACAATATACTGCAGATATCCCAAAAAGATATTTTTTTTGCACGATCGTTAGGTTACCAAATATAATTAGCAGATATCTACGAGGTGGAAGATGATGTATCTCAGTTGTGGGCACGTCAAATTAAGAAAAATCGAAGTTAATACATGAGTTGTAGTAATGTGTCCAGAAAATCCCTTGATTGTAGTTGTTAGTAAAATATTTTTGAAATTTTCGATACAATAATGCTGTTAGTTTTCAAATCGGAAGATAATGTTTTGGTGTACAATGCTTAACTCTGAATTAGCTTCATGAGATCATTACAATTGAATTATCCTATGAAACTATGTCATTGACCATCAAATGCTCTTTACTCTCAACAATATTGTAACTTTTCTTTAGAGTGAGATGCAATATTATATTGCCACATGTAGAATGATACCATCTTATGTTTAGAGTCAACCTACAATATACTACGTGCAATGATTCAAGCAAGATACATATGGAGAGAAATCTCATAATTGCAAGTTATATATATGGTGCACCCCTTTTTTATTAATTAGTCAATATATCTTCATAATTGCATATAAACAAAGAATAATAGTTCGATCCTTATAAATATACCAGAATTTTACATCCGTTTTATCTTCATAATGGCAGCAAAATTATCACATTTGTAATGTACTATAAGTTAGATCTTAATAAATGTGCAGACATGTTAGACCTTTCATGGCTATTCCTAAAAAAATATCTGGCAGATTTTTGTGGTCATATCTAAACCTTTCTCAAACTATAGCATGGGAGAAGTAAATAAATACATATAATCGTACCACCCAAAAAAAATCACTCTACCAAAACTTTACTTAGACTTCTGTAGCTTTTATTATCGCTATGTAACCAAATAGGCAGAAAAAATTAAATATTTAGATATGTGTTAAAACCAAAAAACAATAATTCATTTATAGCAACATTCATCTCCAAAATAATGATCAATATTGCATGTTAGAGCCATGTCACTAGTAGAAAATAGGGCTTCCGTTTTGCCCTTTTGTCCCGGATCAATAAAGAACCGGGACCAAAGGGGGCATTGGTCCCGGTTCCATCGGCCGGGGCGCCGGGGACCTTTGGTCCCGGTTCTATTTGGACCTTTGGTCCCGGTTCGTGGCTAGAACCGGGACCAAAGGGTCTGCACATGCGGCAACAGCCGTGGGACCCCTGGCAGGCACCCTTTGGTCCCGGTTCCAGCCACGAACCGGGACCAAAGGCTCTTCCCTGCCTATATCATCTTCCACCCGAGCTCCACCACCATTTTTAGCTTGAGTTCATCAACATTTTCTCCTCCATTTCCACTCCATCACTCAAGTTAATCCCCATTTTTTTTCACCATTTGTGAGGATTGAAGGCACCCCATATATTCAAGGGTTAGCAATATCATCCTTTTCTTCGAAGTTGCAACTTTAGCTCATTTCATTGCTAGTTTAGCTCATTTTATGGTTTGTAGTGCAAGCAAGGTGTTTGATGAAATGCCTAGCTAGAGAGTTTAATTTTTTATATGCATTTTGAGCTCAAATTAATTTATTATTTGTGGATTTTAGTGTCGTCCCGTCCTCACCGCCGTCGATAGCCCGCGTCGTCCCGTCACCGGCACCACCTCGGTGAGCTTTTTTTCTTTATCTTCTATTTTAATAAAAATGACATGTATGATTTAAAAGCATATTTATTTCTCGTATATTTTTCTTATGTTTTTTTTATATGTATAGTGTCATGGTTTTGATATCCGCCCCCGTCGGCCCTCGTCCGGTCTATGATTCGGATGTGGTATATTTTCATAACTATTTGTTTCATTTTGTGTTTATAACAACTATACCTACCAACTTGACATAGACACTTTTATCTAGGAGGTAGTTGAACCGAAAATTCCAACCGACCCTATTGTCGAGTTTTTTCTAAAAGAAAACAATGACTTGAAAGCAAAATTAGAAATAAGTGAAGATCTTCGTCTGCAATGCCTAGAAGAGAAGATGAAATTGGAGTTGAAGCTTGCCGACATCATCGATGAACACGAGTTCAAGCTTGCCAACGTCGCACATGCCCATGAGATCAAGATGGATGCAATGCGCTTGAAGATTAAAAAGATTAGAAAATATTCCATTAGTCAGGAGGCTTGGTACCATTATGTTGTTGGTTCAGTAGTTACCTTAGTTGCGATTTTGATCGCATTTGGTGTTGGATTTAAACTATTTAGATAGTTGTATGTTAGTTTCAATTAATGTATGTTTTATGAGGACTATGCATTACAATTACTTTACTTTGGTTTTAATGTGATGAACTTGTATTAATTAATTTGGTCACTATTATATACTCTTGATGTAGTGCAATAGTTTATGCCCAAGAGGCAATCATAGAGATGATGATATTTCGATGTATCCATGATTTGTAATAACGTGCCTTGAATAATGTCTTTGTAATGGTTGTCAAGTTGAGGACTTGTCTGTGAAACTCATTACTTGTATGGTTATTCTAAATATGTCTCTAGTCGGAGTTCATGTGAGGACACACTTGAATATTAGACTAGCACATGTATTAGTAGATGACTATGTTTCACAAGTCATAGACATGGAGATGTCAAACTAATAATGTGGACTTATGTTGTGAACATAGAGTTGGACTGACCCACCTTGAGACAATGAAGCAAACGTTCATAGCTCTCTCTCTACATGATGTGTTTGTTTTGTCCCTAGACCTGAGATTGTCGTATGGACTTGAGATGTGAATTGACCTACTTTGGGGCTATCCAACGCTACACCGTGAAAGGGTAGCCATAAAGGTAGCTTACAGGTTTGTCATGAAACATGCTGCAAGACATAGTCAATCAAGATGGGATTTGCCCCTCTCTACTTGAGAGAGATATTTCTCTGGGCCCCTCGAGTGATCGGATCCAGAAATGCATGGCCGTGCTACATAAGGTTAATGGTTAACCTAGTTTGGGATTCCGAATCACGGGATCGAGAAAGAGTGGTAAGCTAGGAGCTTGACCTAATATCGTGAGGCAAAGGGAATGGCATAAACATTGTGATGGTTCGTCCGATACGATCTTTATGCGCGTTTGGGAGTTGGCACGTTTTGCTAGAAGCCGCTACCAACTATTGGACGAGTAAGTATACTCGTGTCATGTCTGAACGTGCGTGAACCTATAGGGTCACACACTTAAGGCAGTGGAGGCAGAGTTCGGATTGGATCCGAGTTGGGCTGGAATAGACTCCAGGATGGGCTTCGGTTGAGGCAGCCCAGTATGGGGAGGTCTATATTAGGAGAGGAGGCTGAACGTTTTAGGGTTGCCGATTTCCACACCACAATCCACCCAGCCACCGTCTCCCCAAGCCCCTGCTGCCCGCGCGGACCTAGCAGTCCGGCGAGCGGCGCCTCCACGCCGTACGTGTGGATACCGATAGAGGTGCTACGCTTGGAGCACTTGGACGAACCACCGAGAGAAGCTGTTCGTGGGAGCGACTGGATCGGAGAGGATTGTACGTCTACCCTGCCCCGACTCGCTTCACCGCCTTCGGCACGGCACAGCGCGTCTAGTGGTAATCCCGTGATCTATAACTGCAGCAGTTCCTTGGTTGATGCGGTAGGAAAATTTTGATTTTGTGCTAGCGTAGCCTACGCGTATCCCTACATGTGTTTCTTTAGAGCGCTTCTGAGCCATTGGATCTCAAGCAGAAGATATGGCACACATATCAACGCTCCTTTAGTCCCGGTTCAATCTACCAACCGGGACTAAAGATGAAGAGTTGCCCTGATCTTTTAGCTATAAATACCAAACATGATCGAGGAGGAGATGAAGAACAAGAGTACGGCAACAGTGGAGAAGAAGCTAGTCAAACTAGTCCGGAAGGCAAAGACCGAATACAAATCATTCGGTTTCTTTCGAGCGTCTACCTTTGCCACCGAACCCAATGGTTGGATTTAGCCTACCTGCTGGCATGTTCCCTGGCAATATTGTGTTTGTCCTTGTTCACCGGCCAGCCATTGGAGCCACCTCCTGTAGGTCGGTGAATAAGGAGAACACAATGACGCTGTTGGAAACACAAGCCCTCAGGTAGGTTGAATCCAACCACTGGATTAGGGTGACACAATGATGAATTGCCGAGGAGGTGGGAGTGGTGGTGGTGGAAGTGGTAGCCATGCCCCTCGATCGGATCCAAGCAGCTGGAAAAAAGTCCAACCTGTCGATCTACCCCTTTGACCTGCGCCAAGAGGGGGTAGACGCATGAACTTTTTTGTTTGGTTGTGTTAGTTTGGTACATAGAACCAATGTGAACCAACGATCCGTGTGCTAGCTATCCAACAGCTTAGAAAGTATGCTTTAAAAATACACAGATCATTATTACAATTTTAGATAATTAAATCAATAGGTATTGGAACATTTTAAAAGAAACTAGAAAAAATATGATTTTCAAATAATAAAAAGAAACTAGAAAATAAATAATAAAAAGATAATGATTTTCAAATAATAAAAGAAACTAGAAAAATAAATAATAAAAAGATAATGATTTTCAAATACTGGAACATTTTAAAAGACACTAGAAAAAGATATGATTTTCAAATAATAAAAAGAAACTAGAAAAATAAATAATAAAAAGATAATGATTATATGACTTTTTAAATAATAAAAAGAAACTATAAAAGAAAACAGAAAAAGAAACAAAAAAGAAACCAGAAAAAGAATCTAGAAAACAGAAATAGAAACAAAAAAAGAAAACAGAAAAAGAAAAAAAAGGCCTTTGGTCGCGGTTGGTAACACCAACCGGGACCAAAGGCCTGTTGGGCTTCGCGCGCATATTTTCGCGGCCCGGGGGGACCTTTGGTCCCGGTTGGTGTTACCAACCGCGACCAAAGGGTCTTTGGTCCCGGTTCGTGGCTGGAACCGGGACCAAAGGTCTTTTGGGCGCAATATGTGGTGGCTCCGCTGCAAAATTTTCACAAGTTCCCCAATTTTCTCCTCTCCGGCTCCCGCGTGCCGCCATCGTCGCCTGTCGCCGTGCTATTCCGACCCGCCGTGGTGCTGCCCCGCGCCGTCCGCCGTCCGCCGTGGAGCCGCGCCGCCGCCCGTACGTGGAGCCTCCCTGTGCAGCAGTGCCGTGGAGCCGCGCGCGCGCCCTCTCCCCTGCCCCCGTGTGCTCCGCCGCCGTGTGCAGCGCTCCGCCGCCGTACGTGCTCCGCCTCGGCCTCCCGCCTCCGCCTCCGCCTCGGCCTCCCGCGCCTCCGCCTCCGCCTCCGCCTCCCGCCGCCGTGCCGTGCTGCTCCGCCGATCGGCCTCCCGCCGCCGTGCTGCTCCGCCTCGGCCTCCCGCCGCCCCCTCCTCCACCTCCGGCCGTATACGATCGAAAAGGTGCATTTTCCCGCCCGATTTGAAAATCTCTGAAAATCTGCTAAGTGTGAGAACTGTGTGGACTAGCCCACTTTGCATGCAAATTCTAGTTAATCTACTTAACCAAATTTAGCAAACTTGGGCTTGTTGGAAATAGGGAAACTTAAACTTTCACACCCTACAAATAGATTTTAGTTGTGGTTAGTCGAAGTCAGTGTTTTGTCTGGCTAAATTTGCTATCCAGTAAAGT
Organism: Puccinellia tenuiflora; assembly: GCA_012064385.1. Lineage (NCBI taxonomy): Eukaryota > Viridiplantae > Streptophyta > Magnoliopsida > Poales > Poaceae > Puccinellia > Puccinellia tenuiflora. The sequence goes on along the minus strand of QRDG01000160.1, from coordinate 725,470 downwards.
GTCTATGTTAGTGTCTGTTGTGGTTAAATCTTACTGTTTTCAACTAAACTTTGTGAGCAACCTAGTTTTTGTTAGAAATTAAACTTTGTAGAATATGTTATTATGGTTAGTGTACTGACATGATCAAGTGGTATGAACCCAAAATAAAATTTATACAAAAGATATAACCTAGGGAAAATGGCTAAGCAATATTTTCCTAGAAATGTTAGTGTTTTTTTTACATGAAAAATGTTAGTGTGTTAGTGTGTTAGGAAATGTTAGTGTTAGTGTTAGTGTTAGTGAGAAATTTGTTTTTTAAATTTGTTAGTGTGTTAGGATTCCTTATGTTTCTTCTAATTCCTAAACTTATGTTTCTTCTATAATTCCTTATTTACTTTAGCAAATAGTCCTTATTTGTGTTAGCAAAATATTGTTAGTGTTAGCAAAAAATTGTGTTAGGAATTTTAGGTCTATCCAAAAATTGTGATTGCAAACATTCAAATTTTGATAGCAAACAATCAAATTTTGATAGCAAATTGTATAGTACTATATATGCCTGGTATAGGAATTTTAGTTATTTGTATAGTAAATTTAAATTAGTGTTAGGTAAATTTAAATGCATGTATAGTGTTAGGAAATATCATAACTTGTTGAATATTAACTCAAAAATTGCAAATGATATACCAAAATGATCAGTGGATTAATATCTATCAAATAATGTCAATTTCATGCATTTAGGACCCATAATTCAGTACTGGACATTTTGTAAATAACGCAAAAAAACTCTAACTCCAGGTTAGCAAGCGACAGACTCGGAAAGGTTTGTGCAGAAGATGGATCCAAATTTTCCGGACGTTGATAGAGATGAGGACGCCGAACTGCGAATCATGGAAATTATAGCAGGACGTGCGGCTGCGCCTGTCGGTGAAGAAGATGCCGTAACCGGCGAAGATTACGGCTCCCAATTTCTGAATGATTCCGGTGAGGGGAATCAGGAAGAAGAAAATGATAGAGAGGGGGAAGAAGTGCCCTTAACAAACTCTGGCGAGGTATAATAAGCCTATGTACATCGATCACACTAGATGTATTATTTGTGTTGTATATTGTTGTTATTAATGAACCATTTTTTTCTTTTAGCCCTCCGGATCATCCTCATCTACAGCATTGCCGAAACGAGGCCCGACGAAGCCGTTGAAGGCGGGTCGTAGGATAGTGATCGACAAAGTTAGTGCTAGTGGGGAACCTTTGGAACCCATCGACAACTGCCGCAAATACATTAATCAATGCGGGGTTATTGTAAGGGACATTGTCCCGATCAACCTTGAAGAGTGGATTAAGCCGAAGGATGTAAACAACCCAGCTACTTATGTCGAGGAGAGGCTAAAAACATTGTGTTGGGACACGCTCTTAACAAAGGTCAGCCTACCGTCAGATATGCCGGTTCCCCTGATGGACAAAGTGAAGGAGTGGTCGCTTAGTAAGATGGCCGAACAATTTCGGACCTGGAAGAAAAACTTATGGAAAGCTTATAAAAAGGCCGGGGAGATGGATCCAGATTTCACTGGAGCACTAGTGAAGATACAACAGCAGTGGCCCACATTTGTGGAGCAAAGAAAATCGGAGGGCGCTCTGGCCCGATCGGTTCGAAATAAGTTAAATGCTGCGAAGAAGGAATATCACCACCATTTGGGGGCAGGTGGCTACAGGGCTGCCGTGCCTAAGTGGGAAGCCTTTGAAGCACGACTGCTTGATAACGGGATCATTCCACCGACAGCGGAGTGGCCCCCGAGGTCCAAGTTTTGGTTGTTCGCGCATGGGGCAGGGTTGGACCCACAGACAGGAAAGATTATTGCTCAGGGAAAATGGAAGGCAAAAATTGAGTATATAACCAAACAACTTGAGGACGCAATAGATAAAGTTCGCAGGGGAGAGTACGTCCCTGACAGAGAGAATGACGAGCTGACACTAGCACTCGGGAATCCTGAACACGTTGGACGATTACGAGGCTATGGAGGCGGTGTCACCTTGAAGCAAGGTTTTCCGGAAGACGCTGATACTTATAGAAGCCGTCAGAGAAGAAAGAAGCAGGAGTCTGACCGGTTATCAGCACTGGAACGCAAGGTGCATGAGCAGCAGGAGCGACTCGACTCAATTAGTAAGCAAAATGAATCTCAGCTGCAGGTAGAAGCCGCCCCATCTGATCAGCGGAAAAGCAGCGTGGGTTCCACGCATGTAGAAAATTCTCAATTTCAACCGGCGGCTCACTACCCCGTGGATGATATCACGGAGAAGACAGACTGTGAGCTACACATGTCAATGAAGAACATGTCTTTCAAGGTGGCGGTCGGCTATGCTTTACCTAATCCAGCTAGAGCAAGCTACCATCTCGAAGGGATTCCACAGGGCTATGCTCGTGTCGGGGTGGATCAAGTTGTGCCGTTATATGCTAATCTGGAACTTGACATTCCCGGAGGTGACGGCGAGAAGACACTAGGAGAAGTCGAGAAGGGTATCGCTCTCTGGAACAAGGAAAACATCGTGTTTCCGAACTTGACTCCTCGATCCAGCAGCAGACCCCCACCTCAAGATCCATCCCCCCCACCTAATGATCCATCCCCCCCACGTCAAGATCCATCCCTCCCACCGCAAGATCCATCCCCGCCACCTAAGGATCCATCCCCCCACCTAAGGATCCATCCCCCCCACCTAAGGATCCATCTCCCCCGCCTAAAGATCCATCTCCCCCACCTAAAGATTCATCCCCCCAAGATATATCCTCCTCACATGAAGATCCATCCCTCGATGCCCCATCCGTCGCGAGTCCATCGCGCGCGACGTCCCCGGCCAAAGTCACCTCCATTGGCAAATGACTATGATCGTGTCATGCTGAAGACAATTAGTCAAGAGGCCGAGGAAAAGAAGGCTGCCTATCTCCTAAAGAAGCAGAAGATGAAGGAGGACAAGGAGGCGGCAGATTGACTAAAGAAGGAGTAGTTCTATGCTGCAAAATGCAGGAAACAAGTGGCCCAGCTCGGAGAACAGGCAAAAAAGTCGATATCCCCGCTGAAGGTGATCTCAACTAAAACAGTTGCCCAGCTCGTACAACCACAGCAACAGTATCAGTATGCATGGACATATAAACTCGGGAAGTCCCTGGTCAGACCTGAGGAGATCAGTTCTCTATCATACCAATTGCGTCGATTGCATCACTGGTACGAGAAAGCTGTAGCGGCCGGGCATGAAGCTTTCTGGGTGAGTTATAAGAAAAAGCATTACTTCACGGATGATTTGTTATATATTCCGTTTTCGGAAATATTTCAGTTATTCAATCAAGATGCCCTCGACAAAGTCATCGTCAGTTCCTATTGTTTGTAAGTGATTTATTTCTGGAATTTAATTAAGTCTTCAGCTCTGCACGTTCATTGCCTTTAATTATCTCACTATATTCTTTTGTATTGTAGAATGATGATTGTCGAATGCAGAAAAAATGGCATCTATGACACTGGGTTCATTGACCCAAATTATGTTAATGAAGGGACCGTAAAATACAATTGGAAGACCACCGAGGATAGCTTGGTCAATTGGTTAGTGAACCAAAATACTTGCGGAGAAATACTTTTTCCTTACGTCAACAAGTGAGTGTTACCTTCTACCCATTCTATTTTGCTTTGCATATCTTTAGTGTAACCGATGAGTCATTGACATATAAACGTGCGCAGTTTCCACTGGATTCTGCTAATCATTAGAGTTGACCAAGGAGTCGTTCAAGTCATGGACTCGCTAAGGAAACCAATGGAAAAGTACCAACGCATTCAAGATATGCTCCAGATGTAATTTCAATCATTATCGCTCTATATCGACCTCTATCATTCATTTTCAGATACCAACTAATCAATAACTTCTTTAATCATTTTTCTATTGGCGGGCAGTGTTTGGAAACGCTTCATCAAGATCGTTCCAGGGGAGTGGAAACCGGAGCTGTATTTTTATACCACCAACGTAAGTAGTACTATATATATAGGTCCATTATGAAGCAACTCTTTAATTCTAGTTTCAATACCATTATGAAGCTTCACTATTATTTGATTAAATTCTATTTTTTGTAAAGTGGTGTCTGAGGCAGGAAACTGGGACAAATTTATGTGGATTCTATGTTTGCGAGTACATACGCTCTTTTGTCTCTGAGCGGAATAGAGAACAAAGAACGCGTGATGTATGTATACACTCTTCTCACTTTTTATTACCATGCATATTGTGTTGACTTCCATCCATAAATTATTTTATTATGATTTCATATATATATAGTTATAAACAACTCACATATTCATATTGATCTAGATGGAGAGAATGCGGGACCAGCTCATACCATCGAAGCGCCTAAAAGCACTTCAAGAGGAAATTGCGGGATTTTTTAACTCCGCGGTCCTGAAGAGAGATGGAGAATTTTTTCACTCGACAAATTTTGTTTTGCCCGAGGACATGTAATTGACATCATCTCGACGTGTGAGAAACATTATGTCGGCGTGTGACGTTATGTATGTATATATGAAACATGATCTCGACGTGTGAGAAACGTTATGTATGTATATATGAATTAAATATTAATGCATGGTAGTACCACTGACACGGCACGACACGACACGACACGGCATCGGACACGACGACACGGCACGACACGGCACGGCGACACGGCACCTATTGATTTAAACCCCCCCCCCCCCCCCCCAAAAAAAGAAAGCATTTGGTTAAAACAAAAAAATGGAAACCCCTAAAAATAAATTAGCAGGAAAACAAAAAGCAGAACTCTTTGGTCCCGGTTGGTATTACCAACCGGGACCAAAGGGGTGCCCGCCATGCGCGCCCAGCGCAGCCCACGTGGAGGCCCTTCCATCCCGGGTCGTGGACACCCGGGACGAAAGGCCACCCCCCCTCTAGTCCCGACCCTTTAGTCGCGGGTGCAGAACCGGGACGAAAGCCCCTCTGGACCCGCGACTAAAGGCCTTTTTTCTAGTAGTGTGTCAAAAACATCATGTAGTTCAGAAAAGTGAGAGAACATAGTGTATTTTAAGGGAAAACAAAATTCCTAAATTTTAGTTGCTTCGCCTTTAACCAATGAATGATTTTGAATTTCGCTTTATTAATCCAAATGATCATGCTATCCATTTGGAAGGGTCCAAAAATATTGCGCTATGGATGAGATCCTGACAATTACTTGGTCCGTGACTTATAGTTTTTTTTGGAATACCGATGATCAACAGAGAATTAACCCGTATGAACTAACATCGCATAAAGTTTATCGACTACCTTACAGTGAGAATGCTAATTATATGCACTAATATAACTAATGTACAAATGTACATATGGTCATTATTGTGGTTATTTCAAAATGGCATAAACATCTTTTGTCACCTGTAAAATAAAAAGTTATTTAATTCTATTTCCGCATAGATTACACTTTACATAGCATAACTTTTATAGTTGCGATAGAATATCATTTCTTAAACATGAATATCCATCAGAATACAAAAAATAACTTTCACCACTTTAGACACACTGAAGACGATGCCCTCACATTTACGAGGTCCTCCGTGCTAGTTTGGCTTAAAATCATCAGCTAAATACCTAAAATGTTCCCCTAGAACATATTTCTTATCACAAAGTACATTTTACTATGAAGTAAAATTAATTAAATACATGATCACATATGCAGGAAAATAGCTGACATCAAAAAGAAAGAATTCCAAGAACTATAAGTTGATGGAAGCAACTATCTAACATGGGCCATGGACATGAAAATATTGTTGACTAAACGTAATCTTGGCCTTTACATTACCACACTCAAAAAAAAATGCTCCAGAAATACTCTAAGAGGTAAAGTATGCAACATTTTATTACAATATGACACCACATCCATCCTATTTTAAAAACTAACTATTTGATGGAGGAGGAACCACTACCTTGATAGGACTCCCTCAAGGAGAGATATGACCAACAAAGAACAATAATGATCTGCCGGAAGCCCACAAAGAATGGTCTCTCATAAGGTTCCAAGACTTTAAATCCGTTGCTGCATATAATTTTTTAGAGAGAGGATTTGGTCTCCTGGGGGCGCGGTACCCAGTTGCATCGGACCGTCCATAGTCTATCCTAGCAATCATGGCATGATGGTGATCAATTGAAGTTTAGTGTTGGCATTTCTGCAACTCTCTGCTAACGTTGTACCGCACATGGAAGGTCCGTGAGGCAGCGTGCCAGACTGGTACACTCATGGAATGCCAATTTCAGCACACACACACACCCTGACACATGCATGTCTGCATTGGAACAAAATTCTCGCAGCGCACAATGTCACATTCAAGTCCTGATCGGCTCTAAAGGGCGCACCTAAACATGTAGTATCTTGTTCCAAAAAAAAAAATGTAGTATCACAAATATTAAATAGTTTCTAGTATTCTAAGGATTTGTGCCTTAGGCGTTGTATCTAAACAAAGTTTATTTGGCACTCCACTCGTGGCAGATGTTGAGTTCATTCAGGCTATCGACTAGAAGAAAAACATATATTTAAAATTAACAAACATGGAGTTTAGAAAATCATTTTAATTCCATCAAGTCATTGTACAACTAGTCACAGTATCAAAAAAGTGCTTGCGAGCCGGAAGTCGGGGGGGGACTGCCTCCGGCCTCAGTGTACGAAACTCTGATCAAATTGCATGTTGGTGTACGAAACTCTGATCACATTGCATGTTAGTGTACTTTGTCATCCGAATTTATTACTCGTACCTCCAAAAGATGGCTACCAAAGTTTCACTAGCAATTATATTACTACAGTCTCACTACCAATAAATGATACGCGTGAAACATTATGTCTACACCTGCATTCCAGTGCTGCAGAATTGCGTCTTACACTGACACATTCGCATCCACTCTACTTTGTCAGAAATTTAGTTGGCTAAGACGGTTTTCAATGTACTTAGTTTTGAGCCGTTCTTTCTATACATATGCATCCAACGGTTGGGATGTGGATGGGTAGGTGCCCCCATGGGTACCCAATCAATTTTCATTTTGTTATGCATAGAATTAATTCCAAACTGAGACTTTTTATTCTGCAAGTTTCAGATGCGGACATAATATATAGAGAAAACATTATGCAATCTCCACGCCTCCATGATTGTCAGCAGTCAAATGTGAGCATTGACATTGGACCAAGAATGGGAAGCGGAATCATCTGCGATTCGTCAATTTTTTTTGAGACAAGGACACATAGTCTAAAGAGACTAATTATCAACCACAACTTATTTTATTTTATTTTATTTTATTTTATTTTTTGAGACAAGGATAAGCACGCAAAATAGTGCGATTTCCATCCCCCTAGTCAACGGCATTACCTTACCCAAAGCTACTAGTCGACGTAAATCCATTTTGCTTCTACACTTGCTGGTTTTGGAGCTAACGAGGCGGCCAGGGTCAGAAAGAAAGAACATAGCAGAGTTCGAAGAATACCAGAGCAATGCATGTAACGACGATTGTAGACGTCCAATGCTTCTAGCTGCCTTTTCAATAAAGATAACTTTATTACTTAAAAAGTTTTAAATATTACACCCGGCCTCCTCATACTTTGGATGCATCATAGCCTCCACAATTTGACGAGTATCATTCTGAAAAATAAGCGAAACTACATATGAAAATGAGAAACTGTAAAAACGTCTAAGTAGGTAGATAGCTAATCCGGAGATTATGCTGCCATCCATGCTGGGAATAAAAGTTCCACGCCAAAGCCTCCAACCGTGTAGACACCTCTATAAACAGTTTGCGATGCTCCACACGCTATAGAGGGGACCATGGCCGGATTGTAGCCGTGCACCGGTATATGACCTGCATAAGAGAAGCATTTTTATCGTTAAAAATCTTGTCATTTCTATGTAGCAATAACGTCCATGTAACGGCAAGCGCTCCCACCCTAATAAGTAGATTAAACCTAGGATCCACACCGTTGAGCCAATTGCCGAAAATATTTGCAACGCTCCGTGGTGGATATAAGTTAGAACCTATCTGTATGGCTGACCATATAGATCTCGCAAAATTGCATTGAAAGAAAATGGGCTTTATAGTCTCGTCGTGCTGACAGACACACTTTTTTACTTCCATACCAATTCCGCTTTGCAAGGTTATCTTTGGTAAGAATTACACCTCGACGGAGATACCACGCAAACACTTTAGTTTTAAGCAGGATCTTCATCTTCTAATTTTTTATTATTATCAACTGGTATATTATGTTGGATTAAAACTTTGTACATTGAATTCACGGAGAATTTTCCACTCTCGTTGAGATTCCATCAAAATTCATCGGATGCCTGCGTTAGCGGAACTGCATCTGTTGGAATTTTTGTCCCAAACAGCCGACCCTTTTAATTAACCCAATAATTCCTGGAAATTGTAGAGGCCCATGTAGCCCATTCATGCATGGAAAGAGGTGGGACAAAATATTTAGTCCCATACCGCCAGTTGGGAGAGAGTTTCACCAGCTTATAAGGTGAGCCTTTCTACCACTAGTATGAGGCACAGAAAAAGGAGAGAATAAGAGAGAGCCACACGCGCGCTCCTCCTCCGCCGCCCGCCTCGCCACGCCACGCCACGCCACGCCTGGTCACGCAGCGCCGCACCGCGGGAATGAGCCGAGCCGATGGCTATATTTTTGTCACGTGCCACGCATGATTGGAATACGAACGGGTGCGCAGAAGCTGAAACGTTTTGCTTAGTGGATAATTAATTCGAACCTGAGTGCTCCTATTCAGTTCGTCTTCTGTCTCTTGGTTTCATCACCCACGCAGCCTGTTCACCTTCTCCTCTGTGTCTATAAAAGAGAGGTCGCTCCTCTCCAGAAAATGAGACAACAACCACACATCTCATGCGCCTGCCTCCTGGTTCTCGAGCTTTGCGCCACCAATCAAAACCTCTCCATCCCGTTCTGAGGAGTGCACCGCGGGACGGGACAGTAGGCCTCTGGAACCCCGCCTCTCATGATCCTGTACGGGAGAGGGGCGATAAGGTTTGGGGTGCGCTTCCGTGCGACTACTGACCTTTTTGTCAACACGGACACCGACGACTTCTTCCCAAACGACGACTACTTCCCCGACGTCAACGACATCTTCGGCGACATGAGCACCGACGACGCCAACGGGTCTTCCTCCAACACCCCGTACGTGCTCATCTCTGTTCTACTAGATATCATGCTTCATATAGTGTTTGTAGCAATTTGTGTAGAATTGCTATTTCTGTACTCTCTATTAGATTGCATGACTAGTTTAATTCATATTTATTAGTCATGTTTTATCTACTGCTTTTAAGGATTAAATCATGTGGAAATGTCCTAATATTTTCAACAATCCAAAAACCTTATGATAGGAAATTTTCCTCCATTGGCTTTGCTGCATCACTAAAGCCTCCTCCTTTTGTGGGCGTCAATTACAAGAATTGGCATGCAAGAGCCACTCAGTGGTTTGAAACCATGAAGTGCTTCCACACTGCTAAAGGCAAGCCTGAAGGAGAGCATTCTCCTGAACAGGAGAATGCTTTTCAGGAAGCCGATATCCTCCTGAGAGGGGCTATTCTCAGCATTCTGGGCGAGAAAATCATTGACCCATATTTGTCCATCACTACGGGCAAGGGTATGTGGGATGCGCTCGAGGCCAAATTTGGGGTCTTGGATGCAGACAGTGAATTGTATGTCATGGAGCAGTTCTATGACTACAAGATGACTCGTGATCACTCCGTTGTGGAGCAGGCTCATGAGATGCAATCCATTGCTAAGGAACTTGAGCAGTTCACATGCGTCTGACCGGACAAGTTCATTGCCGGAGGCATCATTGCCAAGCTTCCTCCCTTGTGGAGGAATTTTGCTACTTCTCTGAAGCATAAGAGACAAGATTTTTCAGTTATGGATCTCATTGGGTCTCTCGATGTGGAGGAGAAGGCGAGAGCAAAAGACGCACGCGCTCGAGGTGCCGAGGGAGGTTCTACTGCCAACTTCGTTCAGAAGAAGCACTCCTACCCCCACAAGGCCAAGAACAAGCATGAGGGAAACGCAAGCATGATGCAAAGAACAAGCCCTCACAGTCTACCAACTTCAAGAAGAAGACCAGTAAGAAGAAAGGATCTTGCCATGTTTGCGGTGATCCCAATCACTAGGCTCCTAGTTGCCCAAATCGCTATGACAGGCTACAACAAGGAAAGAGCGGCAACACCGCTAATGTTGTCATCGGCGATGTTGAGATGAAGAACGTTGGGTACGATATATTTCCCACTGTCTTTTCAGAATGTCATTCTCCTGAATGGTGGATTGACACGGGTGCAAATGTATGTTTGTGCTGACATCTCAATGTTTTCTTCTTACCAGGTCGCAGGGACTTTCTCCGTGCTGATGGGGAACGGGTCACATGCTTCTGTTCATGGTGTTGGTACGGTCGATCTGAAGTTTACTTCGGGGAAGATCGTGCGCCCGAAGAATGTTCATCATGTGCCTGAAGGGGTCGTTGCATAGAAAACAAAAATTTTCCTACGTAACAAGCGGAAGAAACCCCAACGGATCTAGATCTATTAGACGAAGGTAGCGAAGATGAGATCCAATCTCTTACCCTCGAAGAACGAACAAAGCCTTTTGTCGATGCAGGGGTTGGTCTGTCGATCCCCGCAACTAGATGCATCTAGTCGCGAGGAGATGTATTATCCACGCGATCCAATCCGATGAAGCACCACATGAGCAGCGCCTCCGCGGTATCCACACGTACGGCTCGATGTAGACTCCGCCTTCTTGATCCCGCAAGCAAGGCGGGAGTGGCTAGATAGATCTTGGCACCACGACGGTTGTGATGGCGTTGATGGTGTAGATCTCCAAAAGCAGGGCTTCGCCTATGACATGGCAAGAGGAGGAGGATGAGGAGACGGTGCATCAGCCCTACGGCTACGAGTGGTGCAGCAGCTTTGGTGGAGGAGATGGCGGCAGCCCTACGGGAGGGGTGGCGCCAAGGGGAGGTGGTGAGGGGTGCGGCTAGGGTTAGGTGCGGCCAGGACTTGGTCCCCTTGTGCCGCACCCCCTCCTCACCTTATATAGGTGGCGACTAGGGCAAGAGGTGGGGCGCCGGCCCTAGGGCTTGGATGGCTTGGCCCCCAAGCTAGGGTTTGGGGCGCCTCCCCTTTGGGCCCCTTGGCCCTTAGCCGCATGGGCCTAGGAGGTTGGTGCGGCCAGCCCATGAGGCTGCTGCACCACCCCTATGGTCCATGTGGGCCCCATACTCCTATGGGCCCCACTTCTAGACCCTTCTAGAACCTTCTAGAAAATTTCGGTACCCTGCCGAAATATTCCGGAACCTTTCCGATACCTCCGGAAACCACTTTCCTTATATGAATCTTATTCTCCGGACTCTTCCGGAACTCCTCGTGATGTCCGGGATCCCATCCGAGACTCCGAATCACCATTCGTTCATACCATCAATTATCTTATCGCTAACCCTAGCTACATCGGAGCGTTAAGTGTGTGGCCCTACGGGTTCGAGAACATGCAGACATGATCAGATCAATAATCAATAGCGAGACCGAGATGCCCATATTGACTCCTACATATTCAACGAAGTTCCTTATCGATTGAACCACGATGCCGGAGGTTCTCAATCTCGTATACGATTCCCTTTGTCTCACCGATATTTAACTTGCCCGAGATTCGATCGTTGATATCTCCATATCTAGTTTCATCTTGTTACCTAGCAAGTTCTCTTTACTCGTCCATAATATAGGATCACCGTGATTACCACTTAATCACATGGTTGCAACCTTTTCTGATGCTATATTACCGAGAGGGCCCAGAGATATCTTTTCCGTCACAAGGAAGGACAAATCCCACTCTTGATTCATGTCACCCAACAAATACCATTGGAAATACCTGAAAGCCACCTTTATAATCACTCAGTTACGAAGTGACATTTGATGTCCACAAAGTATTCCTCCGGTAAACAGGAGTGACATAATCTCATGGTCTAAGGAAACTATACTTGGCATATCTTAAAAGCGTTGGCATTGAAACTGTGTGACACGATCAATTGCAACTCTTTATTATTTGGGTCTTGTCCATCACATCATTCTCCCAATGACGTGACTCTGTTATCAAGTGACTATAACAAGTCCATGGTTAGTAAACTCTAACCATCTCTTGACTAATGAACTAGTCTAGTAGAGGCTTACTAGGGACACCTGGTTGTTTATATTCCACACATGTATTATGTTTCCGGTTAATACAATTATAGCATGGATAATAAACTATTATCATAAACATGAATATGCTAATAAACCATTTTATTATTGCCTCTAGGGCATATTCCCAACAGTCTCCCACTTGCACTAGAGTCAATAATCTAGTTTACATTTTCTCGATCCAACACTCATGAAGTCTAACATTCATGTAGTCTCAGTGCTGATCATGTTTGCTTGTGGAAGAGGTTCTGTCCGTGCTCTGTACTATACAGTTCTCTATGTTCTTTGCAAAACATCAATGTCACCTAATTTGACATTACTTTATCATCTTATGATAAACCTATTATCATCACATGATAATTCTCATCATCACATGATGAATATAATATATTTGGTTAAAGAGTGAGATTTTTTTTCGTTTCCTATTATGCCTACATGACGTATGATCAGTCAAAAGGAACTTTCCCATAGCATGTGCGCCTGGAACTCACTCAGCCTTGAAACAAAATTTCTCAACCATAATATTATATCTTTCAATTCTTGAATTAAGCATATACTCCTATATGTTGTACACTCAACAAATCGACAGTGCAATCATGTCACTTCGATATTTTTGATCACGCTTTTGCTGCGCTTCTGCCTTTAAGAGATCTCCAATCTAGTTTGGTTTTATGACTTCAACCAAGTCTACCAATCTCTAAATTCCTTATCTCAAGTCCACGAAAAATGACTCCTCATTTAACATGTTCTTTTAACAAGAACTTGGGTCACATATCGTCAAATACAAACACATGGTTCTTATATGTTTAGACCTATGAACAATTCATAGCGAATTCTAACATATCCTCCAACCATCATTTTGTACTGAGTTATCAACTCAATGTTTCACCTATTTCTCACAAGCAGATGAACCTTTCTTCTCTTGTTCCATTTTGAACTCCTTCAAAATCTTACTTAGGTTTAACATCCTGACATAACGCTTTATCAAACATATCTATCCTCCATTGATACATTCATCTCCATGGATATTTGACGTTCAAACTAACTTCATAAGTTATACGTTGGTCCTGACTCATTTACAACATTTATGAAATCTCCATTTCACACAAACAAGATGTTGTAAACTCCCACTCAAATATACACCACACACATATTAAATTGTGAAGCCACATTGGCTCCCAATCAGAAATATGTTATCCTTATATTTGACAATGATTTAACTAGCTCCCACTCAAACATATGTCACCACATATTTTGATCTTGGAAAAATAGTTTCTGCTCTAACTTAATATATGTCGCCACATATCTTAATTAGATCCCACTCAGTTTCTTATGCACTTTCTCGATATTTTGGACACCTCCAAAATCTTAATTAACTTTTAAATCGAGAACTCATATACGAACACTAGTACTTTGCTAGCTTTAAGTTTTATTTATTCTCTACAAAACCCTTTTGAGGAATAAATATGTGAAACATCACTTTCACAAAATCAAGCAACAATTACTTCGTGATTCAAACTTAATATAGAATGACTCTTAGTCACTTTCGTATTTAAGGCTTCTATCTCTTCTTTGTAGTTTCGTAGGTATATCTTGTTTCTCAAACATGACAAGTAAATCATGAATATTCTTGAATCCTACTTCTCTCAGAAAAACTTAACTCGAAATTCAATGATCACTATCATTAATTTCTCTTTTAAATATCAAGTCTAAACCATTCATGCACTTTTCAAAATGTGCCACTTGGTAATTAAAAGCAAGATCAACCATCTTGATTTAAGTCTCTTTGTTCCATCAATCCTTCTTATCAATGAAACTCTTTTCACGATAAACCACTAAAACCTTTAGCACAACCAACAAATTGGTTTGCTCCTTTTAGTCTCATATTGTGGAATCTTATTCATAGTCAAACTTATGAATATACTACAACATTATTCCCAACAGTCTCTAATTATCTCATAATCTTTGAGACCTCCTTTTCTCATAACTCATATGAAAAATATATGCGAATCATACATAGATCCTTGTTTCTAAACGGAGTTGATGTAGGGCTAGGCCCGATCTTCACGGATTTGAGGGGGAAACGGGGATGAACACGAAGAACACGAGGGGAAAACGAGGGAGATTCGTGGGCAAACACAAGGATAACTAGCAAATCCTGCTAAGAACTCCACCCAACAACAAACCCTCAAAAAGGTAGCCTTTGGATCGAAGAATCAAAGCCAAACTTACTCTTGTTGAAACCGATTGCTCTTACCGGCCGGTCCACCGATCCAATAGAATCACCGCAGTGAAAGATTGGTTTGCACTACTAGAGACACCGCAGTGAAAGAGTAGCAACAACAAGATCTACCTCAACGAGGCACCCTAGCTACGAGGGAGGAGGAGCATAGCTCTCACAAGTCTCAGATTCAGTCTGACCCGAAATGGGGAAAGTGGAAGGCTATTTATAGTCTATTACAAAACGGGGCAGGAAAGGCGGGGAACCGGCCTGGGGGCCGGCCTAGGCCGGCCTGGAGGCCGGCCGGCTCAGGTGGGTGACCGGCCTGGGGGCCGGCCTAGGCCGGCCTGGAGGCCGGCTGGGAGGCCGGCGCGTGGGCCGGCGGCGTCGGGATGTGGCCCGGCCTGAGGGCCGGCCTGGGCCGGTGTGGAGGCCGGCGGCTTCGGGTGGGTGCCCGGCCTGGAGGCCGGCCTGGGCCGGCTGGGAGGCCGGCGGCTTCGGGTTGGTGCCCGGCCTGGAGGCCGGCCTAGGCCGGCTGGGAGGCCGGCCACCCAGTCTTCGCTTCTTCCCTCCTCTTCTTGTCCATCTTCTTGGGTCTCCTCTGGTCCATCTTCTCCATCATCTTGGACCTTCTCTTGGTCATCCCCTTGACTCCATTGTGGGCCATCAACTGGGTGGATCCTGAGTATGCACAAGGTACCGGCATGAAGTAGCAACCCATTCAAAGGAAGGTCAAGATCACACATCGAGAGGAGCGAGGTCACCTTTTCATGAAGAGCCTTGACTCTTGATCTTGTCATTGGGCCATTTGGCATGGTGTCCATGGTGTTGTCCACGTGTGGGGCTACATCATCTCCCCCCCCTTCGGAAAGAGTCGTCTTCGACTCGTCATCCTCTTGAACGCTTGCATCTCCGTGGAAAGGGGATAGGTCGGCGACGTTGAACGTGTCATGCACCAAGTACTTTGAGGTTGGTATGTCGATCTTGTATGCGTTGTCGTTGATTCGCTTTAGCACTTTGAAGGGTCCGTCACCGCGAGGAGCAAGCTTGGATTTTCTTTCATCCGGAAAACGGTCCTTGCGTAGGTGTAGCCACACAAGGTCGCCTTCTTCGAATACCATGGGCTTCTTCAACTTGTTGATCTTGGTGGCTTGGCGCTTTGTGTGCTCCTCTAGAGTTGCGCGTGTGGACTCATGTAATGTCTTCATGTAGTCGGCTCTTTTGTCTACGTCCATGTCGGTGCGCTCGTGTAGAGGAAGTGGTAGGATGTCTAGGGCGGTGTTGGGGTTGAACCCATAGACAACCTCAAATGGGCTTCGCTTGGTCGCCCGGTGGGAGGCACGGTTGTAGGCGAACTCGGCGTGCGGTATGCATTCCTCCCAACCCTTGATGTTTGGCTTGATTAATGCGCGAAGGAGAGTTGATAAGCTTCGATTCACCACCTCGGTTTGGCCGTCGGTTTGTGGGTGGTAAGCGGTGGAGAAGAGGAGCTTGACTCCTAGCTTTGCCATCAATGCCTTCCAAAGTAGCTTGTGAACTTGACATCGCGGTCCGAAACAATGGTCTTCGGCACTCCATGTAGACGAACGATTTCCCTAAAGAACAAAGTTGCAATGTGTGAAGCATCGTTGGTCTTATTGCAAGGAATAAAGTGTGCCATTTTAGAGAAGCGATCGACAACAACAAATATTGAATCTTTGCCATTCTTTGTGCGAGGTAATCCTAAGACGAAATCCATGCTAATGTCGGACCAAGGTGTGTGTGGTATTGGTAAAGGCATATAAAGACCATGAGAGTTCAACGTGGACTTAGCTTTGAGGCAAGTTGGGCAACGGCGCACCAAGCGCTCCACATCACGCGTCATCCGTGGCCAAAAGTAGTGTGTAGATAGCATGGCGAGTGTCTTGTCACGTCCAAAGTGTCCCATGAGTCCTCCACTATGTGATTCCTGTAGAAGTAGCAAACGGAGCGAGGACTCGGGAATGCATAGTTTGTTAGCCTTAAACAAGAAACCCTTGTGCAAGTAGAAATCATCGTAACCTTTGTCAATTGTGCACTTGGTAAAGATAGGACCAAAGAAAGAATCGGAAGCATAGAGTTCTTTAAGGTCATCAAGACCCAAAACATTGATTTCAAGTTGGGTGAGTAAGATCATCTTGCGGGAAAGAGCATCCGCAACGATATTGTCCTTGCCTTTTTTGTACTTCACCACATAGGGAAAAGACTCGATGAATTCAACCCATTTGGCATGCCTTTTGTTCAAATTGGCTTGGGTTTTCAAATATTTCAAAGATTCATGATCGGAATGGATAACAAACTCTTTGGGCCATAGGTAGTGTTGCCACACTTCCAAAACACGTACTAAGGCATAGAGTTCCTTGTCGTAGATTGGGTAGTTTAGGCGAGCACCATCAAGTTTTTCGCTATAATAGGCAACGGGACGGCCACATTGCATGAGGACGCCACCGATGCCAAGGCCACTAGCGTCACACTCAAGTTCGAAAGTTTTGGAGAAATCCGGTAAAGCAAGTAAAGGAGCTTCGGTCAATCTCTTCTTGAGTTCATTGAAAGCCGATTCTTGAGCATTGCCCCAAATGAAGGGTACATTCTTTTTTGTAAGCTCATTCAAGGGGCAAGCAATTGTGCTAAAATCTTTCACAAAGCGACGGTAAAACCCAAACAAACCAAGAGCGCTACGAAGTTGAGCAAGGTTAGTTGGCGGTGGCCAATTTGTGATTGCCTCAACCTTAGAGGTGTCAACTTCAATCCCTTTTGAAGAAACCACATAACCCAAGAATACAAGCTTGTCGGTGCAAAAGGTGCATTTCTTGAGATTGGCAAAAAGCGAAGCATTACGAAGGGCCAACAAAACTTGCTTCACATGGTCGACATGTTCATGCAAGGATTTGCTATAAACAAGGATATCATCAAAGTAGACAACCACAAACTTGCCAATGAAAGTCCGCAAGACGTGATTCATAAGACGCATAAATGTTGAAGGAGCATTTGAAAGACCAAAGGGCATGACAAGCCACTCATAAAGACCAAGTTTTGTTTTAAATGCGGTTTTCCATTCATCTCCTTCATGCATACGGATTTGGTGATAGCCACTCTTTAAATCAATTTTGGAGAAAATAGTGGCACCACTAAGCTCATCTAGCATGTCATCAAGTCGTGGGATAGGATGTCGATACCTCACCGTGATATTGTTGATGGGACGGCAATCCATGCACATTCGGAGTGTGTCGTCTTGCTTGGGGACGAGGATTACCGGAACGGCGCACGGACTCAAGCTTTCACGAACATGTCCCTTGGCGAGGAGTTCTTGAATTTGGCGCTCGATCTCCTTCGTCTCCTCGGGGTTGGTGCGGTATGGCGCTCTATTGGGTAGAGGGGCGCCGGGAATGAGGTCGATGCGATGCTCGATTCCACGTAGGGGAGGAAGTCCTTGAGGTAGCTCATCCGGAAAGACATCTTTGAATTCCTGCAAGATAGACAACATAGACGGAGGAACTCGGGTTAAGTCGTTAGTGTCTCTGCCATCTCCTTTGCATAAGAGCACGAAGTGGAAAGTGGATGGGTTTGCTCTCACTTCTCTCATCTCACTTTTGGTGGCTAACAAGACTACGCCGGGACTCACTCTTTTTCCTTTCTCACTCATATTTGGCTTGTGGCTCTCACTCACGTGAATGTGGTTCGCTCTCTCACCACTCAACTCACTAGGGGATTGTTTTTCTTGCGCTCTTACAATTGTCTTGGCGTTGTCGGCGATGATTTGGCTTGGCGTCATTGGGCGGAGCACTAGGATCTTATTGTTCCATTTGAAGCTATAGTAGTTGGTGCGCCCATCATGAGTAGCGGCTTTGTCAAATTGCCAAGGGCGGCCAAGAAGTAAGTGGCAAACCGACATGGGTACCACATCACAATCCACCGTGTCCTCATAAGAGCCAATCTTGAAGGATACTTGAACCGTGTGTTGGATCTTCACGGTGCCGGAGTCACTAAGCCATTGCACATGGTAAGGATTGGGGTGCTTCTTGTACGTCAAGTTGAGTTTCTCACATAGCTCCTTGCTTGCCAAGTTGTGACAACTCCCACCATCAATGATTACCTTGATTGATTTGCCGTTGATGCCGGCCTTGGTTTGGAACAAGTTGCATCTTTGAGCGTCATCACCTTGGTTGATTGTAGTCAAGACTCGAGTGACAACTAGAGTGGGGTTGGGGTCACCATCACAATAGATGTAGTCATCGTCTTCATCCAAGCTTTGCATCGTGGCCACCTTGTTCAATGCGTGGTACTCATCTTCACTCATGGACTCATAGTCTCCATTGTCATTGACTATCATCACCTTCTTGTTGGTGCATTCAAAGGACTTGTGCCCTTGACCTCCACACTTGTAGCAAGTGAGATATGACTTGACGGCTTGTGGTGAGGGCGTCGTCTTCTTGGAAGTGGTAGTTGGTTGCGGTGTAGAACTTTTGGCATTGCCTTGAGCTTGGACTTGAGTCATGGGTTGTGTTGATGATGAAGCTCGAGTGGCGAAGAAGGACTTGGCCTTGACATACTTGAGCTCTTCGGCAACTTGGCGCTCGGCCTTCATGGCTTGATGCACGAGCTCAACAAGGTTCTCATAAGGTTGGAATTCCACTATCTTCTTGATGGGGTACGTGAGGCCGTTCAAGAAACGTGCCATTGATTGTTCCTCGGATTCTACAATGTGTGCACGGGAGAGAGTGGACTCCATCTCCTTGTAGTACTCGTCGACCGTCTTGATACCTTGCTTGAGTTCTTGTAGCTTCTTGTACAAATCGCGGGCATAATGGTGTGGCACAAAGCGCTTGTGCATTTCCTTCTTCATGTCANACTTGTGCCCTTGACCTCCACACTTGTAGCAAGTGATATATGACTTGACGGCTTGTGGTGAGGGCGTCGTCTTCTTGGAGGTGGTAGTGGGTTGCGGCGTAGAGCTTTTGGCATTGACTTGGGCTTGGACTTGAGTCATGGGTTGTGTTGATGATGAAGCTCTAGTGGCGAAGAAGGACTTGGCCTTGACATACTTGAGCTCTTCGGCGACTTGGCGCTCGGCCTTCATGGCTTGATGAACGAGCTCAACAAGGTTCTCATAAGGTTGGAATTCCACTATCTTCTTGATGGGGTACGTGAGGCCGTTCAAGAAACGTGCCATTGATTGTTCCTCGAACTCTACAATGTGTGCACGGGAGAGAGTGGACTCCATCTCCTTGTAGTACTCGTCGACCGTCTTGATACCTTGCTTGAGTTCTTGTAGCTTCTTGAACAAATCGCGTGCATAATGATGTGGCACAAAGCGCTTGTGCATTTCCTTCTTCATGTCATTCCATGTGTCTATTGGGTCTTCAAAGGATGCTTGGAGTTGTTCCCACCATAGTTGCGCATAGCCTTCAAACTCGAGGGATGCGAGGTCAACTCGTTGTCTTGCGGCACCTTGTAGACTCGAAATAGCTTGGAGACCTTGGATTCCCATGCAATATAGTCTTCCGGGTCGTTGGTGCCATAGAACTTAGGAATGACAAGCTTGGGAGGGTTGAAACGGTTCTTGCGATCATCCTCATCATCATCATCATCATGGTGTCGATGGCGGTCTCGGTGACGATGCCTTTGATGGTGGCGCGGCACATAATCCTCATTGTCTTCAAGATCATATGATTGTCGGCCCAATGGCACTCGGCGGGCTCGATGTGGAGGTAGGTCATGACGATGATGTCGATTATCTCATAGCGGTGTTGGGGATCCAAGTTAGCATTTGGAATTGGTATCTCTTGTCGATGACGATCTTGAGGATGTTGATGTTGTACGATCGCTTGGGGGGGCGGCTCTTCTTGACGATGTTGGTCTTGGTGTTGGTGATGGTCCAAGTTCACTTGTGGATGAGGCGCTTCTTGACGATGTTGATGCCCTTGATCATGCTCACTCCTTGCATGGCTTCTTGCGGTGGAGTGGCGAGAGCTTCGCGAACTTGACCTTGAAGAGTGACGACGATCTCGCTCGAGGAGCTCGTGGATTTGAGCGAAGCGCTCATTGTTTTCACATTGAGCGGCTTGATGGCGCTCCTCATACCGACGGAAGTTGTCGTCCATGTACCGCCTAAGGGCCTCCGCTTGTTTGCCGAAGTCGGTGTCTTGTTCTTCCCTAGCCATGATTAGACAACACAAGTGATATGTGGAAAATTTGGTGGCTAAAAACCGCTCTTACCTTTGGTTGATAATATTGGACAAGTGGGCTTGCCGTCCGAGACAATGGTGTCACAAGAGTAAAAGTGTTTGATTAGCAATCCAAAAGCGACCCACACACACACTTATGAGGAGCTTGGGTATGGTAAAGTGGCAAGAAATCGAAACGAAACCAACGAAAAGGCTATTGCAAGAAGTGGAGGATAACCACAAGGACCACGAAACAAAGAGACTAACCACACAATCCGAGAAACAAAAGAGACTCACACGTGGAGACAAACGTGGATGGTGCGACTATAGGGAGGAGCAACTTGGACCTAACGAAGACTATGCTCGTGCCGCACCACCTCTCGAAGGACAACTAGCTCAAGTGTATGGGAAGGAGCACCCGATTTGCACAAGTGTACCCATTTATCTATTGGTAATTGGAGCTTGAGGATAACTAGGATCACGGCTCGGCTTTTCTCTTTTTTTTTTTTTGAATCTTTTCTATTTCTCTTTTGCTTTTATGCTTTTGCCCGAGCCGAGTCCGCTACAACTAGATGCTCACAAGATTATGATATGGTTACTTGGTGTCACACAAGTGCAATGCTCACACTATGAAGAGCTAGCTCCTAGGAAAAAGTTTCGCGAAATGGAAAGGGATGTGTCGGAAGCTATACCTTTGATGTCGTCGAGGGTAGCGATGAAGCGACACGAAGATGAAATCGGTGAATAGTCGTGCGGCGGTAGCACCGGCCGAACGGGCGGTAAGACCGATTGCGGGCGGTAGTAACGGCCGTTCGGACGGTAGTACCGCCGGCGACGAATTGCGCGGCACGCTTGGGCTTGGAGCGGAAAAGGCCTCCGGAAAACACCAACGGAAAGTGGGGAAAAGGTCTTAAGCACGAGATCCGTGGATCAAAACCACAAATCGCTCACCAAATCGAAAGATCGAACGAAATCCATATGGGCTATTTTTTTTGGAATTTTCGAAATTGGTATGGGAAAGAAAAATTTTGGTGGAAAATGGCTAATAAACGGTGGAAACACGATCCAAATCCGTGGAAACCCTTGCTCTTGATACCAAATGATGTAGGGCTAGGCCCGATCTTCACGGATTTGAGGGGAGAAACGGGGATGAACACGAAGAACACGAGGGGAAACGAGGGAGATTCGTGGGCAAACACAAGGATAACTAGCAAATCCTCCTAAGAACTCCACCCAACAACAAACCCTCAAAAAGGTAGCCTTTGGATCGAAGAATCAAAGCCAAACTTACTCTTGTTGAAACCGATTGCTCTTACCGGCCGGTCCACCGATCCAATAGAATCACCGCAGTGAAAGATTGGTTTGCACTACTAGAGACACCGCAGTGAAAGAGTAGCAACAACAAGATCTACCTCAACGAGGCACCCTAGCTACGAGGGAGGGGAGCATAGCTCTCACAAGTCTCAGATTCAGTCTAACCTGAAATGGGGAAAGTGGAAGCTATTTATAGTCCATTACAAAAGGGGCAGGAAAGGCGGGGAACCGGCCTGGGGGCCGGCCTAGGCCGGCCTGGAGGCCGGCTGGCTCTGGCGGGGGAACCGGCCTGGGGGCCGGCCTAGGCCGGGAGGCCGGCCGGCTCAGGTGGTGACCGGCCTGGGGGCCGGCCTAGGCCGGCCTGGAGGCCGGCTGGGAGGCCGGCCTGAGGGCCGGCGGCGTCGGGATGTGGCCCGGCCTGGGGGCCTGGGGGTATGGAGGCCGGCGGCTTCGGGTGGGTGCCCGGCCTGGAGGCCGGCCTGGGCCGGCTGGGAGGCCGGCGCCTCGGGTTGGAGCCCGGCCTGGGGGCCTAGGCCGGCTGGGAGGCCGGCCACCCAGTCTTCGCTCCCTTCTTCTTGTCCATCTTCTTGGGTCTCCTCTTGTCCATCTTCTCCATCATCTTGGACCTTTTCTTGGTCATCTCCTTGACTCCATTGTGGGCCATCAACCGGGTGGATCCTGAGTATGCACAAGGTACCGGCATGAAGTAGCAACCCATTCAAAGGAAGGTCAAGATCACACATCGAGAGGAGCGAGGTCACCTTTTCATGAAGAGCCTTGACTCTTGATCTTGTCATTGGGCCATTTGGCATGGTGTCCATGGTGTTGTCCACGTGTGGGGCTACATCAAAAAAGGTAGCCTTTGGATCGAAGAATCAAAGCCAAACTTACTCTTGTTGAAACCGATTGCTCTTACCGGCCGGTCCACCGATCCAATAGAATCACCGCAGTGAAAGATTGGTTTGCACTACTAGAGACACCGCAGTGAAAGAGTAGCAACAACAAGATCTACCTCAACGAGGCACCCTAGCTACGAGGGAGGAGGAGCATGGCTCTCACAAGTCTCAGATTCAGTCTAACCTCGAAATGGGGAAAGTGGAAAGCTATTTATAGTCCATTACAAACGGGGCAGGAAAGGCGGGGAACCGGCCTGGGGGCCGGCCTAGGCCGGCCTGGAGGCCGGCTGGCTCTGGCGGGGAACCGGCCTGGGGGCCGGCCTAGGCCGGCCTGGAGGCCGGCCGGCTCAGGTGGGTGACCGGCCTGGGGGCCGGCCTAGGCCGGCCTGAGGCCGGCTGGGAGGCCGGCCTGAGGGCCGGCGGCGTCGGGATGTGGCCCGCCTGAGGGCCGGCCTGGGCCGGTATGGAGGCCGGCGGCTTCGGGTGGGTGCCCGGCCTGGAGGCCGGCCTGGGCCGGCTGGGAGGCCGGTCGCCTCGGGTTGGAGCCCGGCCTTGGGGCCGGCCTAGGCCGGCTGGGAGGCCGGCCACCCAGTCTTCGCTCCCTCCCTCCTCTTCTTGTCCATCTTCTTGGGTCTCCTCTTGTCCATCTTCTCCATCATCTTGGACCTTTTCTTGGTCATCTCCTTGACTCCATTGTGGGCCATCAACCAGGTGGATCCTGAGTATGCACAAGGTACCGGCATGAAGTAGCAACCCATTCAAAGGAAGGTCAAGATCACACATCGAGAGGAGCGAGGTCACCTTTTCATGAAGAGCCTTGACTCTTGATCTTGTCATTGGGCCATTTGGCATGGTGTCCATGGTGTTGTCCACGTGTGGGGCTACATCATCTCCCCCCCCTTCGGAAAGAGTCGTCTTCGACTCGTCATCCTCTTGAACGCTTGCATCTCCGTGGAAAGGGGATAGGTCGGCGACGTTGAACGTGTCATGCACCAAGTACTTTGAGGTTGGTATGTCGATCTTGTATGCGTTGTCGTTGATGCGCTTGAGCACTCTGAAAGGTCCGTCACCGCGAGGAGCAAGCTTGGATTTCCTTTCATCCGGAAAACGGTCCTTGCGGAGGTGTAGCCACACAAGGTCTCCTTCTTCGAATACCATGGGCCTCTTCAACTTGTTGATCTTGGTGGCTTGGCGCTTTGTGTGCTCCTCTAGAGTTGCTCGTGTTGACTCATGTAATGTCTTCATGTAGTCGGCTCTTTTGTCGACGTCCATGTCGGTGCGCTCGTGTAGAGGAAGTGGTAGGATGTCTAGGGCGGTGTTGGGGTTGAACCCATAGACAACCTCAAACGGGCTTCGCTTGGTCGCCCGGTGGGAGGCACGGTTGTAGGCTTGATTAATGCGCGAAGGAGAGTTGATAAGCTTCGATTCACCACCTCGGTTTGGCCGTCGGTTTGTGGGTGGTAAGCGGTGGAGAAGAGGAGCTTGACTCCTAGCTTTGCCATCAATGCCTTCCAAAAGTAGCTTGTGAACTTGACATCGCGGTCCGAAACAATGGTCTTCGGCACTCCATGTAGACGAACGATTTCCCTAAAGAACAAAGTTGCAATGTGTGAAGCATCGTTGGTCTTATTGCAAGGAATAAAGTGTGCCATTTTCGAGAAGCGATCGACAACAACAAATATTGAATCTTTGCCATTCTTTGTGCGAGGTAATCCTAAGACGAAATCCATGCTAATGTCGGACCAAGGTGTGTGTGGTATTGGTAAAGGCATATAAAGGCCATGAGAGTTCAACGTGGACTTAGCTTTGAGGCAAGTTGGGCAACGGCGCACCAAGCGCTCCACATCACGCGTCATCCGTGGCCAAAAGTAGTGTGTAGATAGCATGGCGAGTGTCTTGTCACGTCCAAAGTGTCCCATGAGTCCTCCACTATGTGATTCCTGTAGAAGTAACAAACGGAGCGAGGACTCGGGAATGCATAGTTTGTTAGCCTTAAACAAGAAACCCTTGTGCAAGTAGAAATCATCGCAACCTTTGTCAATTGTGCACTTGGTAAAGATAGGACCAAAGAAAGAATCGGAAGCATAGAGTTCTTTAAGGTCATCAAGACCCAAAACATTGATTTCAAGTTGGGTGAGTAAGATCATCTTGCGGGAAAGAGCATCCGCAACTATATTGTCCTTGCCTTTTTTGTACTTCACCACATAGGGAAAAGACTCGATGAATTCAACCCATTTGGCATGCCTTTTGTTCAAATTGGCTTGGGTTTTCAAATATTTCAAAGATTCATGATCGGAATGGATAACAAACTCTTTGGGCCAAAGGTAGTGTTGCCACACTTCCAAAACACGTACTAAGGCATAGAGTTCCTTGTCGTAGATTGGGTAGTTTAGGCGAGCACCATCAAGTTTTTCGCTATAATAGGCAACGGGACGGCCACATTGCATGAGGACGCCACCGATGCCAAGGCCACTAGCGTCACACTCAAGTTCGAAAGTTTTGGAGAAATCCGGCAAAGCAAGTAAAGGAGCTTCGGTCAATCTCTTCTTGAGTTCATTGAAAGCCGATTCTTGAGCATTGCCCCAAATGAAGGGTACATTCTTTTTGGTAAGCTCATTCAAGGGGCAAGCAATTGTGCTAAAATCTTTCACAAAGCGACGGTAAAACCCAAACAAACCAAGAGCACTACGAAGTTGAGCAAGATTAGTTGGCGGTGGCCAATTTGTGATTGCCTCAACCTTAGAGGTGTCAACTTCAATCCCTTTTGAAGAAACCACATAACCCAAGAATACAAGCTTGTCGGTGCAAAAGGTGCATTTCTTGAGATTGGCAAAAAGCGAAGCATTACGAAGGGCCAACAAAACTTGCTTCACATGGTCGACATGTTCATGCAAGGATTTGCTATAAACAAGGATATCATCAAAGTAGACAACCACAAACTTGCCAATGAAAGTCGCAAGACGTGATTCATAAGACGCATAAATGTTGAAGGAGCATTTGAAAGACCAAAGGGCATGACAAGCCACTCATAAAGACCAAGTTTTGTTTTAAATGCGGTTTTCCATTCATCTCCTTCATGCATACGGATTTGGTGATAGCCACTCTTTAAATCAATTTTGGAGAAAATAGTGGCACCACTAAGCTCATCTAGCATGTCATCAAGTCGTGGGATAGGATGTCGATACCTCACCGTGATATTGTTGATGGGACGGCAATCCATGCACATTCGGAGTGTGTCGTCTTGCTTGGGGACGAGGATTACCGGAACGGCGCACGGACTCAAGCTTTCACGAACATGTCCCTTGGCGAGGAGTTCTTGAATTTGGCGCTCGATCTCCTTTGTCTCCTCGGGGTTGGTGCGGTATGGCGCTCTATTGGGTAGAGGGGCGCCGGGAATGAGGTCGATGCGATGCTCGATTCCACGTAGGGGAGGAAGTCCTTGAGGTAGCTCATCCGGAAAGACATCTTTGAATTCCTGCAAAATAGACAACATAGACGGAGGAACTTGGGTTAAGTCGTTAGTTTCTTTGCCATCTCCTTTGCATAAGAGCACGAAGTGGAAAGTGGATGGGTTTGCTCTCACTTCCCTCATCTCACTTTTGGTGGCTAACAAGACTACGCCGGGACTCACTCTTTTCCCTTTCTCACTCATATTTGGCTTGTGGCTCTCACTCACGTGAATGTGGTTCGCTCTCTCACCACTCAACTCACTAGGGGATTGTTTTTCTTGCGCTCTTACAATTGTCTTGGCGTTGTCGGCGATGATTTGGCTTGGAGTCATTGGGCGGAGCACTAGGATCTTATTGTTCCATTTGAAGCTATAGTAGTTGGTGCGCCCATCATGAGTAGCGGCCTTGTCAAATTGCCAAGGGCGGCCAAGAAGTAAGTGGCAAACCGACATTGGTACCACATCACAATCCACCGTGTCCTCGTAAGAGCCAATCTTGAAGGATACTTGAACCGTGTGTTGGATCCTCACGGTGCCGGAGTCACTAAGCCATTGCACATGGTAAGGATTGGGGTGCTTCTTGTACGTCAAGTTGAGTTTCTCACATAGCTCCTTGCTTGCCAAGTTGTGACAACTCCCACCATCAATGATTACCTTGATTGATTTGCCGTTGATGCCGGCCTTGGTTTGGAACAAGTTGCATCTTTGAGCGTCATCACCTTGGTTGATTGTAGTCAAGACTCGAGTGACAACTAGAGTGGGGTTGGGGTCACCATCACAATAGATGTAGTCATCGTCTTCATCCAAGCTTTGCATCGTGGCCACCTTGTTCAATGCGTGGTACTCATCTTCACTCATGGACTCATAGTCTCCATTGTCATTGACTATCATCACCTTCTTGTTGGTGCATTCAAATGACTTGTGCCCTTGACCTCCACACTTGTAGCAAGTGATATATGACTTGACGGCTTGTGGTGAGGGCGTCGTCTTCTTGGAAGTGGTAGTGGGTTGCGGTGTAGAACTTTTGGCATTGCCTTGAGCTTGGACTTGAGTCATGGGTTGTGTTGATGATGAAGCTCTAGTGGCGAAGAAGGACTTGGCCTTGACATACTTGAGCTCTTCGGCGACTTGGCGCTCGGCCTTCATGGCTTGATGAACGAGCTCAACAAGGTTCTCATAAGGTTGGAATTCCACT
The DNA here is from genome assembly GCA_012064385.1 of Puccinellia tenuiflora. NCBI lineage: Eukaryota > Viridiplantae > Streptophyta > Magnoliopsida > Poales > Poaceae > Puccinellia > Puccinellia tenuiflora. Next base: position 697,995 of record QRDG01000160.1, on the reverse strand, counting down.
ATCTTCTTGATGGGGTACGTGAGGCCGTTCAAGAAACGTGCCATTGATTGTTCCTCGGACTCTACAATGTGTGCACGGGAGAGAGTGGACTCCATCTCCTTGTAGTACTCGTCGACCGTCTTGATACCTTGCTTGAGTTCTTGTAGCTTCTTGAACAAATCGCGTGCATAATGATGTGGCACAAAGCGCTTGTGCATTTCCTTCTTCATGTCATTCCATGTGTCTATTGGGTCTTCAAAGGATGCTTGGAGTTGTTCCCACCATAGTTGCGCATAGCCTTCAAACTCGAGGGATGCGAGGTCAACTCGTTTGTCTTGCGGCACCTTGTAGACTCGAAATAGCTTGGAGACCTTGGATTCCCATGCAATATAGTCTTCCGGGTCGTTGGTGCCATAGAACTTAGGAATGACAAGCTTGGGAGGGTTGAAACGGTTCTTGCGATCATCCTCATCATCATCATCATCATGGTGGCGATGGCGGTCTCGGTGACGATGCCTTGATGGTGGCGTGGCACATAATCCTCATTCATCTTCAAGATCAACTATGATTGTCGGCCAATGGCACTCGGCGGGCTCGATGTGGAGGAAGATCAGTGACGATGATGTCGATTATCTTCATAGGCGGTGTTGGGGATCCAAGTTAGCATTTGGAATTGGAATCTCTTGTCGATGACGATCTTGAGGATGTTGATGTTGTACGATCGCTTGGGGGGGCGGCTCTTCTTGACGATGTTGGTCTTGGTGTTGGTGATGGTCCAAGTTCACTTGTGGATGAGGCGCTTCTTGACGATGTTGATGCCCTTGATCATGCTCACTCCTTGCATGGCTTCTTGCGGTGGAGTGGCGAGAGCTTCGCGAACTTGACCTTGAAGAGTGACGACGATCTCGCTCGAGGAGCTCGTGGATTTGAGCGAAGCGCTCATTGTTTTCACATTGAGCGGCTTGATGGCGCTCCTCAAACCGACGGAAGTTGTCGTCCATGTACCGCCTAAGGGCCTCCGCTTGTTTGCCGAAGTCGGTGTCTTGTTCTTCCCTAGCCATGATTAGACAACACAAGTGATATGTGGAAAATTTGGTGGCTAAAAACCGCTCTTACCTTTGGTTGATAATATTGGACAAGTGGGCTTGCCGTCCGAGACAATGGTGTCACAAGAGTAAAAGTGTTTGATTAGCAATCCAAAAGCGACCCACACACACACTTATGAGGAGCTTGGGTATGGTAAAGTGGCAAGAAATCGAAACGAAACCAACGAAAAGGCTATTGCAAGAAGTGGAGGATAACCACAAGGACCACGAAACAAAAGAGACTAACCACACAATCCGAGAAACAAAAGAGACTCACACGTGGAGACAAACGTGGATGGTGCGACTATAGGGAGGAGCAACTTGGACCTAACGAAGACTATGCTCGTGCCGCACCACCTCTCGAAGGACAACTAGCTCAAGTGTATGGGAAGGAGCACCCGATTTGCACAAGTGTACCCATTTATCTATTGGTAATTGGAGCTTGAGGATAACTAGGATCACGGCTCGGCTTTTCTCTTTTTTTTTTTTTTTGAATCTTTTCTATTTCTCTTTGCTTTTATGCTTTTGCCCGAGCCGAGTCCGCTACAACTAGATGCTCACAAGATTATGATATGGTTACTTGGTGTCACACAAGTGCAATGCTCACACTATGAAGAGCTAGCTCCTAGGAAAAAGTTTCGCGAAATGGAAAGGGATGTGTCGGAAGCTATACCTTTGATGTCGTCGAGGTAGCGATGAAGCGACACGAAGATGAAGTCGGTGAATAGTCGTGCGGCGGTAGCACCGGCCGAACGGGCGGTAAGACCGATTGCGGGCGGTAGTAACGGCCGTTCGGACGGTAGTACCGCCGGCGACGAATTGCGCGGCACGCTTGGGCTTGGAGCGGAAAAGGCCTCCGGAAAACACCAACGGAAAGTGGGGAAAAGGTCTTAAGCACGAGATCCGTGGATCAAAACCACAAATCGCTCACCAAATCGAAAGATCGAACGAAATCCATATGGGCTATTTTTTTTTGGAATTTTCGAAATTGGTATGGGAAAGAAAAATTTTGGTGGAAAAATGGCTAATAAACGGTGGAAACACGATCCAAATCCGTGGAAACCCTTGCTCTTGATACCAAATGATGTAGGGCTAGGCCCGATCTTCACGGATTTGAGGGGAGAAACGGGGATGAACACGAAGAACACGAGGGGAAACGAGGGAGATTCGTGGGCAAACACAAGGATAACTAGCAAATCCTGCTAAGAACTCCACCCAACAACAAACCCTCAAAAAGGTAGCCTTTGGATCGAAGAATCAAAGCCAAACTTACTCTTGTTGAAACCGATTGCTCTTACCGGCCGGTCCACCGATCCAATAGAATCACCGCAGTGAAAGATTGGTTTGCACTACTAGAGACACCGCAGTGAAAGAGTAGCAACAACAAGATCTACCTCAACGAGGCACCCTAGCTACGAGGGAGGAGGAGCATAGCTCTCACAAGTCTCAGATTCAGTCTAACCTCGAAATGGGGAAAGTGGAAAGCTATTTATAGTCCATTACAAAACGGGGCAGGAAAGGCGGGGAACCGGCCTGGGGGCCGGCCTAGGCCGGCCTGGAGGCCGGCTGGCTCTGGCGGGGAACCGGCCTGGGGGCCGGCCTAGGCCGGCCTGGAGGCCGGCCGGCTCAGGTGGGTGACCGGCCTGGGGGCCGGCCTAGGCCAGCCTGGAGGCCGGCTGGGAGGCCGGCCTGAGGGCCGGCGGCGTCGGGATGTGGCCCGGCCTGAGGGCCGGCCTGGGCCGGTATGGAGGCCGGTGGCTTCAGGTGGGTGCCCGGCCTGGAGGCCGGCCTGGGCCGGCTGGGAGGCCGGTCGCCTCGGGTTGGAGCCCGGCCTTGGGGCCGGCCTAGGCCGGCTGGGAGGCCGGCCACCCAGTCTTCGCTCCTTCCCTCCTCTTCTTGTCCATCTTCTTGGGTCTCCTCTTGTCCATCTTCTCCATCATCTTGGACCTTTTCTTGGTCATCTCCTTGACTCCATTGTGGGCCATCAACCGGGTGGATCCTGAGTATGCACAAGGTACCGGCATGAAGTAGCAACCCATTCAAAGGAAGGTCAAGATCACACATCGAGAGGAGCGAGGTCACCTTTTCATGAAGAGCCTTGACTCTTGATCTTGTCATTGGGCCATTTGGCATGGTGTCCATGGTGTTGTCCACGTGTGGGGCTACATCACATCTTAATCAATGGATGCTATGAGTGATCTTGTTGTGCAGGATAAGAAGAACCCTGAGGATACGGTCAAGTGGAATGAGTATGAAGCATTAAGAGAAACCATGTATAGAAAAATTGCTGCTGAGATAGAGAGGAGTGATGATAGTTTGCGGGAGGAGTTGAACACTTTGGACCTCAAAATTGAAGCTGCTGCTACGCAAGAATCTGTGAATATTTTACAAGAGGCCGTGACCAATTTGACCCGACAAGTTGCAAATTTAACAACACTCTTGGAGAATAATAACAATCAACGGCGAGTTCCACCCAATGCTGCTGATTTGCATGGCCGTGGCAATTTGCATGGTGGCCGTGGAGGAGTTGCTGCAAGGGGGATCCAATTGGAACATAACCGAGAGGATGATGGTTTAGGTAAACCAAAATTTTCTATTCCTACTCTCACTTGTGATGCTGAAGATGTAGAAGAATACTTGATGTGGGAGCTGAAAATTGAGAAGCTTTGGAGATTGCATGACTATTCTGAAGAGAGAAAAATTAAGCTTGCTTCTTCTGGTTTTGAGGGTTATGCACTTTTGTGGTGGGATAGCCTCACTGAATTGAGGGCTGAAGCAGAAGACCCTGAAGTTGCTACATGGGGAGAGATGAAACAATTGCTTCGGACAGGTTTGTACCCAAAAATTATATTAGAACTCTCTATGATAAGCTCCAACAATTGAAGCAAGGTACAAAATCAGTGGATGCATATTACAAAGAGATGGAGTTGATCCTCCAAAGAGCTCGGGTTAGAGAGGCTCCTGACCAAACAATGCAAAGGTTTCTTTCTGGTTTACAATTTAAAATTAAGAGCATTGTGAGGCATACACAATATAGTGATATGACAGATTTGTTACATCAAGCAAGAGAAGCTGAAAAGAGGTTGGCTGAGGAAGCATATATGAGTACACGGAGGAGTTTCCCACCGAAAAATTCGGTTGTGTCACCATCAACACCTCCAGCTGCTCCAACCCGAAGTGCTCCTAGTTCAAAACCTGAGAGTAGTAATTCTGGAGCAAAGAAAACAACCCCACCCACGACAAACAATACTACACGAATAGAGATATGTTTTGTCATACATGTGGAGGTAAAGGACATTTTAAGAGAGAATGTCCTAATAAAAAGGTTATGATTCTTAATGTTGATGATGAGTATGAGACAGGAGATGATGCTGATCCTAATGAGGATGATATATATGATGATGATGATGGTCCTCTTGATGCCTTTGCTTCACATTATCCAACTATTGTTTGCACACAAGCTTTGAGTGTTGTTCCAAGTGAAGAGAGTCAAAGGTGCAATTTATTCCAAACTAAAGCAATTGTAGGTCCCCAAATGGCTTGCAAGGTGATCATTGATGGAGGAAGTTGCAGAAATTTGGCTAGCAAAGAATTGTGTGCAAGGCTCAAGCTGAAGTATAGTCCGCACCCACACCCTTATTATATTCAATGGTTGAGTGACAAAGAAGAAATTAAGGTGTGCCATATGGTGAGAGTGGAATTTCAGATTGGACCATATAAGGATACAATTGAGTGTGATGTGGTTCCCATGTCAGTTTGTCACATTTATTGGGCAGACCGTGGCAGTTTGACAGGAAGGTTATTCATGATGGGAGAGCCAACACATATACATTGAACTGGCATAACAAGGACATTATATTGAGGCCTATGACACCGCAGCAAATTGTTAATGAGTCTAGACAAAAAAATGAAGTGCATTTAGAAAAGGAGAGTGATAGGCAAGAAAAGAGTGAAAACAATTTTTCTGTGGGAGAAAACAAACCTAGGCCGAGTGGTAAAAGTAAGGGAGTGAGCCTTTTAACAATGTTCGCCACCAAAGATGATTTGAGAGAGTTTCGTGAGGATCCTAGTTTAGTACCTATAGTGCTCATGCATAAGGGGGAAATTTTAGTTTCTAATGACATGACTCCTCTTTCTATTGGTGTTTCTAATGTCTTGCAGGATTTTGGTGATGTTTTCCAAAGGAGGTGCCCTCGGGACTGCCACCATTGAGAGGGATTGAGCACCAAATTGACCTTATTCCTGGTGCTACATTACCAAACAGAGCTCCCTATAGAACAAATCCCCAAGAGACCAAGGAAATTCAGAGGCAAGTACAAGAGCTTTTGGACAAAGGTTATATTCGAATAAGCCTTTCTCCTTGTGCTGTTCCTGTTATTTTAGTTCCTAAGAAAGATGGTACATGGCGCATGTGTGTGGATTGTAGAGCAATTAACAACATCACTATAGATATAGACATCCTATACCTAGGTTGGAGGATATGCTTGATGAATTGAGTGGTGCTGCTGTTTTCTCTAAAATTGATTTGCGTAGTGGTTATCATCAAATTAGGATGAAAGAGGGGGATGAATGGAAAACAGCCTTTAAAACAAAATTTGGTTTATATGAGTGGTTAGTAATGCCTTTTGGATTAACTAATGCACCTAGTACTTTCATGAGATTAATGAACCATGTTTTGAGAAATTTTATTGGCAAGTTTGTGGTAGTTTATTTTGATGATATTCTCATATATAGCCACAATGAACATGAACACATTGATCATATAAGACAAGTCTTGCAGTGCTACGAGAAAATAAATTATTTGGTAATCTTGAGAAGTGCACTTTTTGCAAAGATAAGGTCATATTTCTTGGATATGTTGTCTCTAAGCATGGATAGAAGTAGATGAGTCTAAGATTGAAGCAATTAAAAATTGGTCTATACCCATGAATGTGAGTCAAGTGAGAAGTTTTTTAGGCCTTGCTGGATTTTATAGAAGATTTGTAAAAGATTTTAGCACCATAGCTGCCCCTTTAAATGATTTGACTAAGAAAGGTGTGGAATTTGTGTGGGGGGTTGCTCAAGATATTGCTTTTGATACTCTGAAAAATATGTTGATTTCGGCTCCATTATTGATGCTTCCTAATTTTCATAAACAATTTGAAATTGAATGTGATGCTAGTGGCATAGGTATTGGAGGTGTATTAATGCAAGATAAGAAACCACTTGCATATTTTTCTGAGAAATTGCATGGAGCTCAATTGAATTATTCTGTCTATGATAAAGAATTGTATGCTCTTGTTAGAGTTCTTCAAGTTTGGAAACATTATTTATGGCCAAAGGAATTTATAATACATTCTGATCATGAGGCATTGAAATTTTGAAGAGTCAATCTAATCTTAATAAAAGACATGCTAAATGGGTAGAATTCATTGAATCGTTTCCATACATTATCAAATACAAGAAAGGATTAGAGAATGTGGTAGCTGATGCTTTGTCAAGAAAGAATATGTTACTCACCAAATTAGATGTCCAAGTTTCGGGTTTGGAAAGTTTTAAATCTCTATATGCTGATGATAATGAGTTTTTCTATGCCTTACACTAAATGTTCTACTGTCAAGGCTTGGGATAAATATCACCTACATGATGGCTTTCTTTTTAGAGCTAACAAATTATGTATTCACGAGTGTTCCTTGCGTTTGTTGTTATTGCAGGAATCTCATAGTGGTGGATGATGTAGCCCAACCCACGTCCATCACAAGGACAAACCATCCGACACATGCCAAGTCACCATGGGCGTCAAAGGTGAACTCCTTCCTATTCGAGATCTCATTTCCTACCCTTTGGAATGGTATGCTACTTGAGCATCCGCCCATTTGCATTGCTAGGTTTGACACGACGGATACGAAGCCGATGGGAGGTGCCGAGGAAGGCCAAGAGTTGATTTCATCCAAGGCGTACGCGTGGATGAGAAGAAGGAAGCGGCATGGACAAGCAGAGGAAGGAGGAGGCGGAGACAGGCCAGCCGGCCTCCCAGCCGGCCCAGGCCGGCCTCCAGGCCGGCCACCCATCAGACGCAGCCGGCCTCCAGGCCGGCCCAGGCCGGCCCCCAGGCCGGACCACCAACAGACGCCGCCGGCCTCCAGGCCGGCCCCCAGGCCGGACCACCAACAGACGCCGCCGGCCTCCAGGCCGGCCCAGGCCGGCTCCCAGGCCGGACCACCCCCAGACGCCGCCGGCCTCCAGGCCGGCCCAGGCCGGCTCCCAGGCCGGACCCCCACCGTTCCCTACTAAACTATAAATAGCTTTCCCCCCCTTTCCATTTGAGGTAGAGATGAATGAACTTGAGAGTTGAGCGTTGCTCCTTCCCGTGATGGGCTCCTCCGCGGAGGATGATGTATCTCTTCTTGTAGCTACTCTCTCACTGCGGTGATTCTAGTAGACCAAGCCAATCTTTCCCTCAAGGATTCTATTGGATCGGTGGACCGGCCGGTAAGAGAAATCGGTTTCATTAAGCGTGTTGTTGACTTGGGTTTTGAGATCCGGAGGCTACTCCATTGGGGGTTTGTTGCCGGGTGATTCTCCCTCGTAGGCTTCGCGAGTTATCCCCCTTTTGCGTGTGTTCTTCATCGTGTTCATCGTGTTCTTCGCGTTCTTCCTCGTTTTCCCTCCACTCGTGTGTGCAAATCCGTGAAGATCGGGCCAACCCTACATCATATGGTATCAGAGCAAGGGTTGCCATGGATTTGCCTTTGTTTCCACCCCCATATCCACAAAAATTTTCTTTGATTTTGCTAATTTTGAAAATTTCCACCAAAAATAGCCTCAAATTGCTTTTGGTTCGATCTGAGATTCTTGTGAGTTTTGGTAGGTTTTGATCCGTGGATCCATTGCTATACTTGTTGATCTACCTCCCTTTGCGTTCCCATGGCCAAATTCCTTTGATTTCCCCTACGATTTGGTGTTTTTCGGGCCGTTTTCCGCCCAAAATCGCCCATTTTCGCGTCCCGGAGGGTAGTGTCGGCCGGCCTCCAGCCCGGCCTAGGCTGGCCTCTAGGCCGGACCCCCGGCAGAAGCCGCCGGCCTCCAGCCCGGCCTAGGCCGGCCCCCAGGCCGGTTCCCCTGCTGAAATTTTGTTTTGGCCATAACTTTTCACTCCGGACTCCGTTTTTGGTGATTTTCGTCTCTAATCGAAGCTACGAACAAGCTCTACATCACCACGGCGGTTGATCCATCATCTATTGCCACCATATTTCGTGATCAAGGAAGGGACATTCCACTCCACCGGGTGAAGATCATCGACGAAAGGTATAACATCCCCGAACCTTCTCCCACCTTGCATCACTTGTTAGCCAAGCCATTTGTGCCTATCTTACCTATTGAGACTAGCTCATCTATGATTGCTTGGGCTTTGCACACTTGATACCTCTTAGTGTTCCGAGCAAAACTTGTATGCGCTAGTTCATATAGTTGTTGTTGGCAAGCAAAGTGAGAGGCAAAATAGAAAAAGAGAGTAAGAGGCCAAAAGAGAATAGAAAAAGAATCAAAAGAGAGCAAATAAAAAAGAAAGAGCCTCAATGCCATATCTCTTGTAGGTCGCGCTAGCTCGATGAAAAATTTGTAGGTGTGGTATCTTTGTGTAAATCTTGTAGCCCACCAATAATTTGCAATCGAGTTGGTTTCTCTTGCACTTGTGTAACTTGAGCTTTAGTCTTCGCTAGGTCCATCACTAGCTCATTTTTGGTTGCACAAGTCCCTCTCTTCAAAGCGTGTGTTTCTATGTGCTTCACTCCTATCTTTTGAGATCGACTTGTATTTGCTTTGTGGTCATCGTGGTTCTCTACTTGCCTTTACAATATCTTGGTTTCCGGTTGTTCCATTTGCTTTCCACAATTCATACCTATCCACTCATAAGCCGTGTGTGTTTTGGAGTTGCGTTTGGATCTTTGAAATTCAAGTCACCCGCTGATGTAGCCCCACATGTGGACAACACCATGGACACCATGCCAAATGGCCCAATGACAAGATCAAGAGTCAAGGCTCTTCACGAAAAGGTGACCTCGCTCCTCTCGATGTGTGATCTTGACCTTCCTTTGAATTGCTTGCTACCTCATGCCACTACCTTATGCATACTCAGGATCCACCCGGAAGATGACCCACAATGGAGTCAAGAAGATGGCCAAGAGGAACTCCAAGAAGATGGGCAAGAAGAAGAAGAAGGAGGCGAAGACTGCTGGACCGGCCTCCAGGCCGGCCTAGGCCGGCCTCCAGGCCGGCACCCCTCCAGAGCTGGCCAGCCTCCCAGCCGGCCTAGGCCGGACCCCAGGCCGGCCACCCCGCCGAGACCGCCGGCCTCCCTGCCGGCCCAGGCCGGTCTCCAGGCCGGCCACCCTCCAGAAGCCACCGGCCCCCAGGCCGGCCCAGGCCGGCCCCCAGGCCGGAACTCCACCTGCGCCAGCCGCAGCCCCAGGCGCCTGCCGGCCCACAGGCCGGCCTAGGCCGGTTCCCAGGCCGGCCACCCGGCAGAATCCGCCGGCCCTCAGGCCGGCCTAGGCCGGCCCCCAGGCCGGTTCCCCACTTTCTGGCCCGTTTTGTAATAGACTATAAATAGCTTTCCACTTTCCCCATTTCGGGTTAGACTGAATCTGAGACTTGTGAGAGCTATGCTCCTCCTCCCTCGTAGCTAGGGTGCCTCGTTGAGGTAGATCTTGTTGTTGCTACTCTTTCACTGCGGTGTCTCTAGTAGTGCAAACCAATCTTTCACTGCGGTGATTCTATTGGATCAGTGGACCGGCCGGTAAGAGCAATCGGTTTCAACAAGAGTAAGTTTGGCTTTGATTCTTCGATCCAAAGGCTGCCTTTTTGAGGGTTTGTTGTTGGGTGTAGATCTTAGCAGGATTTGCTAGTTATCCTTGTGTTTTGCCCACGAATCTCCCTCGTTTCCCCTCGTGTTCTTCGTGTTCATCCCCGTTTCCCCTCAAATCCGTGAAGATCGGGCCTAGCCCTACATCATTTGGTATCAGAGCAAGGGTTTCCACGGATTTGGATCGTGTTTCCACCGTTTATTAGCCATTTTCCACCAAAATTTTTCTTTCCCATACCAATTTCGAAAATTCCAAAAAAAAATAGCCCATATGGATTTCGTTCGATCTTTCGATTTGGTGAGCGATTTGTGGTTTTGATCCACGGATCTCGTGCTTAAGACCTTTTCCCCACTTTCCGTTGGTGTTTTCCGGAGGCCTTTTCCACTCCAAGCCCAAGCGTGCCGCGCAATTCGTCGCCGGCGGTACTACCGTCCGAACGGCCGTTACTACCGCCCGCAATCGGTCTTACCGCCCGTTCGGCCGGTGCTACCGCCGCACGACTATTCACCGATTTCATCTTCGTGTCGCTTCATCGCTACCTCGACGACATCAAAGGTATAGCTTCCGACACATCCCTTTCCATTTCGCGAAACTTTTTCCTAGGAGCTAGCTCTTCATAGTGTGAGCATTGCACTTGTGTGACACCAAGTAACCATATCATAATCTTGTGAGCATCTAGTTGTAGCGGACTCGGCTCGGGCAAAAGCATAAAAGCAAAAGAGAAATAGAAAAGATTCAAAAAAAAAAAAAGAGAAAAGCCGAGCCGTGATCCTAGTTATCCTCAAGCTCCAATTACCAATAGATAAATGGGTACACTTGTGCAAATCGGGTGCTCCTTCACATACACTTGAGCTAGTTGTCCTTCGAGAGGTGGTGCGGCACGAGCATAGTCTTCGTTAGGTCCAAGTTGCTCCTCCCTATAGTCGCACCATCCACGTTTGTCTCCACGTGTGAGTCTCTTTTGTTTCTCGGATAGTGTGGTTAGTCTCTTTTGTTTCGTGGTCTTTGTGGTTATCCTCCACTTCTTGCAATAGCCTTTTCGTTGGTTTCGTTTCGATTTCTTGCCACTTTACCATACCCAAGCTCCTCATAAGTGTGTGTGTGGGTCGCTTTTGGATTGCTAATCAAACACTTTTACTCTTGTGACACCATTGTCTCGGACGGCAAGCCCACTTGTCCAATATTATCAACCAAAGGTAAGAGCGGTTTTTTAGCCACCACATATTCCACATATCACTTGTGTTTGCTTCTCATGGCTAGGGAAGAACAAGATGTCGACTTCGGCAAACAAGCGGAGGCCCTTAGGCGGTACATTGACGACAACTTCCGTCGGTATGAGGAGCGCCATCAAGCCGCTCAATGTGAAAACAATGAGCGCTTCGCTCAAATCCAAGAGCTCCTCGAACGAGATCGTCGACACTCTTCAAGGTCAAGTTCGCGAAGCTCTCGCCACTCCACCGCAAGAAGCCACGCACGGAGTGAGAATGATCAAGGGCATCGCCATCGCCAAGAGCGCCATCGCCAAGAGATACCTAATCAACAAGTGAACATGGATTCCTCAACAACACCAAGACCAACATCGTCAAGAAGAGCCGCACCCCCAGGCGATCGTACACCATCATCACATCAAGATCGCCATCGACAAGAAATTCCAATTCCAAATGTTAATTTGGATCCCCCACACCGCCATGAGGACAATCGACATCATCGTCATGATCTCCCTCCACATCGAGCACGCCGAGTGCCATTGGCCGACAATCATGTTGATATTGAAGATGACGAGGATTATGTTCCACACCACCATCCAAGGCATCGTCACCGAGACCGCCATCGCCACCATGATGATGATGATGAGGATGATCACAAGAACCGCTTCAATCCTCCCAAGCTCGTCATTCCTAAGTTCCACGGCACCAACGACCCGGAGGACTACATAGCATGGGAATCCAAGGTCTCCAAGCTATTTCGAGTCTACAAGGTGCCGCAAGACAAACGAGTTGACCTCGCATCCCTCGAGTTTGAAGGCTATGCGCAACTATGGTGGGAACAACTCCAAGCATCCTTTGAAGACCCAATAGACACATGGAATGACATGAAGAAGGAAATGCACAAGCGCTTTGTGCCACATCATTATGCACGCGATTTGTACAAGAAACTACAAGAACTCAAGCAAGGTATCAAGACGGTCGACGAGTACTACAAGGAGATGGAGTCCACTCTCTCCCGTGCACACATTGTAGAGTCCGAGGAACAATCAATGGCACGTTTCTTGAACGGCCTCACGTACCCAATCAAGAAGATAGTGGAATTCCAACCTTATGAGAACCTTGTTGAGCTAGTTCATCAAGCCATGAAGGCCGAGCGCCAAGTCGCCGAAGAGCTCAAGTATGTCAAGGCCAAGTCCTTCTTCGCCACTAGAGCTTCATCATCAACACAACCCATGACTCAAGTCCAAGCCCAAGGCAATGCCAAAAGTTCTACACCGCAACCCACTACCACTTCCAAGAAGACGACGCCCTCACCACAAGCCGTCAAGTCATATATCACTTGCTACAAGTGTGGAGGTCAAGGGCACAAGTCATTTGAATGCACCAACAAGAAGGTGATGATAGTCAATGAAAATGGAGACTATGAGTCCATGAGTGAAGATGAGTACCACGCATTGAACAAGGTGGCCACGATGCAAAGCTTGGATGACGACAATGACTACATCTATTGTGATGGTGACCCCAACCCCACTCTAGTTGTCACTCGAGTCTTGACTACAATCAACCAAGGTGATGACGCTCAAAGATGCAACTTGTTCCAAACCAAGGCCGGCATCAACGGCAAATCAATCAAGGTAATCATTGATGGTGGGAGTTGTCACAACTTGGCAAGCAAGGAGCTATGTGAGAAACTCAACTTGACATACAAGAAGCACCCCAATCCTTACCATGTGCAATGGCTTAGTGACTCCGGCACCGTGAGGATCCAACACACGGTTCAAGTATCCTTCAAGATTGGCTCTTACGAGGACACGGTGGATTGTGATGTGGTACCAATGTCGGTTTGCCACTTACTTCTTGGCCGCCCTTGGCAATTTGACAAGGCCGCTACTCATGATGGGCGCACCAACTACTATAGCTTCAAATGGAACAATAAGATCCTAGTGCTCCGCCCAATGACTCCGAGCCAAATCATCGCCGACAATGCCAAGACAATTGTACGAGCGCAAGAAAAACAATCCCCTAGTGAGTTGAGTGGTGAGAGAGCGAACCACATTCACGTGAGTGAGAGCCACAAGCCAAATATGAGTGAGAAAGGGAAAAGAGTGAGTCCCGGCGTAGTCTTGTTAGCCACCAAAAGTGAGATGAGAGAAGTGAGAGCAAACCCATCCACTTTCCACTTCGTGCTCTTATGCAAAGGAGATGGCAAAGACACTAACGACTTAACCCAAGTTCCTCCGTCTATGTTGTCTATTTTGCAGGAATTCAAAGATGTCTTTCCGGATGAGCTACCTCAAGGACTTCCTCCCCTACGTGGAATCGAGCATCGCATCGACCTCATTCCCGGCGCCCCTTTACCCAATAGAGCGCCATACCGCACCAACCCGAGGAGACAAAGGAGATCGAGCGCCAAATTCAAGAACTCCTCGCCAAGGGACATGTTCGTGAAAGCTTGAGTCCGTGCGCCGTTCCGGTCATCCTCGTCCCCAAGCAAGACGACACACTCCGAATGTGCATGGATTGCCGTCCCATCAACAATATCACGGTGAGGTATCGACATCCTATCCCACGACTTGATGACATGCTAGATGAGCTTAGTGGTGCCACTATTCTTCTCCAAAATTGATTTAAAAGTGGCTATCACCAAATCCGTATGCATGAAGGAGATGAATGGAAAACCGCATTTAAAACAAAACTTGGTCTTTATGAGTGGCTTGTCATGCCCTTTGGTCTTTCAAATGCTCCTTCAACATTTATGCGTCTTATGAATCACGTCTTGCGGCCTTTCATTGGCAAGTTTGTGGTTGTCTAGTTTGATGATATCCTTGTCTATAGCAATCCTTGCATGAACATGTCGACCATGTGAAGCAGTTTTGTTGGCCCTTCGTAATGCTTCGCTTTTTGCCAATCTCAAGAAATGCACCTTTTGCACCGACAAGCTTGTATTCTTGGGTTATGTGGTTCGTCAAAAGGGATTGAAGTTGACACCTCTAAGGTTGAGGCAATGATATGGGCANTTTTCATTGGCAAGTTTGTGGTTGTCTACTTTGATGACATCCTTGTTTATAGCAAATCTTTGCATGAACATGTCGACCATGTCAAGCAAGTTTTGTTGGCCCTTCGTAATGCTTCGCTTTTTGCCAACCTCAAGAAATGCACCTTTTGCACCGACAAGCTTGTGTTTTTGGGTTATGTAGTTTCTTCCAAAGGGATTGAAGTTGACACCTCTAAGATTGTGTTTTTGGGTTTTACCGCCGCTTTGTGAAAGATTTTAGCACAATTGCTTGCCCCTTGAATGAGCTTACCAAAAAGAATGTACCCTTCATTTGGGGCAATGCTCAAGAATCGGCTTTCAATGAACTCAAGAAGAGATTGACCGAAGCTCCTTTACTTGCTTTACCGGATTTCTCCAAAACTTTCGAACTTGAGTGTGACGCTAGTGGCCTTGGCATCGGTGGCGTCCTCATGCAATGTGGCCGTCCCGTTGCCTATTATAGCGAAAAACTTGATGGTGCTCACCTAAACTACCCAATCTACGACAAGTAACTCTATGCCTTAGTACGTGTTTTGGAAGTATGGCAACACTACCTTTGGCCAAAAGAGTTTGTTATCCATTCCGATCATGAATCTTTGAAATATTTGAAAACCCAAGCCAATTAGAACAAAAGGCATGCCAAATGGGTTGAGTTCATCGAGTCTTTTCCCTATGTGGTGAAGTACAAGAAAGGCAAGGACAATATAGTCGCGGATGCTCTTTCCCGCAAGATGATCTTACTCACCCAACTTGAAATCAATGTTTTGGGCCTTGATGACCTTAAAGAACTCTATGCTTCCGATCCTTTCTTTGGTCCTATCTTTACAAAGTGCACAATTGACAAAGGATGCGATGATTTCTACTTGCACAAGGGTTTCTTGTTTAAGGCTAACAAACTATGGATTCCCGAGTCCTCGCTCCGTTTGTTGCTTTTACAGGAATCACATAGTGGGGGCCTCATGGGACACTTTGGACGTGACAATACACTCGCCATGCTATCTACACACTACTTTTGGCCACGGATGACGCGTGATGTGGAGCGCTTGGTGCGCCGTTGCCCAACTTGCCTCATAGCTAAGTCCACGTTAAACTCTCATGGTCTTTATATGCCTTTACCAATTCCACACACACCTTGGTCCGACATTAGCATGGATTTCGTCTTAGGATTACCTCGAACAAAAAATGGCAAAGATTCAATATTTGTTGTTGTCGATCGCTTCTCTAAAATGGCACACTTTATTCCTTGCAATAAGACCAACGATGCTTCACACATTGCAACTTTGTTCTTTAGGGAAATCATTCGTCTACATGGAGTGCCGAAGACCATTGTTTCGGACCGAGATGTCAAGTTCACAAGCTACTTTTGGAAGGCATTGATGGCAAAGCTAGGAGTCAAGCTCCTCTTCTCCACCGCCTACCACCCACAAACCGATGGCCAAACCGAGGTGGTGAATCGAAGCTTATCAACTCTCCTTCGCGCATTAATCAAGCCAAACATCAAAGGTTGGGAGGAATGCATACCGCACGCCGAGTTCGCCTACAACCATGCCTCCCACCGGGCGACCAAGCGAAGCCCGTTCGAGGTTGTCTATGGGTTCAACCCCAACACCGCCCTAGACATCCTCCCACTCCCTCTACACGAGCGCACCGACATGGACGTCGACAAGAGAGCCGACTACATGAAGTCATTACATGAGTCAACTCGAGCAACTCTAGAGGAGCACACCAAGCGCCAAGCTACCAAGATCAACAAGTTGAAGAAGCCCATGATATTCGAAGAAGGGGATCTTGTGTGGCTACACCTCCGCAAGGACCGTTTTCCAGATGAAAGAAAATCCAAGCTTGCTCCTCGCGGTGACGGGCCTTTCAAAGTGCTCAAGCGCATCAACGACAACGCCTACAAGATCGATATCCCAACATCCAAGTACTTGGTGCATGACACATTCAACGTCGCCGACCTATCCCCCTTCCACGGAGATGCAAGCGTTCAAGAGGATGACGAGTCGAAGACGACTCTTTCCGAATGGGGGGGGAGATGATGTAGCCCCACATGTGGACAACACCATGGACACCATGCCGATTGGCCCAATGACAAGATCAAGAGTCAAAGCTCTTCATGAAAAGGTGACCTCGCTCCTTTCGATGTGTGATCTCGACCTCCCTTTGAATTGTTTGCTACCTAATGCCGGTACCTTGTACATACTCAGGATCCAACCGGATGATGACCCACAATGGAGTCGAGAAGAGTTCCAAGATGATGGAGAAGGTGACCAAGAGAAGACCCCAAAGGATGGACAACGAGAAGAAGAAGGAGGCGAAGATAGGCAGGCCGGCCTCCAGCCCGGCCTAGGCCGGCCCCCAGGCCAGCACCCCTCCAGGGCTGGCCCGCCTCCCAGCCGGCCCAGGCCGGACCCTAGGCCGGCCACCCTGCCGAGACCGCCGGCCTCCCAGCCGGCCAAGTCCGGTCTCCAGGACGGCCACCCACCTAAGGCCACCGGCCTCCCAGACGGCCTGGGCCGGCCCCCAGGCCGAAGCCCCACCTGCGCCAGCCGCAGCCGCCTGCTCCTGCCGGCCTCCAGGCCGGCCACCCGACTGCACCCGCCGGCTTCCAGGCCGGCCCAGGCCGGCCCCCAGGCCGGTTCCCCACCTTCCTGCCCTGTTTTGTACTAAGACTATAAATAGCTTTCCCCTTTCCCCATTCTAGGGCTAGACTGAATTTGAGACTTGTGTGAGCTATGCTCCTCCTCCCTCGTAGCTAGGGTGCCTCGTTGAGGTAGATCTTGTTGTTGCTACTCTTTCACTGCGGTGTCTCTAGTAGTGCAAACCAATCTTTCACTGCGGTGATTCTATTGGATCGGTGGACCGGCCGGTAAGAGCAATCGGTTTCAACAAGAGTAAGTTTGGCTTTGATTCTTCGATCCAAAGGCTACCTTTTTGAGGGTTTGTTGTTGGGTGGAGTTCTCAGTAGGATTTGCTAGTTATCCTTGTGTTTTGCCCACGAATCTCCCTCGCTACCCCTCCGTGTTCTTCGTGTTCATCCCCTTTTCCACTCAAATCCGTGAAGATCGGGCCTAGCCCTACATCAAGATCCCTTGTTAGTGGTGTCGGTTGTAATGTCCCGGGGTTTTCCCCAAATTAGATTTTTGTTTGTTTTTGTTTTTGCATCATCATGACATCAGCATCATGCGCATCGCATATTTTTTGCAACAAAAATTATTTTTATTAAGCCCTATTTTTATTTTGCAAAAAATTGTCGCAAAATTTTTACCAAGACAGTCATCTCCGTTTTCGAAAATTAATTTGCCAAATTGTTTTGCAAAAGAAAATGTTTTGAGAATTGCGAGAGAGTAGCCCAAACCGGCCCAAGCCCACCTAGCCTCTAAAACCCTAATTCTGCCCCTGGCTCTTTTCCTTTCCCACCCCTGCATCTTGCGGCCACGCTCTTCTTCTTTTCTCTTTTTGCAATCGTGCCCTTCCACCTCTCAATCGGGTCCTTTTCTTTTGCAAACAGGTCCCTGGGACCTTATCCTTCCCCCCCCCCTCCCGCATCTCCATCTCTCGTGGTCGCTCTCCTCCTCCTCCCGCAGCCTCACCCGCACTCGAGCTCCTCCCCGAGCGCCCCTGCTTCTCCCTCATCGCCGTCCTCCTTCCTCCCCTCCCGTGCTCGAGCTCTCCCCTCACCCGTGTCTTCTCTCCCCGCCTCCCGCTCGACCTGCACGACCCGCGCATCCCCGTCGCCTCCCGCCGGTTCGAGCCGCCGCCGGCAGCTCCCCGCCGACTCGGGCTCGCCCCGCCGCCGGCCAAGCGCGCCTCTGCTCCGGCGTCCTCTTCCCCGATCCCGGCTCCACCTTCCTCTGCCCTGCTCCTCTGCTTCCCGCGACGACCGCCTCCGTCCTGCGCACGGCCCCCTCCTCTCCGGCCCAACCTTCCTCTGCTCACTCCTCTCCCCGCCAAGCTCCCCAGTCCCCATCACCGCAGCACCTCCTCTTCTCCCTCCGGCTCTCCCCTTCCTCTCTCCCTTCGCTGGCACGCCTCCTGCCTTCCTCGTCGAGCTGCAACCGCCGCTCTGCTCCAGCCCGGCCTCCTCCGGCTCGACCACGGCAGCCCGAGCCGCCTTCCCTCCATCCCTGTTATCCCTGCTCCTTCCTCCCGGGCTCCTGGTCGCCCCGTGTCGTGCGTGCTTCCCGTCTCTCTGCCGCCGTGCTGCTGCTGCTACTCTCCCTCACCAGCCCGAGATCGTCCGCCTCTAGCCTTGCCTCGAGCTCGGACGCGCCTCTGCCCGCCCTCTGTTTGTGCCCGATGTTGTTGCTACGTGACCTCTGTTTGCTCCCCGTGCGGTTTCCCGACGGTCGTCTCGTTGTCTCCCGTACATGTTCCCGTCTCCGTGTCGGCTCCCGTGCTGCCTCCGTTTCCCATTTCCCGACGTCCGCCCGCAACGTGTTTGACGGAATGACTGCAAGACCTTCTCTGTGCCGTGCCTCCCGCGGTTCCGTTTTCCTGTCGTAAAGATGTTCCCCGATGCCTACGGCGCGGCCTCCCCGACGTTTCCGTTTCCGTCTCCGGTGCCATGTCCGATCCCCGATGCCGTGGAACCCCGTCGACCCTGAAGCCTGGAACACCAAGGTCCGCCACAACGACGCCCCGATTACGACTACTTCCACAACGTCGACTACTTCGACTACAACGAATACTTCGGCTACTTCCTCTCCGATTCGAAGACGGTGGTTTCCAAATCCGAAGATCCGTAGATCCGATGTGTGACCCCAACCCTAACCCTATACCATATATATATGCGTATCTTATAAAATCATGCAAAACATCGCACCTTTATATATTTAGTCGAACTAAATCAACTAATTTAATTATGGGGTTTGTCCGGTGCATTTATATTGTGCCCCGACCCCATTTAAAATGATTTGCCATGTGTTAGGGAATAAAATTGGATCACCTTTAATTTGTCATGCATCATGTCATCAACATGCCGCTTCTTTTGCCGTAGAGTAAAATGCATATTTTCCGTTGCCCAGTGTTCGTTGGTTCTTCGGGAATAGGACATTGAGTTGATGTGAGCAATGACAAGTTCTGCTACCTCTACCGAATTGCAGGCAAGTGATACTCCCTTGCTATCTTTGCTTGTTTTCTGTCTCTTACTCGTCCTATCTTTTGTTCCTTGCTAGCCTTATGTTACGATGCTTGTGCCCCGATCCTATTTGCATGTTACCTGGCAGCCCGGATATAGCCACACCCCCACATCCTATTAACCTGTCGTTTGTTTACCTTGTTAGCCTTGAGAGTCCTAGTGCATGCTTAGGTGCTTTGCTTGAGTCCTGTTATCTCTTATCTAGTCTTGTAGTTAACATGATAGCTAGGCTCAACTAAAATGGTAATCTTTATTTTCTGTTGCGATGGGAATAACTTAATAAAGATAAGGCACCGGCGGAAGGAAAATCGTGGTGATTTGTTCTGCTAGTGTCGCCTAGGACCCGAGTTCTTTTCCGCTGATCCAAGACTGAGCGCACTAACCACATATGGGAGTTCTATGGGCCTCCCCGCAATCTATTACCAGATCCTCAAACCTGTCCAGGAGCCACAACTTAGTTCAATTGTTTCTACGGTTACAAGCACGGATGATATGGTAAGATATCATACGTGGGCCTGCGGTATGATGCGAAGTGACCATTCTCATGGTAGTCTGTGTCACCTAGCACTTAGGCGCAAATGGTTAGGCCCACCTCGAAGCTTCGGCCGGACTCTCAAGGTGGATCAGACCTAGCTAGGTAGCTCCCTGGACTTGTTTGTAGAGAAGGGAAGTATTGCCTTGAACGCTCCACCGGTACACCTCTAAGCGAGTGTTTCGATGCGTGTGGGTTCATTGGTGCATCCCTGCAGGGTGAAATCTTTTCGAAAAGCCGTGTCCGCGGTTATGGACGACTTGGTGAAATGCGCTGGCTAAAAAGATCATAGACAACTTGCACCTAATGATTATAACTTGACTAGTAAGATAGATTACTTGAATAATAACCCATAAAACTGATCCACCGTGTGAGTTGCCCTGATTGCTTCCTCGCGTGTGGTTGATCGAGGGAGTAATACTTGGTCGGGTTTTGGATGTGGTGAGTAGTATAGTTGGTTTCTTATGCGCTCTCTTATCTTGACTCTTGTAGACGAAAGTTGTAGCGTGTCTCTATAAGTTGTTAGTGCTGCTTGCCGCCGCCTCAATCGCTAACCCTCTTTCCCCGGAATTCCAGCTTTGATATCTTGTGAGTATTACTTGTCAGTACTGTTTATAGTACTGACCCCTTCGGGGCTGCTATTCCAATGCAGCCGACAGGTTTGAAGTCTGATGACGTTAGCTTGGGAATCCCTCCGGCTTGGCCTGGGCAGGGATATGGTGCCTTCGTTTATCTTCAGGACTCTTAGTCCAATTTGTTTCGTATCCGTAGTCGGACGCTACCCGCTTCCGTTGTTATTTGGATATTTGTATTGTATCTTTCATTCTTGACTCGGTGAGTCGTTGTTGTATATATGTTCTTTTCTGGGTTCCATCGAGAACTGTTGTAATGTTATCACAATTCCACCCACATAACGTGTGTGTTGCGACGTGCACGTTATGCCTGGTGGGCGTCCTTTAGGATCGTTATTATGCGGATTTGGCTGGAACGCTCAAGTCTGCATAGTACCGATCTTGGGGCGTTACAGCTGGGGGCTGGAGGAAGCTCTGGGCGCGGCCCGGGCGCTTCTCTCCTTCCCACCAGAGCAGTGCAAGAGTGATCCCCGTGCGAGGGAATGGATCGCTAGCTTGGAAATTTTGTTGGACTTTGCTCACCACTGCCACGCTCTCGCGAGTTCTGCACCGACCGTCAGCCTTGGGCCCGCCATCCCTGCACCAGCACACCCAGAAGAGGAACATCTCAAAGACCCCTGGGGCAAGAGACCTATGGAATCTCTCCAAGAAGGTGTCGGCCAAAGTACCAACCCCGGGCGCCGCTCCCGGGAGGAAATGGAGGGCCAGACGAGCCAGCACCTCAAGACCTGTTGCACGCCATACCCGGCAACTGCCCTTGACCTCTATCACCTAGAGCAAGAGCCCGGGGAGACGCTGCGCCACTATGTCCGGAGGTCCCGGGGCGTCGCCGACCGTATCCCCCCCGGGGGATCTCCAAGAGATCTCCGTCATCGTCGTCTTCCACGTCAACGTCCGCAGCGTGAAGATGCGAGAGAAGCTGAGTATTCATGCTGTGAATACCCTAGAAGACCTGTGGAAGATGAACGTGATGAGGATATAAGAGGGGTACATGATGATTCTACATTCTTCAATTGGAAGGAAATATTGAGCTTCACTGATAATCATTATAAGGTGAATTCTTTCCTAGTAATAAATATTGTTTGTGTTTATAAGAATGTTATACTACCTAAGCCTATGCATTATGTATTAGCAGGGTTATTGATAACACAAACATGGATGGAGGACATGGATGATCATATGGGAAACAAGAGGAAATGCATGGAGGACAATTATCAGAACATCTACTACTATTGCTCGAGGGAGGAGAGGGAGAAAGGAGCACAAGATGGGAGGCATGAAGAGGGCGTGATGTAGGGCTAGGCCCGATCTTCACGGATTTGAGGGGAAAAAGGGGATGAACACGAAGAACACGGAGGGTAGCGAGGGAGATTCGTGGGCAAAACACAAGGATAACTAGCAAATCCTGCTGAGAACTCCACCCAACAACAAACCCTCAAAAAGGTAGCCTTTGGATCGAAGAATCAAAGCCAAACTTACTCTTGTTGAAACCGATTGCTCTTACCGGCCGGTCCACCGATCCAATAGAATCACCGCAGTGAAAGATTAGTTTGCACTACTAGAGACACCGCAGTGAAAGAGTAGCAACAACAAGATCTACCTCAACGAGGCACCCTAGCTACGAGGGAGGAGGAGCATAGCTCACACAAGTCTCAAATTCAGTCTAGCCCTAGAATGGGGAAAGGGGAAAGCTATTTATAGTCTTAGTACAAAACAGGGCAGGAAGGTGGGGGAACCGGCCTGGGCCGGCCTGGAGGCCGGCGGGTGCTGTCGGGTGGCCGGCCTGGAGGCCGGCAGGAGCAGGAGGCTGCGGCTGGCGCAGGTGGGGTTCCGGCATGGGGGCTGGCCCAGGCCGGCTGGGAGGCCGGTGGCCTCTGGTGGGTGGCCGGCCTGGAGACCGGCCCGGGCCGGCTGGGAGGCCGGCGGTCTCGGCAGGGTGGCCGGCCTGGGATCCGGCCTAGGCCGGCTGGGAGGCCGGCCAGCACTGGAGGGGTGCCGGCCTGGGGGCCGGCCTAGGCCAGGCTGGAGGCCGGTCTGCCTGTCTTCGCCTCCTTCTTCTTCTCGTTGTCCATCCTTTGGGGCCTTCTCTTGGTCACCTTCTCCATCATCTTGGACCTCTTCTCGACTCCATTGTGGGACATCATCCGGTTGGATCCTGAGTATGCACAAGGTACCGTCATGAAGTAGCAAACCATTCAAAGGGAGGTCGAGATCACACATCGAGAGGAGCGAGGTCACCTTTTCATGAAGAGCCTTTACTCTTGATCTTGTCATTGGGCCAATCGGCGTGGTGTCCATGGTGTTGTCCACATGTGGGGCTACATCAGGGCGTGCAACACAATGTTGATGCATCCAAGTTGGAGTCCTACACGCATAAGGAGAGGGACTTGTGAGTCCATATGGCTGGACCCATGTTGGGTTCGGTTTGTAATGTTTTGGTTGCACCCAACCGAGTAGGAATAGGTTAGGGGGCGCATTGGCTGCCTTGGCCGCACCCCCTCCCCCTTAAATACCTAGGAGCCACGAATTATTAGAGTTAGATCAAGTTTAAACCAAAAACCCTAGCCTCCAGATTGTAAGCTCAAGCTTTCATCTTGACGTATTACCTTTGCAAATCTTACATGCTATCGTGTTGTTCCATTGGGAATAAGGGGATACAGGACCACCTGTGATCTTTGATTGCATGTGCAAGAGTGTGTAGTTGAGAATAGCTAAAGGGATTGATTGTTGTTGCATTGGCAGTAGGGATTAACCGCGGTGAGATCTCAGTGTAGCACTAGTTATCAAGTTATCAAATCATCCACAAAACATCCACCCTCAAATTCGAGTTGCTCACAAGAGAAGATCGGGCCACCCCTTATCATCTTGGTATCAGATTCTCGGGTTTACTCGGTGAGCGTTTTCTTTTCCCAAGATTTGAGTGTTTTTTTTTACCTATCCAGAAAAGGCCCCACAAAAATAGTGAGATTTCGAGTTTGCCATAGCCTTAGATCAACACCAAATTGCTTCTTCTTGTTGCTGTTTCTTGTTGATTTTGTGTCCCCGTTTTTCTTTTTGTGTCTCCTTTTCTAGGTTTAGGGTTCTTCGAGTTGTTCTTCTTTCTATTCGAGTCATCAGCAGAAAATCGCATCACAAAAATTCCTATCCGAGTGTGTTTTAGGTTTCGAGTTAGGGTTAGGTTTTTAATTCCGAGTTGTTCTTTTCTTGTTCGAGTCCATAAATCAAAAATCCCAAAAAGAGTAGTGTTCCGAGTTGTTTTCCTATCCGAGTTGAGATCAGGTTGCTGCCACGGCACCAAAACGCGTGAAAACGCTGCCGCGCCGTGTCCTAGTTCTACTCGGATCCGATCCTTGCCGCGGCACAAAAAGGAGTTGTTTTCGCTGCCGCGCTCATCACTTCCTCGCTTGCTCGCGCGCGTTTCCCTGCCCCGGCACAAGAAACGCGTCGTTTTCCTACCGCGAGTCTTTAGCGTGTTCTTGTGTCTTTTCATTGCCACTTTCACAGGGTTTCCAATCCGTTCCTTTGAGAACCATAGACACAGCCCATCTACACATATAATTAGGAGCTTACCCATAAGACTAGCTCTTTTATTTGCTCACAGGCTGCTCAATAGATTGGTTGCTCAATAGCTACAGTACCCGTGAGGAATTTTGCTATATCCAAAAGAGAGTTTAAAAAAAAAGAGAAAGAGAAAATTGAAAAGAGGCCGAAAGCTTCATACAAGTTGGAGAGTGGAGCTATATTTTTATCATCTTGACACCACTTTGAGCAATCTTGTGCCTGTTTTTCATTGAGCTATTGCTAGTGTCTTTCGAGTGCATTGCAAAATTTCCATCCATATATTTGCTTTGCCACATTTGTCTCCATCCTTTGTGTGAGTTTCCATAGGTGTGTTTTCATATCATCACAAAACAGCAAATAGGAGTTGTCTTTTGGTGTTGTTAGGTATCCAAACCAAGCCCCACCATATACCTTGTTTGTCTTGTGATAGCTAAAAATTCCGGGTATTCTCTTCTCACACTTGGTACATCCTTCATTGATACTTGTTGGTAAGTAAATCCTTTTCACTTTGGAACAAGTAAAGATACACTATTATTTGCTAGTTTTGAGTGAGTTGTGAGAGTTCCACCATATATACATATTTGTTGCTGCACTAATCATGGCAGATGACATTACGGACATGATGGAGATCCGCAAATATCGCTTTCTCCATGGAAAATATTGTAGTGCTACTTTTTGGGAGGAAGAAAGTGGTACTTTTCAGGGTGATGGGCTTTTCCACCATAGTGTGCTGATTGGTGAGCGATGTGCTGCCACCACCATTGATGGATCCTCTAATCTTAATTTAATCAGCATTGAGGTTATAGAGAAATTGCAGCTTCCTATGAGTGCTCGTACAGTGCCATACCTCTTGCGTTCTTCATATGGCACATTGCTGATTTCCCACACAGCCGATGTTCCTATTACTTTCGGCGATCATACTGAGGTTGTTCACTGTGATGTATCTCCTCAGCCACTTGACTCTTGTCATGTTCTTTTGGGAAATCCATGGAGCCGAAAGTTTCAAGTTCAACCTTGTCGTGATGTGAAGAAAATTTCTTTCAAGTGGAACATGAAGCAGAGTGTTTTGCTGCGTGCTCCAGCTGACAAATTTCATGCATATCATCTTCTTCGCAAGGAGAGGACAAAAGAATTCTGCTTGTCCGCTAAGTACAAGGTCATCAGGGATGGTGACGTTTCCATTATATGTCATCTTGACCACAATGCGCATCAAAACCCATGTGAGAATGAGAGCCACATAGCCAAATTGAGAGAGAGTGTTGAAAAAAGTAAGCTATGTGATTCCACCGTACATGAAGTTGAGAGCATACACTTTGCGAGTATGAGAGAAAAAGACAACATGAGCGTAGTAGATGATAGGACATGTGAGGATATTTCTGCTAATGTAATACTCTCTACTTCTAGTGTTGTTTGTTCTGATATGCAGGTTGCTTTTGAAGAAAGGGAGCCGTCTAATGTACAACCTGCATCACCACTTGAGATAGATGAATCAGTGCCTACTATATCTGAGGAGGATGCCATTGCCATTGGTGCTGATTTGGAGCTGTCACTTGCAAGTACAAATTGTTCTGAGTCTACTAATGTGCTAGCTAATTCTTGTGATTTGCATGATGCCATTGATATTGGTGCTGTTTTGGAGCTGCAACATGCAAATTCGAAAAATTGTGAGCCTTCTACTTTGATAGATGATTCTTCTGATTTGCATGACACACATATTTCAGAACCATGTGCTAACTTGATAATTTCGAATTTTGAGCATGTGGTACTGATTACACATAAAGAAGTACTTGCTAAAATACCACCTATTAATATTGTGTATTCCATCATGTTAGATGACTCAATTACTGTGCAATGTGCTATGAATAGGATTTCTGAAATTCATTATGTCAATTCTAGCACCTATGTTCCTGTTTTTACATTTAATCTAATTGGTGACTATAGCATGGCTGAAATTTTTATGGTGGATTCTATATGCATTACTTGTGATAAAATTGCTGAATTGAACATTGTGTTACCTCGGATGGAATGTTTCCATTTTCCTAAATCTGGGCATGATCTTGCACATATGTTTGGTTTACCACAAAACTTGATAATTGCATATGCTACTGATCTGGACTTCACTTATATTTGCAAATTGAGTTGCATTTTACATAATGGGAATAATAAATATGATCATATCATTGAGTGTACTACTATCATGAAATTTGATCATAGATCTTCTGTGAGAACACTTGACTTGATACTAAACAATAAGAATTTATATGTGGTTGTTTATCATCATGATTATGATTATCTGAACTTCACTTATACCTACAATTGTGATTGCTATTTGATGAGATGCTATTTGTTTTCATGTGACAATTATGTGATACATACATGCAAATTTCGTTTCTTCATGTCATGTGTGAATTGTTATCCTATCCATGAAACTAATGCACCCCATTATAGATACATATATTCTGCATACACGTTGTTCTTGTTGTTTCTTCCACGTTCAGCTTACCACAAGACGAGGACGTCTTGTCTTGAAGAAAGGGAGTATGATGAGGATATAAGAGGGGTACATGATGATTCTACATTCTTCAATTGGAAGGAAATATTGAGCTTCACTGATAATCATTATAAGGTGAATTCTTTCCTAGTAATAAATATTGTTTGTGTTTATAAGAATGTTATACTACCTAAGCCTATGCATTATGTATTAGCAGGGTTATTGATAACACAAACATGGATGGAGGACATGGATGATCATATGGGAAACAAGAGGAAATGCATGGAGGACAATTATCAAAACATCTACTACTATTGCTCGAGGGAGGAGAGGGAGAAAGGAGCACAAGATGGGAGGCATGAAGAGGGCGTGCAACACAATGTTGATGCATCCAAGTTGGAGTCCTACACACATAAGGAGAGGGACCTGCGAGTCCATTTGGCTGGACCCATGTTGGGTTCGGTTTGTAATGTTTTGGTTGCACCCAACCGAGTAGGAATAGTTTTGGAGCCACGAATTATTAGAGTTAGATCAAGTTTAAACCAAAAACCCTAGCCTCCAGATTGTAAGCTCAAGCTTTCATCTTGAAGTATTACCTTTGCAAATCTTACGTGCTATCTTGTTGTTCCATTGGGAATAAGGGGATACAGGACCTCCTGTGATCTTTGATTGCATGTGCAAGAGTGTGTAGTTGAGAATAGCTAAAGGGATTGATTGTTGTTGCATTGGCAGCAGGGATTAACCACGGTGAGATCTCAGTGTAGCACTAGTTATCAAGTTATCAAATCATCCACAAAACATCCACCCTCAAATTCGAGTTGCTCACAAGAGAAGATCGGGCCACCCCTTATCAGAACGACCAATGCGCGTGAGCCGACGAAGCCTCCATTCTTCCGCCCCGCGAAGCTCGCTGAAGCAAACCACATGGCGCGTCCGGGTGCCCCAGGCGTCGACAAGTGTACCCGAAAGAAACAAGTTGTCACTCAAGAACTCCCATGAATAATGAAAGATAAGTCATCCTTGACCAGAGCTTGTAGTGTGTAAAACTATTCGCTTCGCGAGTATGAAATCATGCTTGAGTCAGGAGATATTTCTCGGCCGTCGAACGAGCACCCCAGGGTGGCTACTCTCCCGGGGGTAGAAAGTGGCAAGAGGCCTGATACTCCCCAGGGACGTGCGGGCCAAAAGGGTGAGTGACCTTCTGGGAATCGGTAGGGCTCGTGAGCGCATTCCTGGCCAGTCGGGGCCTCTTGGGTAAGCTTACATCCCTGGAGGATCCCTCGAGACGTGGAGAAAGGAAAACATGATAAGACAAGTAAAAAAGCACACACCCACTGAGTGGAATAGCGTCTTACTTTCTAAGCATTACAGCAAGAGTTTAAGCTAAGCATGAGATATGGCGTAGTATTTATTACATTTGGGGCACGAGGTGCTCGAATGTCATGCAGGGAAATCTAGGCACACGGGAACATCTTCGCCGCCAAGGCAGTCGCGGAGGCATCTACCTCCTGGAGAGACGCGTCGGAGGGACTGGAGTCTTGGAAGTTGGGCATGGCGGAGTTTGGATCGGCCTCCCGAAATGACGCCATCACCAGTGCCGCCGTGCGCTGGCTGGCCCCGTTCCTATCGTTGCGGAGCCGGCGAGTGGTCTTGTTCTTGAAGGCTCTGATGTCGACGGCAACCTTCGAGATGAACTCCGCCACGACGGGCAGGCTCTGACAGTCCGGCACCAACACCGGTGGGTCAGTGGTCAGATCCAGTTGCTTCACCCGCGTCGTGGCATCCGCGTTCGCGGCCGCTATGCTCGCGAAACCCTCTTTCAGCTGGCGGCGGCATCCCATAAGATCAGAAGATACCTGGTAGTGGTCCTCCATCAGCTTGAGGTGTTTTCCCTTCAGCTCTGCCAGCTTCGCGCCATGCGTCTCCAGGGACTTCTCCAACTTGGCTGTCCTCTGGCCGTCCCGCTCGGTTTTCTCCTGCAGGGCGCGAACTTTTTCCTGTTCTGCGAGGAGTTCCTTCTGGACGCCCTCAAGGGCCAGGTTGGCCTCCGTCTCCTTCAGCCACCAATATTTGACGTCTTTGGCCTTTTCGGCAAGCTCCTCCTAGGGGAGTTTCTCCTTCTCCTCTAGACGCAGTTCAGCTTCCCTCTCCAGCTCCTGCCTCCGGAGCTCCAGGGTTTTGACCTCCTTCGACAGCGCGGCCTCCCGGGTCGTCAGCTGTTGTTCCTGGTCAGAAATGTCCCGCATGCACTGGTCGTGTTCAGACTTATAGCCAGCACCCTTCCGCTCGAGGCCCTTCCATAGATCATAGATCAGCTTCCACTGATGGCTAAGCTTCTCCGATCCCCTCATGATCAAGTTCTCGATGCGAGAACTAGCACCTGTTAGGGCCTCCTCCTGGGCGTCAACTTCCTGAGTTAGCCGACTGCGGTGAATCCGCACACCACTGCATATTGTAGTGTACAAGTCGTTGACATAACATCCACGGAAGGACTCATCCGTAAATATTACATCCCTCAGAGTAGTACAGCAGAAACATTGCGGGTCCACTTTATTACACACTGCTAAAGATTACAAGCCAAAAGTGTACAAAAGCTTCAACGTCTTCCTCCGACATGGGAGGAATTTCAACTACAGTACGGTTGACTGAGGTCAACTTATTAACGATAGAAAGAAGTAAACTAAGAACCATCGGGCTCAACAACCTAAGTAGTACTAGTCTAGAATTGCTCGGCCCTGCCCCTAAGATAGGAGACTAAGTCTCGGGCTCATCATCATCGCCTCCATAAGCAATTAGGTAGTCAACGCATTCCACCCCTCCGGATAGATCAGGTTCCTCGTAGTACACCTCGTCCTCATGGTAAGCTCCATAACTCTCCTTGATTGCCTCCTCAAAGTCTAAGCATGGGGTCAAAAAGGAAAGGGTGAGCAACAGCGTTACTCAGCAAGTTCTGAATATATATAGATAAGGTGTATCATGCACTAGCTACTGCCAAAACCTCGGGTCTTTGGCATAGATGCAAGTTTTTGTAAACATTTCTTCAAAAGATTGATTTTATTCTGAAAACTATGTCCACAGTCTCCACCGGTCTTGTGAATCCAAATGGGACTCCATTCCAGCCTCGATCTCGTAGTTCCATACCGGGAACACGGTTGTGAAATCACAAATTTGTTGTTTGACTCTGCAGAGTTGCATCACTTTACCCAACAGTTGCCTGGCCCTATATCTGCTCTCTTTACACTCCATGAGTGTTATAGCCAAGGCTCAGGACATCCAGTCATGTGGAGCTTCTCCCAAATCAACACACATCCGCCCATTTGTGATGCGGTAGGGGAATCATGTTCCACGCATACCCAACACCCCTCCCAAGCTTCCCCACCAATTACCCCGTCGGGCAGGAAGAGCACGCGCTTCCACGCTATTGGCCGCCGCAACGACCCAACCCGGTGTAGGCCTGCCGAGGATATGCGGATGAGAAAAGAAGCCTCTGACTGACCCCGCCCATACAAAGTCCGTTGGTTGATGCTTTTACTACGGCGAAAGGATCACTGGAACAGGGGTTATTAGTTCCTAAGGATATATACCTTCCCATACGATGGAACACCGTACCTATTCATCTTACCATTGTTCCACCGCCAACCAATAGTATATACCACATCATTCGAAAATACTTTTTCTTTTTCTGATGCAAGTGAAAGGAACGTATAGGTAACTTTGCAAGTACTTTGCTAAAAATACATCAAACGGTATGCAAGAATGAACTTGCCTTGAGACTGACAAGTAGTGCAGTCTAAAGCTTCCGGCGATTCGTGAACCTCGTGTTCTGAAAATCAACATCATTGTCTTTATAAGACAATGTTTGAAAATCCAATTTATGCTATTATGCATAGATGAAATGATTTTTGGAGGTTTTGGAAAATTTCCCCCCTTCATATTTTAAGATGATTTTTCCTTTTTTGTGTGTTTTACCTAGGATGAGTTACGGGACAGTCATTTACAGAATGGTAATTTATTTTACTTTTAGGAAAATAATTCAATTCATTTCCACTGAAGGATCCTTGAATATTAAAAATAATTCAAATCATGTCCACTTAAGGATCTTTGAATATTTTGGAAAAGAATTGAAATCATTTCCACTTAAGGATCTTTGAATTTTTCACTCAAGCAATATTTTTCAATAAATCAAATAAAAATCATTTTTGAATTCCTTGCAAAATTTTGAGTTAAAAACATATTTTTATCTGATTTTTAGGACTCTTATTTTGGCTTTAAAATTTGTGTTAAAATTTAGATTTGATTTGAATTCAGCAATTTCTAGAAATTACAATTAAGTCCCTGGTTTACTGGGTTGAACCAAGTCAACCCGTACCTTTTTGCCTCCGCCGTCGCCGACCGATTCCGGCGTGCTCCGGCCATCTCCGCCGTTGTGCTAGGGCGTAAAAGAAAGCCCTTTCGACGCTCTCTCTTCTCCTCCCCGTCGATCTGCTTTTCCTCTTCTGGTGTGTTCGTGCGCAACCCATCCCTAGGGTTAGGGTTTCGGTGATGGCGCCGCTCCGCCGTGTTTCTCCTCCTTTGAGCTACCTCGCCATGAATAGGTGTTCGGCTCCGCTCTCTTGTTCTGCCGAGCTGCTCTCCTTCTTCTCCACCGACGCGTGCGTGCTGGACCGTTCCCCGGTTGAGGTCTCGGTTGCAGCGCGATTAATCATGCTCCCGACTCCTGCTCTGCTCCGCCGCCGGTGTGGAGCTCGCCTCCGTGCTACGGTGGTGCTGGGGTGGTGTTGCTATGGTGCGGCTTCCTCCCTTGGTCCTCCGTCATGACCACACGGGCACTGCCCCGTCGTCATGCCGTTACGGCCATGGGCGCACGGTAAGGTTCCTCTTCCTCCTCTCTGCTATCTCCTCCTTCTAGACTCCTTTCTGGTCTAGCTTAGCTTCTATGCTGCTCAAGATTTCCTCACTGGTACTTAGCAAAATTGTACTGGTGCCCTACTTTGCTCTGCTGGTTAAGAATATGTGATGCCATGATGCTTGTAAATTTATCTGAGGTGTGAGGGGTGAAGATTGGAATTAATTTCGATGATTTGCTCTGGCAAAATGATTGAAGAAGAAAGAATTGGGCTTTGGCTTAATTTGATGTTGTGGCTTGTGCTCTGTGCTGTGAAATGGTGTGGAATTATTTCTGTGGCTAAAGAAAATTAGCTATGCATGCTATGATGCCTCCACTGGAGTTACACAGAAGCTGGCTAAAATAATTAGCTTTTGGAAAATTCTTTTCTTATGCTTTCCTGTGCTTCTTCTAGTGACAGATATGCTAGGCTACTGGCTTGTGTATTTTATAAAGAACAGGTGCTGCACTTCCCTCTCATCTATCCTTAGCATAGTTCATGTTAAACATGGTTCTGATAAGAACAGATACTCCTCACTTCCTCTCTTCCCCTTCCATGCATGCAAACATGCTTAGCTTGGCGCTGTGTAACATCCCAAATTTTGGAATGTTTTAAAAATCACAGAAATTTAAAACTTTTATTATTAAAAAGATAAAGTCTCCAAAAATCAAGAAAAACCATCTTTGAAGATTACTGTGATTTTCTTAAAGGGATATTATTTTAAATATTCTTTTATCCTTCATTTTCAAGTTTTAAAGTTTTGTAAATAAAATACTTAATTTGGATTTCTATAAAACCCTAAAAACCTTTTTGACAAAGTATTTTAATTATTTTTGCCAAAGCCTATTAATTAAATGGGCATGGTATTTAAAAGGATTTATCAAAATCTTTTTAAATAAAATGTTTTGTCCCAAATTATTTGTTTGAGTTTATTATTTTAAATGATAATACTCAAACAAATTTTCTGGATTTTATTTGAGTTCAAAAAGAATTTATAAAACCCTATTTATTTAAGATGACATAAACATGTCAATTATGCATTTATGTAATATTTGTTTTTATTTCAAAATAAAATATTTTGGAAAAGTTTGCCAAATGTCCCAAATGATTATTCTGAATTTTACAAATTCTTACAAATTTAATTCACTTGATTTGGAGCATTATTTCAAAAGTTATAAAAGAAAAAAGAGAAAAGAAAAAGGAAAAAGCTTTTAAAAAAAAAGAGAAAACGGCCGCAGCCAGCCCGTGCCAGCCCAGCAAGCCGGCCCAGGACCAGCCCAGCAGCACCCGACCGGCCCCTCTCCCTCTCTCTCTGTTTCTTTCCCTCTCTCTCGCGCGCCCGACGCCGTATCCACCACGGATTCGATCGAATCCTAACAGAACTCGACCAAATCCGTTGCCCCGAGCCCCCTACTTAAACCCCACCCCCTCCGCAGTTCCTCCGCACTGAAAACCCTAATTCTACGCCGCCAGGCCGCCCAGGATCGAGCTCGCCGTCCCGCCATCGCCGCCGGTGAGAGCTCCAAACTCCGGTCGATTCCGACGACCCCAGCTCCCCTCTTCTCCCCCTCTCGCATCTCCTCTTCGTTGTGCATCTCCTGGACAACAGCACTAATTTTATTCATCGCCAGATCGACGAGTTCGTCCACACCCAAAGCCAACCGCCGCCTGTAGCAACTCCGGCGAGCAATCACCGGAGAAGGAGACGACCCCGGAGCACGCCGCCTCGCCATCGTGCTCGCCTCGTCACGCTGATCACCGAGGTGAGATCCACGCGTCCTGGAGCACTCTAGAACGCCGGGAACGCCCCATGCCGACGCGTCGCCGCCGACCGCCGCCACCCGCCGGAACCCTAACTCCGGCCGGCCACCCCCGTTTAGATCTGGACCGTTGGATCTAAATCCAACGGCTGCCTTTTAATTCCTTTACCGAACCGGTACCGTCCAATCAGAGCACGCTCAGTCAGTGCACTGTCAGCGCCACGTCAAGTCCAGTCAGCATCCACGTCAGCCCCATTTTCTGTAATTTCGGCCGAATTGATTTAATTTGGCAGTTTTGCAGAAAAACCCTTGAACCTTAAAACCTTTATATCTTTTCAACCGTTTGGCCAAATTTAAAAAAATTTATATTTTTCAAAACCTTAGGATCTGTAGATTATTTTAGACTTATTAGTTTTCAGTTTTGCCCTAGTTTAAATTATTCAAATTTCAAATGTGTAATTTGAGTAATTTTGGCATAACTTTAGTTTAAAAATAGATTTTTGGGTAAATCCAATTGGATTAGTTTGGTATAGATGTCCTCTGTCCAGTAAGACCTTTCCCAAAATTTTATAAATGTTTTGAGTCTTTGTTTTATATAAAATTGTGTTTATGCTATTTTGGGAGTGTTAAAATGTTTTGTTATTGTTTCAATTGTTTTCTTTTGGGAAAATGTTTTAAAACTTAGTCTCTGTCCAGTATAACCAAAACCCATTTTGGTTGAACCATTTTATCATGAACATGTTGAAAATGGTTTAAAATCTTTTAGTGACTTGTGTTGCAAACTTGACCTAGTTTGCAATTTGACCATATCCAAATTGTAAACCTTGGACCTTTGACCTACCTAGACCTCATTACAATAATTCTTTTTGTATATTGAATTATGTGATGAACTTGGACCATCAAACTTGTTGTTTTATTGTTTTCCATGTTTGATGTTGTGCTTGTTTTATTGTTGTTGGATGGTTATTTATTGTTGTTTGTTTATATTGTTTAGATTGAACGGAGAGATACGACTTACGTTGAAAAGAGTGTGTGAGCAACGACAAGTTTCAAAAGGCAAGTGATACTCCAGCATAAATGACCTACTACTTTACTATATTGCACTGTAGACTATTTTCCAGTAGCATGCATGATAGGCTGTTTTTATTAAAGTTATATGCTATGCAAAACTGATAGGATAGCCACATGACTAGTTGGCTAGTGACCTATTTAATTTAGTGGAATTGCTTGATGCAAAACTGAATTGTTTTATTGTAGTTGAGTTAAGGAAAAATTCTACTAAATTAATGAACTACCTAGGTGGTATTGGTCCGTATGATGGAGGCGAAGTTGAGTGGCTATTCAGGCCCATTTCCATGGGTGAACCTGAATACGTACACTTGTGAAAGATCACCTAGGGTTTTGAGATTTCATGTCACTCCATGTCTAGTTTACTTCCAGTGCAGCCACTTGGTACTATGGCTTTGCCTTGACTAAGTAAGTTCTAGGAACCTGATTCCGGTAGTTCGCAGCGGATGAATGTCTTGTATGGGTCTGCCAGAGGAACAGGGGACTGTTTCCCAAAGGTCTCGTCTTCATCTTCACCTTTCCTTTTCACTTCAAGAAGGTCAAGGACAGAATGGGTTGATGAAGTCAAGTGGTGAAAGTGTCACAAACTCTCGAGAGTAATTAAAACTAAGATCTTAGCCGTGTCCCCGGTTATGGACAATTTGAGTAACTAAACAAGGTGGTTGACAGAAGAATCTCATTCATTCCAATTTCTAAATTAAAATTTGATGGGAGAACATGGGGGGATTTGAGACACTGGTGCGCCCAGGAATGTCTCCTAAGTTTTGGAAAGAAAGAAATGATTTTTGAAAGTATAGGATAAAATTTTGCTTTGCGCAAAAGCCTGTCAACTCCACCAGCCAAATATGCATGTAGTTGTTAGAAGTTTGCCTTTATGAGTCCACAAGTATCATTTGCCAGATCCATTCCAATGGTTCTGACCAATTTTTGGCTGCAACGCTTTTATCGTTGCAGGTTCGTCTGACGTTGAGTAAGGAACGCTATAGGTTTCGAGTCTGCAACCAACATGTCTGCCTGTGGCACATGAAGATGATGAGGACTCCATGCTATTATATGATTTCCGCTGCTGAGTTTCGTAATATGCTAGCCTTGTGCTATGCAACTTGTAATGTTTTACTTTTCTGGATCTTCGATGTAATAGATATTTGACGCATTTGCATGATATTACATCTTGAACTGTGGTGCTAGCTATTCGATCCAGGGACTAGCACAGAACACAGGGATCTTGGCCTATTTTAAAAGGGCAGGATCGCTACAGATGGTATCAGAGCATTGTGTTGCCTGTAGGTTCGAAACCCTAGGTTTGGATTAGAACTAGGAAAAGACCAAAAAATTGGAAATCTATTTTATTCAAAAGGAAATATTTGCAAGTTACCTTTTCTATTACTCTCATCTACTATTCACTTTCTAAACATCTTTTATCACTTCAAATGAAGCTTATTGGTGGATTCAACTCAATTGATGTCAGACCAATGAAGATTCCCCACAAGACAGTTCCAACATACTGAAGGTCAAAGAAGAACTTGAAGAGATTCAATGAAGAAATAGATGAGACCACCACTTTAGTTACCTTGCTATAACAACGATAACGTGATAGTGTATTGATCATACTTAGTGAGTATGGCAATACCTAGTTGTTTGTTTGTTTGTTTGTTTGTTTGTTTGTGTGAGAACCTTGTTGCTTGATGCTTGCTAGATGTTGTTTGTAAAATGAATTGCCTTGATCTGCTGGTTATGGGTAGAACTTCCTTTAGATTCTTTCTATCTCTACTCAACCTTGCTAAACTAAACAGATGTCCCAGCCAAATCCAACAACCCTGTGATGCCCACACTACAACAGTTAGTAGATGCACAGAAACAGTTGAATCAGTTAGTGACCCAAAACCAAGAAGACAACAAGAACATTCCAGCACCACCTCCTCCTCAAGTGGATATGCTGATCAGATTCTTGAAGCTTCGACCAGGAAAGTTCTCAAGAACTGAAGAACCTATTTTGGCCGATGATTGGCTTCGTTTAGTGAATAAGGATTTAGTGACCATCGGATGCACAGAACACAGGGATCTTGGCCTATTTTAAAAGGGCAGGATCGCTACGGATGGAGAAGGTTAGATTCGCAGCACATTTACTAGAAGGACCTGCAGCAGACTGGTGGGACAGTTACCAGATCACTCATCCCCTCAAGGAGATGACATGGGATTTGTTCCAAGAAGGATTTCGTGATGCACATATTTCATCAGGAGTGATGAAACTGAAGAGAGAAGAATTTTTGGATCTTCGACAAGATGACCGAAATATAATAGAATACATGAATGAGTTCAATAATCTGGCACGCTACGCACCGGATGATGTTGATACAAATACCAAGAAGAAGGAGAGGTTTCTGAACGGTCTGAATGACAAATTATCCATTCTATTGACAATTGCCTATACTCCTGACTACCAGTCACTAGTTGACCAAGCCATAGTCTTGGAGAACAAACTGAAGCAAGTTGCAACCAAGAAGCGAAAGCTTGAATTGGAAAAGCATCACTCAGAACCACAGCAGGAATTGCACACTCCAGATGATGAACATAATCATTTTGAGTTCAACCATCATGAAGACAATAACCACCAGTGTCATAATGATAATGGACACGACCGTCATGGAGAAAATAACCACCACATCAACCATGGCCAACATAGCCCCGACCATACTGAAGAGGTTTATGACCTCGGAGATGAGTATATCATGGGAGAAAATAGTCGTCAGAATCCCGACCCCAAATCAAATAGGAAGGACTTAGTCAGGTGGAGTGTTTCAAATGCAAGAAAATGGGACACTATTCCAGAAGCTGTCCGGAAAAGAAGATTAGTAATGGGACCAAGCCAATTCAGTTCCGAAAGGGACATGTGTTTTCCATAAACATGGAGAGAGTTCTCAAGAAACCAGTCCCAGTGATTGAAGGATTGTTGATCAACTCCTATCCTGCATTGGTACTTTTTGATACTGAAGCAACACATTCATTCATATCAAAAGACTTTATGAGTAGAAATAAGATACCCAATCGAGGACTTAGAAGACCCATCAAAGTGAGCTCTATAGAAGGGAAGAGGCCTGCAAATGCAGTATGCCAGAACATGACCTTGGAAATTTAGACACACAAATTTCCAAGCGAGTTGTTTGTGCTAGACTTGCAAAGCTTGGATAAAATCATAGGCAAGGACTGGATGTCCAAGTATGAAGGTCAGATAGATCATGTCAGTAAAGCTGTCACACTCACCACACCAGAAAAGAAGCGGATCAAATATCAGTTTAAATCAAGAAGCAAAGAAACCAACTGAGTTTTCATGAGGAGTTTAGCCAAGAAGAAGGACCAGAGTCAATGGAAATGTTCTGAAGATGTAATAAATGCCACTAGTTATATTTAGGTGGAAGAATAAGTACTGTGATGTAAGAGTGGTGTGATGCCGATGTATTATATGCCAAAACTTTATGAAGATATATTTTGTTGTGAAGACTACTTGACTTGCCAAGGATAGAGACATTAGCCTGAAAACTAATGAGCCAAGATGACATGGAAAGCACGTTCCACGAGTAGAAGACTCACAGAAGAAGATATAACGTGTATAGGAGTTTTCGCTACCCAATAGTTTTGAAGGACCGATAGATTAGCTCAGGTATGTCTTACAGATTGGAAACTCTCTGTCAGACAAGTGAGATCGACCGAGTGTTAGCCTACGAGATTCACCAAACCAAGTACAAGGTAATGAGTGGGTGCAACATGGATTGGCCCCCATGGCGAATACTCATATCATTCGCTCTTGCTGTGAGGAATGGCAAATCTGAGTGACAAACCTATTAGAGAGCCGACGATGAACCCGAGCCACTGGAATACTATAACCCTATGTAAGGCAAGTGTTGCCAACACGTAAATTGTACGGTGAGGTTAAACCTAGCTCTCAAGAAGACAAATGGAATTGTTGACCAACCATGAGAGTTTCGTTAGAAAAGGCGTAGTGCTTGCACTGAAGAAAGACAACCAGGAGAAGCAACATGACAAAAGACAATATAGAGACCGATGGCATGATGTTGTGGAAGCCTCTCATTTTGGACTTTTGGTGGACCCAAAAAGTAACCTTCAGTGTCCGAAGTTACTTGAAGAGACATCCAACTATTGGAAATGAAGTCTATGATATAAGGATCCACACATTTCCATATGGACCCTAGCCCGAAGACAAAAGCTCAAGACTTCCTACAAAAGTTTCTTTTAAGGGTGGTAGCCGACCGAGTTGCCTAAACCCAGAGATCCCAAACCTATCTTTCTTTCTAGCCTCTTCGAATCTCGGGACGAGATTCCTTTTAAGGGTGGTAGGTTTGTAACATCCCAAATTTTGGAATGTTTTAAAAATCACAGAAATTTAAAACTTTTATTATTAAAAAGATAAAGTCTCCAAAAATCAAGAAAAACCATCTTTGAAGATTACTGTGATTTTCTTAAAGGGATATTATTTTAAATATTCTTTTATCCTTCATTTTCAAGTTTTAAAGTTTTGTAAATAAATACTTAATTTGGATTTCTATAAAACCCTAAAAACCTTTTTGACAAAGTATTTTAATTATTTTTGCCAAAGCCTATTAATTAAATGGGCATGGTATTTAAAGGATTTATCAAAATCTTTTTAAATAAAATGTTTTGTCCCAAATTATTTGTTTGAGTTTATTATTTTAAATGATAATACTCAAACAAATTTTCTGGATTTTATTTGAGTTCAAAAAGAATTTATAAAACCCTATTTATTTAAGATGACATAAACATGTCAATTATGCATTTATGTAATATTTGTTTTTATTTCAAAATAAAATATTTTGGAAAAGTTTGCCAAATGTCCCAAATGATTATTCTGAATTTTACAAATTCTTACAAATTTAATTCACTTGATTTGGAGCATTATTTCAGAAGTTATAAAAGAAAACAGAGAAAGAAAAAGGAAAAAGCTTTAAAAAAAAAAGAGAAAACGGCCGCAGCCAGCCCGTGCCAGCCCAGCAAGCCGGCCCAGGACCAGCCCAGCAGCACCCGACCGGCCCCTCTCCCTCTCTCTCTGTTTCTTTCCCTCTCTCTCGCGCGCCCGACGCCGTATCCACCACGGATTCGATCGAATCCTAACAGAACTCGACCAAATCCGTCGCCCCGAGCCCCCTACTTAAACCCCACCCCCTCCGCAGTTCCTCCGCACCGAAAACCCTAATTCTACGCCGCCAGGCCGCCCAGGATCGAGCTCGCCGTCCCGCCATCGCCGCCGGTGAGAGCTCCAAACTCCGGTCGATTCCGACGACCCCAGCTCCCCTCTTCTCCCCCTCTCGCATCTCCTCTTCGTTGTGCATCTCCTGGACAACAGCACTAATTTTATTCATCGCCAGATCGACGAGTTCGTCCACACCCAAAGCCCACCGCCGCCTGTAGCAACTCCGGCGAGCAATCACCGGAGAAGGAGACGACCCCGGAGCACGCCGCCTCGCCATCGTGCTCGCCTTGTCACGCTGATCACCGAGGTGAGATATGCGCATCCTGGAGCACTCTAGAACGCCGGGAACGCCCCATGCCGACGCGTCGCCGCCGACCGCCGCCACCCGCCGGAACCCTAACTCCGGCCGGCCACCCCCGTTTAGATCTGGACCGTTGGATCTAAATCCAACGGCTGCCTTTTAATTCCTTTACCGAACCGGTACCGTCCAATCAGAGCACGCCCAGTCAGCGCACTGTCAGCGCCACGTCAAGTCCAGTCAGCATCCACGTCAGCCCCATTTTCTGTAATTTCGGCCGAATTGATTTAATTTGGCAGTTTTGCAGAAAAACCCCTGAATATTAAAACCTTTATATCTTTTCAACCGTTTGGCCAAATTTAACAAATTTTATATTTTTGAAAACCTTAGGATCTGTAGATTATTTTAGACCTATTATTTTTCAGTTTTGCCCTAGTTTAAATTATTCAAATTTCAAATGTGTAATTTGAATAATTTTGGCATAACTTTAGTTTAAAAATAGATTTTTGGGTAAATCCAATTGGATTAGTTTGGTATAGATGTCCTCTGTCCAGTAAGACTTTTCCCAAAATTTTATAAATGTTTTGAGTCTTTGTTTTATATAAAATTGTGTTTATGCTATTTTGGGAGTGTTAAAATGTTTTGTTATTGTTTTAATTGTTTTCTTTTGGGAAAATGTTTTAAAACTTAGTCTCTGTCCAGTATAACCAAAACCCATTTTGGTTGAACCATTTTATGATGAACATGTTGAAAATGGTTTAAAATCTTTTAGTGACTTGTGTTGCAAACTTGACCTAGTTTGCAATTTGACCATATCCAAATTGTAAACCTTGGACCTTTGACCTACCTAGACCTCATTACAATAATTCTTTTGTATATTGAATTATGTGATGAACTTGGACCATCAACCTTGTTGTTTTATTGTTTTCCATGTTTGATGTTGTGCTTGTTTTATTGTTGTTGGATGGTTATTTATTGTTGTTTGTTTATATTGTTTAGATTGAACGGAGAGATACGACTTACGTTGAAAAGAGTGTGTGAGCAACGACAAGTTTCAAAAGGCAAGTGATACTCCAGCATAAATGACCTACTACTTTACTATATTGCATTGTAGACTATTTTCCAGTAGCATGCATGATAGGCTGTTTTTATTAAAGTTATATGCTATGCAAAACTGTTAGGATAGCCACATGACTAGTTGGCTAGTGACCTATTTAATTAGTGGAATTGCTTGATGCAAAACTGAATTGTTTTATTGTAGTTGAGTTAAGGAAAAATTCTACTAAATTAATGAACTACCTAGGTGGTATTGGTCCGTATGATGGAGGCGAAGTTGAGTGGCTATTCAGGCCCATTTCCATGGGTGAACCTGAATACGTACACTTGTGAAAGATCACCTAGGGTTTTGAGATTTCATGTCACTCCATGTCTAGTTTACTTCCAGTGCAGCCACTTGGTACTATGGCTCTGCCTTGACTAAGTAAGTTCTAGGAACCTGATTCCGGTAGTTCGCAGCGGATGAATGTCTTGTATGGGTCTGCCAGAGGAACAGGGGACTGTTTCCCAAAGGTCTCGTCTTCATCTTCACCTTTCCTTTTCACTTCAAGAAGGTCAAGGACAGAATGGGTTGATGAAGTCAAGTGGTGAAAGTGTCACAAACTCTCGAGAGTAATTAAAACTAAGATCTTAGCCGTGTCCCCGGTTATGGACAATTTGAGTAACTAAACAAGGTGGTTGACAGAAGAATCTCATTCATTCCAATTTCTAAATTAAAATTTGATGGGAGAACATGGGGGGATTTGAGACACTGGTGCGCCCAGGAATGTCTCCTAAGTTTTGGAAAGAAAGAAATGATTTTTGAAAGTATAGGATAAAATTTTGCTTTGCGCAAAAGCCTGTCAACTCCACCAGCCAAATATGCATGTAGTTGTTAGAAGTTTGCCTTTATGAGTCCACAAGTATCATTTGCCAGATCCATTCCAATGGTTCTGACCAATTTTTGGCTGCAACGCTTTTATCGTTGCAGGTTCGTCTGACGTTGAGTAAGGAACGCTATAGGTTTCGAGTCTGCAACCAACATGTCTGCCTGTGGCACATGAAGATGATGAGGACTCCATGCTATTATATGATTTCCGCTGCTGAGTTTCGTAATATGCTAGCCTTGTGCTATGCAACTTGTAATGTTTTACTTTTCTGGATCTTCGATGTAATAGATATTTGACGCATTTGCATGATATTACATCTTGAACTGTGGTGCTAGCTATTCGATCCAGGGACTAGCACAGAACACAGGGATCTTGGCCTATTTTAAAAGGGCAGGATCGCTACACGCTGTCATTATCAGAGTTAGCTAATTCTCTCCTTCTCTGCCTAACACTCAAAGGATCAACCTGCTGCTGTTGAGTAGCTTGGTCTTCTGGCTATACTGACAACCTGCGTCTTGTGGATAGCCTGCTCCTCCTAGCTGCTTCAAATTTCCTAAGGTGTATAGTTCTAGCTGCAAGATTTGATGTGGCTAATGTTCTTGATGATGAACATTTTCAGAGATGTGTGTGATGTGCTTGGCTGTGTGATGCCTTGTGGATTCGGCTGGCTGCCCTATTTATAGGGTTTTTAGATGATTCTGGTGGTGACACCAGGATAATTGCATGTGATGTGTAAGCTGCTTGCAGTGGCCCTCCTCCACCTCGAGTTGCTACTCTTCTGTTAAACTATGGAGGTTCTTATCCTCTGGTGGTTGAATTTCTGTGCCTAGGTATTGTTTACTCCCTTTTTTGGCTAACTCCTTCCTCCTCCTTGATCCTATCCTTGCTCTGCCGGCTGTTGTTGTTCAATCTGGTTATGAAATCATTCAAGTCCATCCATTTGAGTTGTGGAATGGTTTCAAATCCACTGTGGATTACTCTCAGCTAGGATCCTTGCGCAGGGAGTTATCCCTCCACCTCACTTGATCTTATCAAGCTCCTGTCGACTACTGCTATGTACTATGGTTAAGAACTGTTTGCATCTCTCTGCTGCCATGGAATTGATATATACTTATGGATTTGGGTGGCCTTCTCTGGTGGGCCTAGAATTGTAACTGGGTTGTGGACTATCTTATCTGTGGGCTTAAGGAATATAGGGTCCATTTATCAAATTAATGGTAAATGTGACACCACAATTAAGAAGGTGGATTTTAAATTGTATATTTGGCAGAGATAATTAGTTCTATTTCCTTGTTGCCTTTGGACAAATTTTGGGGATGATCATGTATTTATGTGATAACCAGCTAGTCCCTCAGGTTGCCTAAGTTGTAAAGTTGGTTCTGCCTTTGCCCCTTTTACATGCTTAATGCATGCTGAGCATGATCAACTTGCCTCTTGTTGGATATTTGATTTGATTTTTGTCTGGGAACTCCAATGTCAATTCCAATTCATGGAATTGACACTCTGCCAAGTATTATATCAATAGCCAGTACCAATGTACTAGGCTAAAATTTCTAACCTTCACAAATCTTTTCTTTGTGAATTGTGTTTGATTTTTTTGTAGGTTTGGAGCTTCTGAAGATCAACTAAAGGATTTAGTTTATAGGTTTTTCTTTTATTTTTACTTTCAGTAGGAAATTTGTAAAGGACCTGATACTGTATGATATCATTTATTTGTAACAGATTTGTGGAACAGTTCCACTTGTAATAAACTATATTGTGTATAGGATTTAATTTGTATCAGAATTGCATAATGTAATTTATTGACATCAAAATTGTGTATTAAAATTTAATTGTAAATGTATTGGATGTTGGAAATTAAGTCAATTTGTAAGAAGAATTGTTTGGGAAATGTAATGATGATTATTGAAATTTTGTGGAGAATTAAATGTGGAATTGTAAGAATATGAATTCTTAGAATATTAAGACAAAATGTATTTGTTGAATATAACATGAATTCAAAATTTGAGAGTGAGAATAGAGATAAGGTTTACAAGTGTTGATACATTTGTATTCAAATTTGAAGTTACTTTAATAAACTTTCAATAGAGTTGATAACCCAACCTTTCTTTTAAAACTAGGGTTTCAAAATAAGCGACTAATGTTAGATCGAATTGTCTCGACTACTAGTCAGTGATATGTTTCCAGATCATCGACGTTTGTCAGAGTTCGACTTCGTAGTCCCTTTTTGCATAAAAGCGCGAAAATTCTTCGGACTTTTCAAGCATGCATGAATGCAAGATGCAAACTTCCTATTTCTACCCTTTCGGAACCTATAACTGCGGGGTATTACATCCTCTCCCCCTTAAACAAACTTCGTCTCGAAGTTTCTTTTTCTGAGGTACCTGAACAAATGTGGGTAGTCCCGTCGTAGATCATCTTCTTTCTCCCACGTTGCTTCTCTTTCAGGATGATTCTTCCACTGTACCAAACAATATTTGATAGCTCTATTTCGTAATCTTTTCCAATTTTCAGCCAAAATCTTTTCAGGTTGCTCCTCATAGGATAGGTCTGGTTGCAAATTTAACTTCTCATAGTCAATTGGTTCTTCGGGGGTTTTAAGCACTTCCGGAGTTGTGACACATGAATACATTGTGCACTTGTGATAGAACCTCCGGTAATTCTAATTCAAAGGCTACAGTTCCTTTCTGACTTAATACTCGAAAAGGTCCAATATACCTTGGATCAATTTTCCTTTTACTCCAAACCTTTTCACTCCTTTGGTCGGACTAACTCTCAAGTATACCATATCTTGTAATTGGGGCTCCCATTGTCTTCGGGTAAGATCTGCATAACTCTTTTGTCTACTCTGAGCTATTTTTAAACGATCTC
This sequence comes from Puccinellia tenuiflora, assembly GCA_012064385.1. Classification (NCBI taxonomy): domain Eukaryota; kingdom Viridiplantae; phylum Streptophyta; class Magnoliopsida; order Poales; family Poaceae; genus Puccinellia; species Puccinellia tenuiflora. Next base: position 653,458 of record QRDG01000160.1, on the reverse strand, counting down.
GGATAATATCAACTATTACTTGCTGTTCTTTGATATACTCCGGTGCAAACTCTTTACTTTCCCCTACTTCAAACCAACAGATTGGTGATCTACATTTTCTTCCATATAAAGCCTCAAATGGTGCCATTTGTAGCTACTCTGATAACGGTGGTTGAAGAGAATTCNAGGTGAAACGGTGAAGTACAAAGACTAATACTGAACCACTCCATTCAGACGTCTAGCGTCGTCCTGAGCAGGGTATGATTTCACCCAAATCTTGATATGTTCACTCTAGCAGTCCGCGTGAGAATTTTCACGCGGAAATAAGCATCATCTCCACTAATATAAAACGACACAAAAGACGTGATCCAAATAGCATCAAACATATGATTGTCTCCATCCAATATGCTCTAGATTCGTCCAATAATATAAAATCATAAGTCGTACCACATAGTCAAAATCATCGATCTCTTTAATCTAACAAAGAATATCTTCTATATCTAAATAGCAAACCCCCACTAAAAGGATTTCTCTCAACATGCAGACTATACACATCACCAAGTTTCTAACCGGTCCACGTCATCGTTACATGGCCACATCAACAAGTCATGCATGCCAATTTTCTTGCGTTAAAGGTTTCACGTCAGTCCAACCATCACAACATCATCTTAATTAATTAACCGTCCTGTCATTTTCTTGCCCAGTGTAGACCTTCCACCAAAGCCCTGAGTTTGGCTCCCCTTCCATGTCTTCTCATTTCTCAACTCCTCCATGTTGAGATGATACGTTTCCACTTCCTCATGGTTTTATATTCCCGTCTTCTCCCCCTTCTTGATCATTCATTCTTTTGTTGAGGGAAGAAATTAACTCGGAATTTATACGCACACGAAGTTCTTTCCCTGGCAGATTCAAAGTTCAGCCCTAGAGCAGATCTGCAAGAGCTTCAGTCATATACATGCTACCACGAATCTTAGTTAATTTTGGATCTCTTTACCTTCAAGTTAGATCTAGATTATTGCCTTCTAATACGATATTTTTTCATCGTTATTTTTTTGTTTGCGGGAGTAGTTCATGCACGAGGCTGCAGTCCAGTGAGTTAGATTTCAATTGCCACTGGTGTGTATCGAGTTCCAGATTTGCGTAACAACCTTTGTTTTATTTCTATTTGCTCTTTTCTATATTCGGTTCAACAACTTCCCTTTTCCTTTCCTTCTTCGTATCATGATGTGCTGCACCTGTTACTTGTCCGTTGTAGCTAGAGGCCTTGAGGTCTGCACTATAGACGATAGAACGCGTGTATTCCAAAACTATAGCATGTTGAATTTGGTTCAGTATATACCTGCGATGCGCTAACAGTTTGTTTCATGTTAGTCCTTGCAATTCCATCTAACAATGTCCTGATGATTTCATTATTGTAGAGCTCTCCAGAATATGATAAAGTATTAATTCTGTGATAGTGTGTTAGGTGTGAGGAATCAACACAGTTTGGTGAGGCCTTTAGGGTGATCAAACGGTTACTCTCCTTGATGTTTTTCATACTACAACAGAACAATGCAAGTGAGGTAAGATTCTTAACCATTTGATTTTATAAGTTGGTTAACCTATTGATTTTACAACTTTTTAACCTTTTGATTTCATATACATTCCGCTGTATATGTAATTCTGTTTGAAATTGTGAGAGAGCAAACATTCAATTGTATATATAATTCCGTTCGAAATTGTGAGAGAGCTAACATTTCAGTTTCTGAGTATGTCCTATACAGTATTTCTGTACTTTTGTTCAAGAAGAACGAATCGACTGGCAAGGTATTTGAGTTCTTGTTCCGTAGTTTTTCACATAGATTTTCGGATGTTTATGGTAATGTTTTTCATGGTTGGTTTTTTTTTTTTTTAACAAAGGCTCAAAGAGACCAGCTTTGAATTAACAAAGCCAACAACTGGCCAGGGAGTACACAAGGCCACCAACACCACCACAGACGGCGGGTACAAGGTGCTGAAAGAACAGCTAAGCTACGAATAGCAAGCAAACAAAAAATAAAACAAGAAAGCACAGCTAAGTTGTCGAAGCATCATCCGTCCGTGAAGGCAGAGCAGGGGAAGGAACGGCCACGCAGAGGAGCACGCGACTGGAGAAAGATCACGCCTTCGTCACAAACTAGCACACCATCACCACCGTGACAACCGCCTCCACCTTCGAAGAAGACCCCTGTCTTCTCGCCTGGTTCGAAAGGCGCCCTACCATCGAGAGGCGGAGCAGCTCACCCTAGAGCACGGAAGAACACGAGTGCCGGGCCAATGAAGTAGACTCGAAGCATGAGAAACACCGTACACGAGCACCTCCCAAACAGCATCACCATCCAAAGCAACGACCACCCGGCAAGACTCAAGCTGAAGGTCGAGATTGCTCACCGAAGACACGGCAAAAAGATAGCAGCTGCATTGCCGTGACAGGGATGTTCTCACACTGATTGTTGACTCAAGCATTCCACCAAGAAGCTACCGCTGGAGAGGGAAATCCTTTCCCCTCTCGCCCAGGCCCGAGGGCACCGACCCGCCGGCGACCAGCGACCTGCAGAAGCGAGCACTACAGGCATAGGAGGAACATCCACAAACACGACACCACAACACCTCCAGAAGAACGCCGCCATAGGGCGTCCACGAATACACACAGCTCGCCTCCCATCCCACAGGCCCAAGGCAGCGCCTTCAGCAAGGATACGACGCCAAAATGTCGTCTCTGCCCAATCGGAAGGATTGAGCGTTTTCACCCGGGCGGAGGGGAGGGGGGATGAACCTCGACGTCGCCTCCAAGGAGGAGCACGGCGTCCGGGACGTCGCCGACATCGTGACCACTACCGGCGGCCAAAGATTACTCCCAGAATAGAGCCCCCGACCCAACATCCTGGCCGAGCTCGCCAAGGATGCACGCTGAGCGCAACGCGAGCACCGTCTTCAGATCTGACGCGAGGTCAACGGGACACCACCGCGACATGACCACGATCCGTTGCCTCCTCGCCACCCGCATGACAAAGGAGATGACCCTCAGCACCGGCGAGCACCCACCGTCGGCAGGACAGACGCCCCCCTCAGCCGAGGCCGCCGCCCCAGATCCACAGCTCGACGCGGGGAGCGAAGCAGCAAGCTCCTGGCCGCCACCATCCTTGGCAGCTGCGCGACGGTTACTGGCGAGCGCCTTTGGCAACGGCGAGGAAGGGGAAGGGAGGGGGAGGGCCTAGCGGCGGCTAGGGTTTCATCGCCGCCCGAGTCGCCCCAGAGCGGAGCGACGCGGGGGCCGAGCAAAGGGGTCGATCTTCATGGTTGGTTTTAGTGGCGAGGATTTGATGGCACTGCACAACAACTCAGTGTTAGATTGATCTCATACGCGTGGTACCAACGGCTCACCGGACCCTAACGATCTGCGCCCTGATCGGGGGCGCCCAACCACTATGGTTGATGGGCCCCTATTACTTGCGCTATATAAAGAGGTGGGGCCGGAGGCACGCATCACAAGGTTGGATGCTGCGCCACACACCCCACCGACACCCCCCTACCGATCTAGGGTTAGAGCTGCGCTGACGGGAAGCACCGCCATCACCTCGCCCACTCACTGCCATCACCGACCACCCTTCACCATGGCCGGCACGACGAGCTCCTCAACCCAAGGAGAAGGTTCTCCTCTTCCTCCCCTTTTCCCTCTGTTCTCTCTCTCAAGTACCAAGTCGCATCAATAGAAAGATGGTACTACCGGTTAGATCTAGCCTAGATGATCTTGTGGTTTTAACATTGGTATCAGAGCATGCTAGGATCTAGTCCTTTTCGATAGCAAAGATCTAGACAGAAAGTTTCCCCTCCCCGTAAAAACCTAATTCCAAAAGAGAAGGAAAAGGGGAAAAGAAGAACTCACTGATTTGGGCCTCAGGCTCGCCGGAAAAGAGCAGCGCCACAAGGCCGCGCCGTTCCTCTCGATCCAGATGCACATCCCATGCGAGGCATCTGGAAGAAGAACCAACCCCGCAAGGGGCAAAGGCACCGCAGCCAAACCGTTCGACGGCAGTGCGCTCACCGCAAGGCAAACGCGCGACCGGCGAAGGGGATGGCAACGGCGCGAAGCAAAGGAGGGAGAAGGGGAGCGGATCGCGCGGCGCGGTGGTGTTCAACGCCGTCTCCGGCGGTGACCGGCGTGGTGAAACCCTAACCCTAATGGGAGAGAGCTGCGGGGCGAGAGGAGAAAGGAAATGGGGGCTAGGGTTTTCGGAGGGCAACTGGTACGCGGTTTTGTTCGCGCGAGGAGCGCGGAGGACCGTCAATCAGAACGGACGGCCAAGATCAAAACCCTAGCCCGCCGCGGACCGTTGGGCCAAGAGTGGAGCGGGCCGCAGAGCCGCTGGACAGGGCCGTGGGCCGAGGTCGCTGCACTGTCGGGCTCTTTTCTTTTTTATTTTTATTTTTCCAGAAGCATGTTTTTATTCTTTTTTTCCAATTTGGGCAAATTTCATCCAGTTTTTTTCTAATAAAAATTATCTAACGAAAATTTTGTTTTAGAAAATAGAAAAGTGACAGAAATGCTTCTGAAAAGTATAAAGTTCATGGAATTTTTTATTCATGTTTTCCGCTGCAAATAAATAAAAGTGCTCTTTTAAAAGGTAAATAGAACTAAAAGTGAGAATTAAATTTTAAAGAACATGTTAAAGTAATTATGATTCTGTTATTTTATGACCAACATTATGAATAACATAATAATGATTTGTTATTGTTCTATATTCTTTTATTTCTATTTTCTGCCCAACGGTGATATAGATTTAATTGCATAAACAATTGTATGTTTTTAATTTTGACCAACGTTGGATTAATGCATGCAATTGTTATTATGTTCTCACTTCATTGTGGTTTTCTGGAGGGTACTACTTGATGAGCTGCATCAAGGATGTTCCAACCCTCAGAGGTGACAACTACACGGAATGGAGAAAGAAAGTCGACTTGGCTTTTGTTTGTGCTGAGGTGGACTGGGTTGTGGACACTCCACAGCCAGTCAAGCCAACAGAGCCAGTCAGAGATGCAAAAGATGATGATGATGATGCTTGGGAGAAAAAGAAGAGGGACCATGCTCCATTGGAGATGTCATATACCCTCAACAACCAAAAGTGGCTCACTGCCAATAAAAAGTGCATGGATTTCATAAAGAACACAATTGAGAACGCTATTGTGGGCTCAATTGCAGAGTGTACTTCCGTAGGGGAGTTTCTTGAAAAGATAAAGAGTCAGTTCACTGGTTCTTCAAAGATATATGCTACCCAGTTGCTAAAACAGCTGGTGACAAAAAAGTACACAGGAGGTGGACATGGCATAATGGAGCATATCCTCAGGATGAGCAACATGGCAGCTAAGCTTAAGCCCATGGATGCTGATTTGGAGCTCAAGCCTGCACTCCTTGTTCACCTGGTTATGGCTTCACTGCCAAAAGAGTTTGACACTTTTGTTGTCAACTACAACATGTCGCCTGAAAAATGGGACATTGAAAAGACAATAGCCATGTGTGTGCAAGAAGAGGAAAGACTTAAAACCTCAAATGGTGGTTCTCTGAACTATGTGAAGGATAACAAGAAGAGGAACTACAATCAAAGCAACAATGGTTCCCCTTCAAAGGCACATGGAAAAGCTCCCACACACTATCAGAATCAACAAAAGTCTCTCCCAGTGGACAAAGATACATGTCTCCACTGCAAGAAGACTGGGCATTACAAGAAAGATTGCCCTGTTTGGCTTAAGTCAATAATAGCAAAGAGAGGTAACAACATTGTTTCCTTTGTAAATGAATCCTTGCATACACAGTTTTCAAAATCTACTTGGTGGATTGACTCAGGTGCAACTGTTCATGTTGCAAATTCTTTACAGGGATTCCATTCGACGTGGACTATGCAAAGAAGCGAAAGATGCATTGAAGTTGCAAATGGAGTACAAGTAGACGTTGAAGCTGTCAGTGACATCTCCCTGGAGTTAGCTAATGGATTCACGATTCTGCTTAGAGATGTTTTATATGTTCCTTCATTACACAGAAACTTGATTAATGTTTCACGTTTAGACAAAGATCATTATGAATGTTATTTTGGACATGGCAAGTGTGCCATATGGTGTAATAATACTCATGTGGGTGTTGCTTTTCTTCACAATGAGCTTTATTTACTATCCCTGCGTGAAAAAGTTTATTCTGTGTGTAATGTGAATGAGCATGGTTCTGCATCGGATAAAGAACAAATGAAAAGAAAGAGAACTCATGACTCATCAAAATTATGGAACTGTCGCTTAGGCCATATTTCGAGGGGGAGAATAGAAAGACTAGTTAAAAATGAAATTCTTCCTCCACTAGAGTTCTCAGACATAGAACAATGCATAGATTGCGTTAAAGGAAAGTATGTAAAACAAATCAAAAAGGGTGCAAACCGAAGCACAGGAACACTAGAAATCATTCACACTGACATTTGTGGACCATTTCCTGTGAAAAGTGTGGATGGTTATGACTCGTTCATAACATTCACAGATGATTACTCCCGATATGGTTATATTTATCCAATCAAAGAAAGATCTGAAGCGTTGGATAAATTTAAGATATTCAAAGCTGAAGTTGAAAATCAACATGATAAAAGAATAAAAATAGTAAGATCTGACCGTGGGGAGGGGGGAGTACTACGGTCGGCACACTCCATATGGCCAATTCCCTGGACCTTTTGCAAGGTTATTACAGGAAACTGGCGTAGTGGCCCAGTATTCAATGTCGGGTGAGCTTCAGCAAAATGGAGTAGCTGAAAGGCGTAACCGTACACTTATGGATAAGGTGCGTAGCATGATGAGTACTCCACCTTGCCATTGGGATTATGGATGGAGGCGCTCAAAACCACCATTCACATTCTCAATAGAGTACCAAGCAAGTCGGTGCCCAAAACACCGTATGAGTTGTGGACAGGAAGAGTGCCCCCTCTACACCACTTGAGGGTGTGGGGGAGGCCAGCTGAGGCCAAAGTGTTTAATCCAAATATTGCAAAGCTAGACCCCAAAATAGTCAGTTGCCACTTCATTGGCTATCCTGGTAGATAAAAAGGTTTTCGTTTCTACTGTCCAGACAAATACACAAAGTTTGTAGAAACAAGACATGCAGTCTTTTTAGAGGACGAACTGATGAGGGGGAGCACGGTAGCTCGGAAAATTGATCTTGAGGAGAAGAGAGTGCATGCACCTAATCCGATAATTCAGGAGCCATTTTTCTTGCTACCGGTTGTACCTGCACCGCAACCTGAGTGCAAGCACCTGTTGTAACTCCACCCGTGACCACAATGGGCAAAGATCCGGAACCTGTCCGTCAGGAGCGGACTGAACCCATTGTTGAGCATGAAAGGGAGTTGCAGCAGCCAAATTTAGAAAATGTGTTGGATGTTGAGGCGCAGAATGTGCCAGAGACTGAGGCACTTAGAAGGTCTAAAAGAACTAAAAGATCAGCTATTTCTACTGATTACATTTATAATACAGAAACAGTTCATATGGAGGGTGATCCCACTTCATATGAAGAAGCCATGAGAAGCCCTCACTCATCGAAGTGGCTGGAGGCAATGGAAGACGAGATGAAATCGATGAGTTCTAACAATGTTTGGCACTTAGAGGAAATTCCTAAAGGAGCCAAAACAGTAGGCTGTAAATGGGTCTACAAAACTAAGTATGACTCTAATGGGAATGTAGAAAAGTATAAAGCCCGACTTGTGGCAAAAGGATTCACACAAAGAGAAGGGGTAGATTACAATGAGACGTTTTCTCCAGTCTCATGTAAGGATTCCTTCAGAATCATAATGGCACTAGTTGCACATTTTGATTTAGAGCTGCATCATATGGATGTAAAACCGGCATTTCTAAATGGGGATTTAGAAGAAAATGTTTACATGGAAACAACCCAAGTGTTTTATCATGGAAGGCAAGGAAGATATGGGATGCCGCCTAAAGAAATCCATTTATGGATTAAAGCAAACCTGTAGACAATGGTATCTAAAGTTTAATGAGACAATTAAAAGATTTGGATTTAAGGAGAATGTTGAGAACAACTGCGTTTATGCAAAGCTTGAAAGTGGGAAATATATTTTCCTAATCCTGTATATGGATGATATCTTGCTTGCTAGCAATGATGTCAGTCTGCTAATAAAAACAAAGAAGTTCTTGTCCTCAAATTTTGATATGAAAGATCTTGGTGAAGCATCATATGTTTTGGGCATAGAAATTCACCGAGATAGGAAAAATGGAGTTCTAGGACTATCGCAGAAGGCATATTTAGAAAAGGTTCTAAAGATGTATAATATGCATGCGAGTAATGCCACACCTGCTCCTATAGTCAAGGGCGACAATTTTGGGAAATTTTAATGTCCCAGTACCATATGCTTCGGCTGTTGGAAGCTTACAGTATGCACAAGTGTGCACTCACCCCGACTTAGCTTTTATCACCGGGGTACTCGGTAGATATCAAGAAAATCCAGGCATAGAGCACTGGAAGATGGTAAAGAAAGCATTGCGTTATGTGCAAGGCACAAAGGACCTCATGCTAACATATAGAAGATCTGATTCCCTAGAGATAAGAGGGTATTCAGACACAGATTTTGCGGAAGACAAAGATGATAGAAAATCCATGACAGGATATGTGTTCACTCTCGCTGGAGGGGCTATTTCGTGGAGAAGCTCCAAACAGTCAATAGTTGCATCGTCCATGATGTATGCATAATTTATAGCATGTTATGAGGCCACGGGGCAGGCGATATTGTTAAAGAAATTTATACCCGACTTGAAAGTGGTAGATTGCATTGACAAACCACTAAATGATCTAGCCTAGATGATCTTGTGGTTTTAACACTCAGTTGTCTGCTGAATCAGTTTTAGGATTGAAGGTCATGCAACGTTTTGCTGGTACAGTTCTGAAGTTCTCAAGCGATTCAGCAGTGAAACTTGAAGGTGAGCGTCACCTCCATCAGATGGTCGTGAATTTCTTTGCCGGAAACAACAACTTTGGATCAGCTTTGCATAGAGAAAGCATGCTCAGTGATCCCATTCCTTATGTTCAGCTTTGGTTGATTCTACAGAAGTACTAGTTGAATTTGGCGTGGCGTCACACCACGCCTTTGGTGTTTTTTTTTTGTAGAATTTTTTTTTGTTCGACAAAAATGTTTGCTAAATTGTAATGTTGAAAAAAAAAATTAATGATTAGGTAGCATTTTTTTGTGAGCATTTTCGATAAATTTTCTGTAATGTTCAAATATTTAGTAGGGTGAACTGGTCGAACATGTTTGTATTTCGACGGGAGTATTTAATTTAATTTAGGGAAGATGCAGTAGTATTACGTCCAAATAGTGATAACAGTTGAATTCAAATTAGGGAAAGTTGTATTTGAATTAATTGCAAATAGTAACAACATTTCAATATTCTAATTTTTTTTCTTTAGCATACGACGCACCCGCTGTATTTGAAAATGTCCCAATTTGTCGAGGTTTGTCGTTTATTTTATCGAAAATTTCACTAAATTGCTTCTTTAAATTTTGACTAATTGGGAAATGTCAAAATCCGTTGGAATTTGTCGTTTTTTTTCTATAATTTTTTCACTAATTTGGAAGTGTTCATTTTTTTTTTAGTTTTTTTGCCATAAGTAGGTTTCATATTTTATGTACTTTGGAAATCTTGAATTTCGTTGGAAATTGGTGTTGATTTTGTCTAAATTTCTAATAATTTAGAATACCTTTTTCAAATTCAAGTCCACACAATTGTTCACATAGTTCGAGTGAGTACAATCTTTTTTTTTTCAATTTATTTGGTAAAATAAAATGTTTACATATGTTTGTGTTTTGTCATAATGAATTAGTATTTTTTTGTGTGATTATTTTTTTGAGTTGTTGCTTATATTGTTTGTGCTAAAGGTCAAATTCGGAAATGTCTGCAGTTTAAAATTGTGTAGGTTCGGAAATTGTTGAAACTGTATTTGCAAGTGAACAATTATGTGGACTTGAATTTTCAAATATGTTTCTATATGTTTGTGTTCTGATATATTTTTTGAATTTGTAACAGTTCTCGTTTTCTTTTTTTTTCAATTTGGGTAATTTAGGTGGGCTGCAATTTGGATGAATTAGGTGGGGCCAACCTTTCTTTGTTGGCCATCAATGGGTTGTATTTTTTGTTTATAAGAATTCTGATGCAATTTTCATTTATATTTTTTGATTTATAGATTTGAAGGTGTTGATATTAGGACATTTTTTTTCTGCATATTGTTTAGGGAAATTGGATCGGCAGTTGAAAATTTTAAATTTTTCAAATTTGAGTTGCGATGATATGCCATAAATAGTTGCGACGATATGCGATGACATGTTTAATTTGGGACTTAAATATTTGTTTTTTTATTATTTTTTTCTAAAGTAAGTATATGATGAGTGGAAAATCCTACATCTAGTCAACTAAATTTTACAGTTTTTTTTCTTAATTCAAGTCCACACAATTGTCCACATAGTTAGAGTGAGTGCATTCTTTTTTTTCAATTTACTTGGTGAAATAAAATGTTTACATATGTTTGTGATTTGTCATAATGAATGAGCAATTTTTTGTGTGATTATTTTTTTGAGTTGTTGCTCATATTGGTCCGGTGGAGAAATTTGGTTCTTTCGAATTTGTAACATTTCTCTTTTTTTTTTGCAATTTGTAACTAATTTCAACTTCACATATTTAGAGGAAGTGCATTTGGTCTGTTTCCAAATGTTGACCAATTCTAAATTTTCAAACATGTTCTTTTTTTAGACATAAATCATGTTTGTATTTTCCCATAAGTAGTTGGCATTCATTTTTTCTGAGCAGGTTGACATATTATGGAGTATCTTTTTTTTGTTGTTGTTTTTTTTACCGTTTAGAAATTTTCAAATATGTTTCTATATTTCAGTAACATTTAATTTAAGTCTGTAATGAGTGGAAATGCGCATTTCTCTAATTGAATCCCATATATAGAGAAAGTTCATTTAGGTTGTAGCAAAATGTTTACAAAATTGGAATGTTAAATTTAAGTCTATTATTAGAGGGAATGAACTATATTACTATTTACTAAATAGAACTTTACATAATTAGAGGACGCCACACCTTTGGTGTTGTTTTTTTTTTTTGTAGAATAATTTTTTTTTGTTTTGACAAAATGTTGGCTAAATTGTAATTTTCAAACATTTCTTTTTTATGATTAGGTAGCATTTTTTATGAGCATTTTTTGATAAATTTTATATAATGTTTAAATATTTAGTAGGGTGAAATGGTTGAACATGTTTGTATTTCGACGGGAGTAATTAATTTAATTTAGGGAAGATGCGTTTAGAATTTCTTCTAAACAGTGACAACATTTGCATTCAACTCATAGTTTGTGTTTTGTCGAAATATTCATCTAATCATTTTTTTAAATTGACAGTACATAATTAGGTAGAATTAAGCTATATTGCTTTAAATGTGGTAGGTAAATTGAAATGTTGAAATATAGTTCCATTTTGCCATAATTTTCTTATCTACCACTATTTTTTAGTGGGAATATAGCATGTTTATGTGTAAATATTATATGGCTCCGTTCTGGCATAATTTTATTATTTCCCAACACATTTAGAAGGAATATATCATGGTTATGTCTAAATATTATGTTTGTACTTCGCTCTAAATATGTAATTTATATCGTTAATTGGAAAATTGGAAAGCTATTTATACTTATTAAATTCAATTTAGAAGCAAGGTTCGATTAGAGCGGACGAATTTGCATTTTGTTGAAATTTCATCTAAACATTTTTTTAGTGCAATGACTATTTTTGTTTTTTTACAATTTTGTGGTTTTTGTCGCATTTAGTTTTGGAAATGCAAGGAAATATAGTGTGGTTATGTATAAATATTATATGCTTCCATTTTGGCATATTTTTCTTATTCACCACTACATTTAGAGGGAATATATCATGGTTATGTCTAAATATTATGTTCGTATTTCGCCGTAATTATGTAATTTAGATCGTTAGCCAGAGGACATATTTTGCATTAGCAACTATTAAATTAAATACATCTTCAAAGGAAAAGAATTTGAGATTTCCTAGAAATTTGCATGTAATAAAGCATTATTTAAATTTAATTTCATATATAAGGAAATTTAAGTTCAATTTTAGTATTTTTATAAATTGAATTACATAATTGGAGCGAGTTTAGCTATATTATTTGTAAATGTTAATGTAGTCGGTTTGATATAATGTGTTTGCGTGCAAAATGTTAGCCAAAATTGAAGTCTTTGCCACGATTGGTTATTCTTTTGTTGTTTTTGTTTTTATTTTGCCAAATGTTTGCTAAACTTGAATGTCTAAACACGTTTTTATGTTGGTACGAATAGTTAGCATTTTTTCGTGGGCATTTTTTTGATATATTTTGTGGAATATATTTGGTGGTGCCAAATGTTCAATCATATTTAAATGAAATTAGAAAAATTATTTTGAATTTGATTACGAATCTTAGTTAATTTTGGATCTCTTTACCTATCTAGATTATTGCCTTCTAATACGATATTTTTTCATCGTTATTTTTTTGTTTGCGGGAGTAGTTCATGCACGAGGCTGCAGTCCAGTGAGTTAGATTTCAATTGCCACTGGTGTGTATCGAGTTCCAGATTTGCGTAACAACCTTTGTTTTATTTCTATTTGCTCTTTTCTATATTCGGTTCAACAACTTCCCTTTTCCTTTCCTTCTTCGTATCATGATGTGCTGCACCTGTTACTTGTCCGTTGTAGCTAGAGGCCTTGAGGTCTGCACTATAGACGATAGAATGCGTGTATTCCAAAACTATAGCATGTTGAATTTGGTTCAGTATATACCTGCGATGCGCTAACAGTTTGTTTCATGTTAGTCCTTGCAATTCCATCTAACAATGTCCTGATGATTTCATTATTGTAGAGCTCGCCAGAATATGATAAAGTATTAATTCTGTGATAGTGTGTTAGGTGTGAGGAATCAACACAGTTTGGTGAGGCCTTTAGGGTGATCAAACGGTTACTCTCCTTGATGTTTTTCATACTACAACAGAACAATGCAAGTGAGGTAAGATTCTTAACCATTTGATTTTATAAGTTGGTTAACCTATTGATTTTACAACTTTTTAACCTTTTGATTTCATATACATTCCGCTGTATATGTAATTCTGTTTGAAATTGTGAGAGAGCAAACATTCAATTGTATATATAATTCCGTTCGAAATTGTGAGAGAGCTAACATTTCAGTTTCTGAGTATGTCCTATACAGTATTTTTGTACTTTTGTTCAAGAAGAACGAATCGACTGACAAGGTATTTGAGTTCTTGTTCCGTAGTTTTTCACATAGATTTTCGGATGTTTATGGTAATGTTTTTCATGGTTGGTTTTTTTTTTTGAACAAAGGCTCAAAGAGACCAGCTTTGAATTAACAAAGCCAACAACTGGCCAGGGAGTACACAAGGCCACCAACACCACCACAGACGGCGGGTACAAGGTGCTGAAAGAACAGCTAAGCTACGAATAGCAAGCAAACAAAAAATAAAACAAGAAAGCACAGCTAAGTTGTCGAAGCATCATCCGTCCGTGAAGGCAGAGCAGGGGAAGGAACGGCCACGCAGAGGAGCACGCGACTGGAGAAAGATCACGCCTTCGTCACAAACTAGCACACCATCACCACCGTGACAACCGCCTCCACCTTCGAAGAAGACCCCTGTCTTCTCGCCTGGTTCGAAAGGCGCCCTACCATCGAGAGGCAGAGAAGCTCACCCTAGAGCACGGAAGAACACGAGTGACAGGCCAATGGAGTAGACTCGGAGCATGAGCAACACCGTACGCGAGCACCTCCCAAACAGCATCACCATCCAAAGCAACGACCACCCGGCAAGACTCAAGCTGAAGGTCGAGATTGCTCACCGAAGACACGGCAAAAAGATAGCAGCTGCATTGCCGTGACAGGGATGTTCTCACACTGATTGTTGACTCAAGCATTCCACCAAGAAGCTGCCGCTGGAGAGGGAAATCCTTTCCCCTCTCGCCCAGCCCGAGGGCACCGACCCGCCGGCGACCAGCGACCTGCAGAAGCGAGCACTACAGGCATAGGAGGAACATCCACAAACACGACACCACAACACCTCCAGAAGAACGCCGCCATAGGCCTTCCACGAACACACAAAGCTCGCCTCCCATCCCGCAGGCCCAAGGCAGCGCCTTCAGGAAGGATATGACGCCAAAACACCGTCTCTGCCCAATCGGAAGGATTAGAGGGTTTTCACCTGGGCGAAGGGGAGGGGGGGAGGGGGGTGAACCTCGACCATCACCTCCAAGGAGGAGCACGGCGTCCGGGACATCGCCGACATCGTGACCACCCACCGGCGGCCAAAGATTACTCCAGAACAGAGCCCCCGACCCAACATCCCGGCCGGGCTCGCCAAGGATGCGCGCTGAGCGAAACGCGAGCACCGTCTTCAGATCTGACGCGAGCTCAATAGGACACCACCGCGACACGACCACGATCTGCCGCCTCATCGCCACCCGCGCGACCAAGGAGGCGACCCTCAGCACTGGTGAGCACCCACCACCGGCAGGACAGACGTCCCCCTCAGCCGAGGCCGCCGCCCCAGATCCACAGCTCGACACGGGGAGCGAAGCAGCAAGCTCCTAGCCGCCACCAGTCCTTGGCAGCTGCGTGACGGTTACTGGCGAGCGCCTCTGGCAGCGGCGAGGAAGGGGAGGGGAGGGGGAGGGCCTAGCGGCGGCTAGGGTTTCATCGCCGCCCGAGTCGCTCCGGAGCGGAGCGACGCGGGGGCCGAGCGAAGGGGTCGATCTTCATGGTTGGTTTTAGTGGCGAGGATTTGCTGGCACTGCACAACAACTCAGTGTTAGATTGATCTCCTACACGTGGTCCCAATGGCTCACCGGACCCTAACGATCTGCACCCTGATCGGGGGCGCCCAACCACTATGGTTGACGGGCCCCTGTCACCTGCGCTATATAAAGAGGTGGGGCCGGAGGCACGCATCACAAGGTTGGACGCTGCACCGACACCCCCCTAACGATCTAGGGTTAGCGCTGCGCTGACGGGAAGCACCGCCACCACCTCGCCCACTCACTGCCATCGCCGACCACCCTTCACCATGGCCGGCATGACGAGCTCCTCGAGCCAAGGAGAAGATTCTCCTCCTCCTCCCCTTTTCCCTATGTTCTCTCTCTCAAGTACCAAGTCGCATCAATAGAAAGATGGTACTACCGGTTAGATCTAGCCTAGATGATCTTGTGGTTTTAACATTGGTATCAGAGCATGCTAGGATCTAGTCCTTTTCGATAGCAAAGATCTAGACAGAAAGTTTCCCCTCCCCGTAAAAACCTAATTCCAAAAGAGAAGGAAAAGGGGAAAAGAAGAACTCACTGATTTGGGCCTCAGGCTCGCCGGAAAAGAGCAGCGTCACAAGGCCGCGCCGTTCCTCTCGATCCAGATGTGCATCGCCATTCGAGGCACCTGGAAGAAGAACCAACCCCGCAAGGGGCAAAGGCACCGCGGCCAAACCATTTGACGGCGGCGCGCTCACCGCAAGGCGAACGCGCGACTGGCGAAGGGGATGGCAACGGCGTGAAGCAAAGGAGGGAGAAGGGGAGCGGCTCGCGCGGCGCGGTGGTGTTCAACGCCGTCTCCGGTGGTGACCGGCGTGGTGAAACCCTAACCCTAATGGGAGAGAGCTACGGGGCGAGAGGGGAAAGGAAATGGGGCCTAGGGTTTTCGGAGGGCAACTGGTACGCGGTTTTGTTCGCGCGAGGAGCACGGAGGACCGTCAATCAAAACGGACAGCCAAGATAAAAACCCTAGCCCACCGCGGACCGTTGGGCCAAAAATGGAGCGGGCCGCAGAGCCGCTGGACCGGGCCGTGGTCCAAGGTCGCTGCACTGTCGGGCTCTTTTCTTTTTTATTTTTATTTTTCCAGAAGCATGTTTTTATTTGTTTTTTTTTCAATTTTGGGCAAATTTCATCCAGTTTTTTTCTAATAAAAATTATCTAACGAAAAATTTGTTTTAGAAAATAGAAAAGTGACAGAAATGCTTCTGAAAAGTATAAAGTTCATGGAATTTTTTTATTCATGTTTCCCGCTGCAAATAAATAAAAGTGCTCTTTTAAAAGGTAAATAGAACTAAAAGTGAGAATTAAATTTTAAAGAACATGTTAAAGTAATTATGATTCTGTTATTTTATGACCAACGTTATTAATAACATAATCATGATTTGTTATTGTTCTATATTCTTTTATTTCTATTTTCTGCCCAACGGTGATATAGATTTAATTGCATAAACAATTGTATGTTTTTAATTTTGACCAACGTTGGATTAATGCATGCAATTGTTATTATGTTCTCACTTCATTGTGGTTTTCTGGAGGGTACTACTTGATGAGCTGCATCAAGGATGTTCCAACCCTCAGAGGTGACAACTACACGGAATGGAGAAAGAAAGTCGACTTGGCTTTTGTTTGTGCTGAGGTGGACTGGGTTGTGGACACTCCACAGCCAGTCAAGCCAACAGAGCCAGTCAGAGATGCAAAAGATGATGATGATGATGCTTGGGAGAAAAAGAAGAGGGACCATGCTCCATTGGAGATGCCATATACCCTCAACAACCAAAAGTGGCTCACCGCCAATAAAAAGTGCATGGATTTCATAAAGAACACAATTGAGAACGCTATTGTGGGCTCAATTGCAGAGTGTACTTCCGTAGGGGAGTTTCTTGAAAAGATAAAGAGTCAGTTCACTGGTTCTTCAAAGATATATGCTACCCAGTTGCTAAAACAGCTGGTGACAAAAAAGTACACAGGAGGTGGACATGGCATAAGAGAGCATATCCTTAGGATGAGCAACATGGCAGCTAAGCTTAAGCCCATGGATGCTGATTTGGAGCTCAAGCCTGCACTCCTTGTTCACCTGGTTATGGCTTCACTGCCAAAAGAGTTTGACACTTTTGTTGTCAACTACAACATGTCGCCTGAAAAATGGGACATTGAAAAGACAATAGCCATGTGTGTGCAAGAAGAGGAAAGACTTAAAACCTCAAATGGTGGTTCTCTGAACTATGTGAAGGATAACAAGAAGAGGAACTACAATCAAAGAAACAATGGTACGTTCCCCTTCAAAGGCACATGGAAAAGCTCCCACACACTATCAGAATCAGCAAAAGTCTCTTCCAGTGGACAAAGATACATGTCTCCACTGCAAGAAGACTGGGCATTACAAGAAAGATTACCCTGTTTGGCTTAAGTCAATAATAGCAAAGAGAGGTAACAACATTATTTCCTTTGTAAATGAATCCTTGCATACACAGTTTTCAAAATCTACTTGGTGGATTGACTCAGGTGCAACTGTTCATGTTGCAAATTCTTTACAGGGATTCCATTCGACGTGGACTATGCAAAGAAGCGAAAGATGCATTGAAGTTGCAAATGGAGTACAAGCAGACGTTGAAGCTGTCAGTGACATCTCCCTGGAGTTAGCTAATGGATTCACGATTCTGCTTAGAGATGTTTTATATGTTCCTTCATTACACAGAAACTTGATTAGTGTTTCACGTTTAGACAAAGATCATTATGAATGTTATTTTGGACATGGCAAGTGTGCCATATGGTGTAATAATACTCATGTGGGTGTTGCTTTTCTTCACAATGAGCTTTATTTACTATCCCTGCGTGAAAAAGTTTATTCTGTGTGTAATGTGAATGAGCATGTTTCTGCATCGGATAAAGAACAAATGAAAAGAAAGAGAACTCATGACTCATCAAAATTATGGCACTGTCGCTTAGGCCATATTTCGAGGGGGAGAATAGAAAGACTAGTTAAAAATGAAATTCTTCCTCCACTAGAGTTCTCAGACATAGAACAATGCATAGATTGCGTTAAAGGAAAGTATGTAAAACAAATCAAAAAGGGTGCAAACCGAAGCACAGGAACACTAGAAATCATTCACACTGACATTTGTGGACCATTTTCTGTGAAAAGTGTGGATGGTTATGACTCGTTCATAACATTCACAGATGATTACTCCCGATATGGTTATATTTATCCAATCAAAGAAAGATCTGAAGCATTGGATAAATTTAAGATATTCAAAGCTGAAGTTGAAAATCAACATGATAAAAGAATAAAAATAGTAAGATCTGACCGTGGGGGGGGGGGGGGGGAGTACTACGGTCGGCACACTCCATATGGCCAAGTCCCTGGACCTTTTGCAAGGTTATTACAGGAAACTGGCGTAGTGGCCCAGTATTCAATGTCGGGTGAGCTTCAGCAAAATGGAGTAGCTGAAAGGCGTAACCGTACACTTATGGATAAGGTGCGTAGCATGATGAGTACTCCACCTTGCCATTGGGATTATGGATGGAGGCGCTCAAAACCACCATTCACATTCTCAATAGAGTACCAAGCAAGTCGGTGCCCAAAACACCGTATGAGTTGTGGACAGGAAGAGTGCCCCCTCTACACCACTTGAGGGTGTGGGGGAGGCCAGCTGAGGCCAAAGTGTTTAATCCAAATATTGCAAAGCTAGACCCCAAAACAGTCAGTTGCCACTTCATTGGCTATCCTGGTAGATAAAAAGGTTTTCGTTTCTACTGTCCAGACAAATACACAAAGTTTGTAGAAACAAGACATGCAGTCTTTTTAGAGGACGAACTGATGAGGGGGAGCACGGTAGCTCGGAAAATTGATCTTGAGGAGAAGAGAGTGCATGCACCTAATCCGATAATTCAGGAGCCATTTTTCTTGCTACCGGTTGTACCTGCACCGCAACCTGAGTGCAAGCACCTGTTGTAACTCCACCCGTGACCACAATGGGCAAAGATCCGGAACCTGTCCGTCAGGAGCGGACTGAACCCGTTGTTGAGCATGAAAGGGAGTTGCAGCAGCCAAATTTAGAAAATGTGTCGGATGTTGAGGCGCAGAATGTGCCAGAGACTGAGGCACTTAGAAGGTCTAAAAGAACTAAAAGATCAGCTATTTCTACTGATTACATTTATAATACAGAAACAGTTCATATGGAGGGTGATCCCACTTCATATGAAGAAGCCATGAGAAGCCCTCACTCATCAAAGTGGCTGGAGGCAATGGAAGACAAGATGAAATCGATGAGTTCCAACGATGTTTGGGACTTAGAGGAAATTCCTAAAGGAGCCAAAACAGTAGGCTGTAAATGGGTCTACAAAACTAAGTATGACTCTAATGGGAATGTAGAAAAGTATAAAGCCCGACTTGTGGCAAAAGGATTCACACAAAGAGAAGGGGTAGATTACAATGAGACGTTTTCTCCAGTCTCATGTAAGGATTCCTTCAAAATCATAATGGCACTAGTTGCACATTTTGATTTAGAGCTGCATCAGATGGATGTAAAGACGGCATTTCTAAATGGGGATTTAGAAGAAAATGTTTACATGGAAACAACCCAAGTGTTTTATCATGGAAGGCAAGGAAGATATGGGATGCCGCCTAAAGAAATTCATTTATGGATTAAAGCAAGCCTGTAGACAATGGTATCTAAAGTTTAATGAGACAATTAAAAGATTTGGATTTAAGGAGAATGTTGAGAACAACTGCGTTTATGCAAAGTTTGAAAGTGGGAAATATATTTTCCTAATCCTGTATGTGGATGATATCTTGCTTGCTAGCAATGATGTCAGTCTGCTAATAAAAACAAAGAAGTTCTTGTCCTCAAATTTTGATATGAAAGATCTTGGTGAAGCATCATATGTTTTGGGCATAGAAATTCACCGAGATAGGAAAAATGGAGTTCTAGGACTATCGCAGAAGGCATATTTAGAAAAGGTTCTAAAGATGTATAATATGCATGCGAGTAATGCCACACCTGCTCCTATAGTCAAGGGCGACAATTTTGGGAAATTTTAATGTCCCAGTACCATATGCTTCGGCTGTTGGAAGCTTACAGTATGCACAAGTGTGCACTCACCCCGACTTAGCTTTTATCACCGGGGTACTCGGTAGATATCAAGAAAATCCAGGCATAGAGCACTGGAAGATGGTAAAGAAAGCATTGCGTTATGTGCAAGGCACAAAGGACCTCATGCTAACATATAGAAGATCTGATTCCCTAGAGATAAGAGGGTATTCAGACGCAGATTTTGCGGGAGACAAAGATGATAGAAAATCCACGACAGGATATGTGTTCACTCTCGCTGGAGGGGCTATTTCGTGGAGAAGCTCCAAACAGTCAATAGTTGCATCGTCCATGATGTATGCATAATTTATAGCATGTTATGAGGCCACGGGGCAGGCGATATTGTTAAAGAAATTTATACCCGACTTGAAAGTGGTAGATTGCATTGACAAACCACTAAATGATCTAGCCTAGATGATCTTGTGGTTTTAACACTCAGTTGTCTGCTGAATCAGTTTTAGGATTGAAGGTCATGCAACGTTTTGCTGGTACAGTTCTGAAGTTCTCAAGCGATTCAGCAGTGAAACTTGAAGGTGAGAGTCACCTCTATCAGATGGTCGTGAATATCTTTGACGGAAACAACAACTTTGGTTCAGCTTTGCATAGAGAAAGCATGCTCAGTGATCCCATTCCTTATGTTCAGCTTTGGTTGATTCTACAGAAGTACTAGTTGAATTTGGCGTGGCGTCACACCACGCCTTTGGTGTTTTTTTTTTGTAGAATTTTTTTTTGTTCGACAAAAATGTTTGCTAAATTGTAATGTTGAAACATTTTTTTTAATGATTAGGTAGCATTTTTTGTGAGCATTTTTGATAATTTTTCTGCAATGTTAAAATATTTAGTAGGGTGAACTGGTCGAACATGTTTGTATTTCGGCGGGAGTATTTAATTTAATTTAGGGAAAGATGCAGTAGTATTACGTCCAAATAGTGATAACAGTTGAATTCAAATTAGGGAAAGTTGTATTTGAATTAATTGCAAATAGTAACAACATTTCAATATTCTAATTTTTTTTCTTTAGCATACGACGCACCCGCTGTATTTGAAAATGTCCCAATTTGTCGAGGTTTGTCGTTTATTTTATCGAAAATTTCACTAAATTGCTTCTTTAAATTTTGACTAATTGGGAAATGTCAAAATCCGTTGGAATTTGTCCGTTTTTTTTCTATAATTTTTTCACTAATTTGGAAGTGTTCATTTTTTTTTAGTTTTTTTTGCCATAAGTAGGTTTCATATTTTATGTACTTTGGAAATCTTGAATTTCGTTGGAAATTGGTGTTATTTTGTCTAAATTTCTAATAATTTAGAATACCTTTTTTTCAAATTCAAGTCCACACAATTGTTCACATAGTTCGAGTGAGTACAATCTTTTTTTTTCAATTTATTTGGTAAAATAAAATGTTTACATATGTTTGTGTTTTGTCATAATGAATTAGTATTTTTTTGTGTGATTATTTTTTTGAGTTGTTGCTTATATTGTTTGTGCTAAAGGTCAAATTCGGAAATGTCTGCAGTTTAAAATTGTGTAGGTTCGGAAATTGTTGAAACTGTATTTGCAAGTGAACAATTATGTGGACTTGAATTTTCAAATATGTTTCTATATGTTTTGTTCTGTATATTTTTTTTGAATTTGTAACAGTTCTCGTTTTCTTTTTTTTTCAATTTGGGTAATTTAGGTGGGCTGCAATTTGGATGAATTAGGTGGGGCCAACCTTTCTTTGTTGGCCATCAATGGGTTGTATTTTTGTTTATAAGAATTCTGATGCAATTTTCATTTATATTTTTGATTTATAGATTTGAAGGTGTTGATATTAGGACATTTTTTTCTGCATATTGTTTAGGGAAATTGGATCGGCAGTTGAAAATTTTAAATTTTTCAAATTTGAGTTGCGATGATATGCCATAAATAGTTGCGACGATATGCGATGACATGTTTAATTTGGGACTTAAATATTTGTTTTTTTATTTTTTTTCTAAAGTAAGTATATGATGAGTGGAAAATCCTACATCTAGTCAACTAAATTTTACAGTTTTTTTTTCTTAATTCAAGTCCACACAATTGTCCACATAGTTAGAGTGAGTGCATTCTTTTTTTTTCAATTTACTTGGTGAAATAAAATGTTTACATATGTTTGTGATTTGTCATAATGAATGAGCATTTTTTTGTGTGATTATTTTTTTGAGTTGTTGCTCATATTGGTCCGGTGGAGAAATTTGGTTCTTTCGAATTTGTAACATTTCTCTTTTTTTTTTGCAATTTGTAACTAATTTCAACTTCACATATTTAGAGGAAGTGCATTTGGTCTGTTTCTAAATGTTGACCAATTCTAAATTTTCAAACATGTTCTTTTTTTAGACATAAATCATGTTTGTATTTTCCCATAAGTAGTTGGCATTCATTTTTTCTGAGCAGGTTGACATATTATGGAGTATCTTTTTTTTGTTGTTGTTTTTTTTTACCGTTTAGAAATTTTCAAATATGTTTCTATATTTCAGTAACATTTAATGTAAGTCTGTAATGAGTGGAAATGCGCATTTCTCTAATTGAATCCCATATATAGAGAAAGTTCATTTAGGTTGTAGCAAAATGTTTACAAAATTGGAATGTTAAATTTAAGTCTATTATTAGAGGGAATGAACTATATTACTATTTACTAAATAGAACTTTACATAATTAGAGGACGCCACACCTTTGGTGTTGTTTTTTTTTTTGGTAGAATAATTTTTTTTGTTTTGACAAAATGTTGGCTAAATTGTAATTTTCAAACATTTCTTTTTTATGATTAGGTAGCATTTTTTGTGAGCATTTTTTGATAAATTTTATATAATGTTTAAATATTTAGTAGGGTGAAATGGTTGAACATGTTTGTATTTCGACGGGAGTAATTAATTTAATTTAGGGAAGATGCGTTTAGAATTTCTTCTAAACAGTGACAACATTTGCATTCAACTCATAGTTTGTGTTTTGTCGAAATATTCATCTAATCATTTTTTTTAAATTGACAGTACATAATTAGGTAGAATTAAGCTATATTGCTTTAAATGTGGTAGGTAAATTGAAATGTTGAAATATAGTTCCATTTTTGCCATAATTTTCTTATCTACCACTATTTTTTTAGAGGGAATATAGCATGTTTGTGTGTAAATATTATATGGCTCCGTTCTAGCATATTTTTATTATTTCCCAACACATTTAGAGGGAATATATCATGGTTATGTCTAAATATTATGTTTGTACTTCGCTCTAAATATGTAATTTATATCGTTAATTGGAAAATTGGAAAGCTATTTATACTTATTAAATTCAATTTAGAAGCAAGGTTCGATTAGAGCGGACGAATTTGCATTTTGTTGAAATTTTCATCTAAACATTTTTTTAGTGCAATGACTATTTTTGTTTTTTTACAATTTTGTGGTTTTTTGTCGCATTTAGTTTTGGAAATGCAAGGAAATATAGCGTGGTTATGTATAAATATTATATGCTTCCGTTTTGGCATATTTTTCTTATTCACCACTACATTTAGAGGGAATATATCATGGTTATGTCTAAATATTATGTTCGTATTTCGCCGTAATTATGTAATTTAGATCGTTAGTCAGAGGACATATTTTGCATTAGCAACTATTAAATTAAATACATCTTCAAAGGAAAAGAATTTGAGATTTCCTGGAAATTTGCATGTAATAAAGCATTATTTAAATTTAATTTCATATATAAGGAAATTTAAGTTCAATTTTAGTATTTTTATAAATTGAATTACATAATTGGAGCGAGTTTAGCTATATTATTTGTAAATGTTAATGTAGTCGGTTTGATATAATGTGTTTGCGTGCAAAATGTTAGCCAAAATTGAAGTCTTTGCCACGATTGGTTATTCTTTTGTTCTTTTTGTTTTTATTTTGCCAAATGTTTGCTAAACTTGAATGTCTAAACATGTTTTTATGTTGGTACAAATAGTTAGCATTTTTTCGTGGGCATTTTTTTTGATATATTTTGTGGAATATGTTTGGTGGTGCCAAATGTTCAATCATATTTAAATGAAATTAGAAAAATTATTTTGAATTTGATTACACATCTGGAGAAAGTTTGTTCGTATGAGGTCGAAATATTGGGCAAATTGTAATGTGAAAAAATATTTGTATTTCGCTATATGTGCATATAGTTTTCCTTTTAGTATTTTTTGATATTTTTTTTGAACATTGGAATATTTGCTCAAATGTAGACAAAATTGGAATTTGGTAGCATTTTTTTGTGAGCATTTTTTCATTATTTTGTGCAATATTCAAATATTTGGTATATTGAAATGTTAGAGCATGGTTGTATTTAAGCGTCAATATTTAATTGAATTTAGAGGAAATGCATTTGAATTACCTCTGAATGGTGACGAAATTTGAGTACTCAAAATTACATGTTTGCATTTTAGCGGCAAGTTGTCTGAAATTGTCTAAATATCGTTAAATAGTATATATGAAATGTTTTAAGTTATGGAATGACTATTTTGGTGTTTACATTTTTTTTTTAGTTTTTTCTTTTCAAACTTTGTGTTCCTGTTTAGTTATATTTATTTAGAAATTAAGGGTTTAATTATTTTTGAGAAGGTCTCGGAGAATTTGAAATGGCTATTTTGATTTTTTAGATTTTTTTTCAGATAAATATAATTGAATCTATTTTTTTTTGTTATGAATCTAATACAAATGGGTAGTTGTATTTTTTTAAAAGGTCAGTAAAAAAACAAATGAAGAAGGATAGTAAGAAAGGAATCCTAATATAGAGGGGATTCATAAATTTGTAAGGTAACTCCATAATCAGAGAAAATGTATTTTGTGAGCGTTTATTAAATTTAAATCCATATTTGGATGAAGTCCACCTAGATTGTGTATAAATATTAGCCAATTTGGATTGATTAAATATATTTGTATTTGTTGCATTAATAAGTACCATTTTTTTATCATGTCGATACATTTTGGAGTACTTGCAATACTTTAGCATTTTGAAATGTACTGATTTTGCAGCAATTAGTATTTTTTGGAAATTGGTTGGATACCGTAAAACAATATCTATAAAGTGTTATAAATTATCTAAAGCATGTTCCATTTTAGAATTTGGTTTCTCATTCAAATATATTTGTTTGGAAAATATGTTTAAAGCAGCTATTTCTCAGAATTTACATTTGTGGTATTCCTAATTTGTTATATTTTGGAGCTCATAATACAAATGGCCAGTTGTATTTAAATAAGTTAGTTTGTACCAAATTCTTTTATTGGGTATATCATATTGAATGACATTACTGTTTTTATTTATGTGTTTTTTATCTGAGTTCGGAAAATTGTGAAATCCATATTTTTTTAATTGTCGTGAAGGTGACAAATGAGTCTTCATGTATATTTTAAAATTTACACGATTTCAAATAAATTGGAAAATGTCCCAAAGTGTTTGAAATGACTATTTTGATTTTTACAATTTTTTGTAATTTGGTCTGAATTTATTTGGAGTTGTATTTGGAAAGTTATAGAAGTTTTGAAAAATAAGAAAACAAAACAGAAGGGTAAAAAAAAAAGGCCGGCCGAGCAGCCCAGCCCAGCTAGTGGCCCTCTGCCCAGCCCAAGCCCAGCTTGACGTCACGCTGACGTTAGCAGAAACCGGATCACGCCGCGGCGACGGCGAGCACGGCGGAGCTCGCGCAGCTGGGACGCGCGCGGGCGCCCGGAGGCGGGCTACCCGAAGGTGGCGGCGCCGCTGCTTTTAAGTCACCGGAGCGTCGTCGGCGTCGTGCGAATGCGGCGGCGATGCGGTGGCGGCGCGGCGTTTTGGCAGCCGATCTACGGCGAGGAGGTGGAGGGAGCGACGGCGGACCTTCCCGCTTGGTCGGATGTGTGCGGGGAGGAGCGTGGAGGCGGGGGCGTGCGTCGGCGGCGGCGCGGCGGTCGGCCGCCGCGCGGGAGAGGGAGGGAGGGAGGGGGGTTCTGCGGAATTTTTACAAAAAGTTCGCCTGTTTTCCGGAATTCGCAGTTCGGTCCCTCGTCTCGCGTTGCCGCGGACTGCGGGTTCGATTTTCATTTTTGTGAGGGGCTTTTCTGCAAAACCATCACGAACGCGTCGCGTGGATCGTCCGATGGACGACGAACGGCGCGGATCGCCTGGGGACTGTTGTACTGTAGATGCACAGTACGTACTGTTCCTAGAACAGTACGCGAGCGAGGAGAGGGCGAGAAATCGTCTTGCTTTAATATAGTTAGTAGATTAGTAGATGGTACAAGTTACAGCAGATGTGCACTGTTTATGTATGATTGAGCTTGCAAGTCAAAAGAAATAGCAATCTTTTGCTGCCCCTTTTCATTTTTCTGTTCCGGAATACAATAAGGTTCTTCATTTAGTGGTTACATAAATTGATACAGAGGTGACATTAGTTGTTCAGTTTATCAAAAGATTTTCTACGTCATAATCTTTTTTGGTTTTGTATAGTCAAAATGGGGACCTGTGAAGGAGCATTGAGAGAGAAGAACAATGTATACTTTATTAGCGCAAACATTCTAAGGTGTTTCTTGGTACACTTATTTTGATTATGGAACACTTTATTTGAACATCTCGATTGTGGCAGATTTTACTGATGAGTGTACATTGCAAGTTGCCAGTTATTTATCTATTTGTGCACTACATTTTTGTTAGATATGAGTCATACGCAAGAAAGCTATCACATGTTTTATGTACACTGTTTTATAAGGAATGACACAATGTTCTCCTTAGGCAAGCAACCGTTGCTTATTTCATTATTTATTTCGCTTCCTCGAACATTTGTTGTTTTAAATTATGGATCTCATAGTCATAGATACATGATTCTTTCTGTCTCAAATATTAAGCACATGTATAGTTAGATAAAAAAAAGGTTCTTTAGTTGGTTCACAAGATCCTTTCTATTATATCGCACAAATCCTATCTATGAGTTATAGTATAAACGTCATTTGTTTCATATTATTTTCATTAATGGGCCAGCTACCTTATATACACAAATATCCCGCAGCAACGAGCGGGGTATCATCTAGTTTTTCTAATAATGAGGTCAATTCCAAGCCCAATGTCCCTATTAAATATCCAACGCCCAACAAGCCGCAATTCGAGTGCTAGACATACGATGTTGGGAAAGAAAAACAATGCTTTTGTCATAGATCGTGATGCTCCCCGCCAATTGATTTTTCTATCCACCGCCTCCTCCAAGACGAATTCACCCTTCACCATTGGTAGGATCGAATTAAAAGGAAGTTAGAACAAAACCTTAATTACTCTTCAATTTGCAGCGTTAACACCTATATTTCCCGCCCTATAATATACAATTGATCAGCTGCCGGATTTCGTCCCGTCCGTAGATCTTCGGAACAACAATCCAAACTCGCCATTCGGCGCACCGCAATGTCGTTGCCTAGGTTTTTGGCCGTGCCGCCTTTGTGTCAACTTCGCCAGATAACACTGCAACTCGGCCACGGTCTCTGCCATCGACACCCATCGGCTGAGCCCATCCCTGGCTGCTTCTCTTCTACATTGCGGGTTCGCACTTTCCAAGTACAGTTGACACCCAAGTTTGCTAATTAGTACTCTCTTCGTTCTAAATTAGTTGACATGGGCTTGTCCAAATATGGATTTATCTAGCTAGATGTATTTTACGTCTAGATACATCCGTATTTGGATAAACCTATGTCAACTAATTTGGAACGGAGGGAGTACCTAGTTATATAAAGAAGTCAATTATGCCAATGCAGATAAAGTCCATTGGTGATGAATGACAAAACAAGAAGAGGAATAAGCACCGGAGTCTTCACTTATTGGCGACTTTCCATCGAATTTGACCTGGCACCGCCGACGTAGGCGCTCCTGGTCAACTCATTGCAGAATCCACTCTCTAGACCTCCATCATTGCGCCCCATGACAGATGCCCCCCTACTCCTTGCGACAGAGATGAAAGTGATCTTGCCATCTGCAACCTCTCGTCCATATAGTGTGCCATTGTCCTGGCCGGCAAGCCCAACACAGCTTGATCGCGTCGTCTCTCTAAACTTGCTGCAGCAATGAGCCATGCCTACACGTTCACACACATCTTTCTATGCCTACACCTTCGAGCACCTAGGCCACCGGTTGTTGACCCTAGATGCATTGGAACAAGCTGTGGGTCTCCTCCTGCCAACATCGAAGGGTTGAACTCCTTTTCAAAAAGAAATGTTGACCAATTATAGATTTGAATATGCACTTTTTCCTCAATAATAAATTTATGTTGTTCAATCTGTCATGTGTTAATAACCAGAAAACATCTTATGGATAGGTTGAGAATAACTCTTCCAAAGACATCTGAAGTGAGGAGCTTCTTGTTGGACACTAGTAGAAAATAGGGCTTCCGTTTTGCCCTTTTGTCCCGGATCAATAAAGAACCGGGACCAAAGGGGGCATTGGTCCCGGTTCCATCGGCCGGGGCGCCGGGGAGCAATCGTCCCGGTTCTATTGGGACCTTTGGTCCCGGTTCGTGGCTGGAACCGGGACCAAAGGGTCTGCACATGCGGCTGCGGCAGTGGGACCCCTGGCAGGGAGCCTTTGGTCCCGGTTCCAGCCACGAACCGGGACCAAAGGTCCTGCACTATATCATCTTCTTCCACCCGAGCTCATCTCCATTTTGAGCTCATCTTCCACCATTTTCTCCTCCTTTTCCTCTCCCTCACTCAAGTTAATCTCCATTTTTTTGCACCAATTGTGAGGATTAAAGGAACCCCATCTATTCAAGGGTTAGCAACATCATCCTTTCCTCCGAAGTTGCAACTTTAGCTCATTTCGTTGCTAGTTTAGCTCATTTCAGTTTTTGTAGTGCAAGCAAGGTGTTTGATGAAATGCCTAAGTTAGAGAGTTTATTTTTTATATGCATTTTGAGCTCAAATTAATTTATTATTTGTGGATTTTAGTGTCGTCCCGTCCTCACCGCCGTCGATAGCCCGCGTCGTCCCGTCACCGGCACCACCTCGGTGAGCTTTTTTTCTTTATCTTCTATTTTAAGAAAAATGACATGTATGATTTAAAAGCATATTTATTTCTTGTATATTTTTCTTATGTTTTTTATATGTATAGTGTCATGGTTTTGATATCCGCCCCCGTC
The DNA here is from genome assembly GCA_012064385.1 of Puccinellia tenuiflora. Lineage (NCBI taxonomy): Eukaryota > Viridiplantae > Streptophyta > Magnoliopsida > Poales > Poaceae > Puccinellia > Puccinellia tenuiflora. The sequence continues at coordinate 624,363 of QRDG01000160.1, read as the reverse complement.
GGCCCTTGTCCGGTCTATGATTCGGATGTGGTATATTTTCATAACTATTTGTTTCATTTCGTGTTTAAAACAACTATACCTACCAACTTGACATAGAAACTTTTATCTAGGAGGTAGTTGAACCGGAAATTCCAACCGACCCTATTGTCGAGTTTTTTGTAAAAGAAAACAATGATTTGAAAGCAAAATTGGAAAGAAGTGAAGATCTTCGTCTGCAATGCCTAGAAGAGAAGATGAAATTGGAGTTGAAGCTTGCCGACATCATCGATGAACACGAGTTCAAGCTTGCCGACGTCGCACATGCCCATGAGATCAAGATGGATGCAATGCGCTTGAAGATTAAAAAGATTAGAAAATATTCCATTAGTCAGGAGGCTTGGTACCATTATGTTGTTGGTTCAGTAGTTACCTTAGTTGCGATTTTGATCGCATTTGGTGTTGGATTTAAATTATTTAGATAGTTGTATGTTAGTTTCAATTAATGTATGTTTTATGAGGACTATGCATTACAATTACTTTACTTTGGTTTTAATGTGATGAACTTGTATTAACTAATTTGGTCACTATTATATACTCTTCATGTAGTGAAATAGTTTTTGATATATTTATATAATGCAGATGAGCCGGCAATGGATGTACAGTGACCGACGATTTCCCGACTATATTAATGGCATGCATTATTTTCTCCGTGTGGCTGAGAAAAACAAGCCGTCGAATGGTTTTATTTCTTGTCCATGTAGCGTCTGCAAGAATACGCAGGATTACTCTACCTCAAAAACCATTCACGTCCACCTGTTGCAGCATGGTTTCATGTCCGGTTATAATTGTTGGACCAAGCACGGAGAAAGAGGGGTTATAATGGAAGAAAATGAAGAAGAAGAGGATAATGACAACTATCCTATGTTCACCGAAGACGGTGATACTGCAATGGGGGAAGACGAAGCTGAAGAAGAGCCCATTGTTGATGAGCACGATGATGATTTTGGTCGGGCCATTCTTGATGCACAGATAAACAGCGGAACTGAAAACGAGAGGTTGAAGTTGGAGACCATGTTAGAGGATCACAAGAAATTGTTGTACCCAACTTGCGAAGATGGCCAGAAAAAGCTTGGTACCACGCTGGAATTGCTGCAATGGAAGGCAGAGGAAGGTACTTCTGACAAGGGATTTGAAAAATTGCTGAAAATAATAAAGAAGATGCTTCCAAAAGATAACGTATTGCCCCCCAGTACGTACGAAGCAAAGAAGGTTGTCTGCCCTCTAGGATTAGAGGTGCAGAAGATACATGCATGCATCAATGACTGCATCCTCTACCGTGGTGAGGAGTACGAGAATTTGAATGCATGCCCGGTATGCGGTGCATTGCGGTATAAAATAAGGCGAGATGACCCTGGTAATGTTGAGGGTGAGCCGTGCCCTAGGAAGAGGGTTCCTGCCAAGGTGATGTGGTATGCTCCTATAATACCACGATTGAAACATTTGTTCCAAACAAAGAGCATGCAAAGTTGTTACGATGGCACAAAGAAGACCGTTTGAAAGACCTGATGTTAAGACACCCCGCCGATGGGTCGCAGTGGAGAAAAATCGACAGGGAGTTCCCGGAATTTGCAGCTGACGCAAGGAACTTAAGATTTGGGCTAAGTACAGATGGCTTTAATCCTTTCGGGGAGCAGAGCTCTAGTCATAGCACCTGGCCTGTGACTCTGTGTATTTATAACCTTCCTCCTTGGTTGTGCATGAAGCGGAAGTTCATTATGATGCCAGTGCTCATCCAAGGCCCGAAGCAACCGGGCAACGACATTGATGTGTATCTGAGGCCATTGGTTGAAGAACTTTTACAGTTGTGGCGTGACGAAGGTGTACCTACGTGGGATGAGCACGAACAAAAGGAATTTGACCTACGAGCGTTGCTGTTTGTAACCATCAATGATTGGCCTGCACTTAGTAACATTTCAGGACAGTCAAACAAGGGATACAATGCATGCACGCACTGTTTAGGTGAGACTGAAAGTATACATATGGGAAACAAGAATGTGTACCTGGGGCATCGGCGATTTCTTACAAAAGGGCATGCCGTAAGAAAGAAAGGCAAGCATTTCAAAGGTGAGCCAAATCATCAGACGAATCCTAAATTACCTAGTGGTGATGTTATATATGACATGGTCAAGGACTTAAAAGTAATCTTTGGAAAGGGTCCTGGCAGTCTATCTGTTTCGAATGACGCTGATGGACACGTACCCATGTGGAAGAAGTGCTCTATATTTTGGGAGCTACCCTATTGGAAAATACTGGAGGTTCGCTCTGCAATCGACGTGATGCACGTGACGAAAAATCTGTGCGTGAACCTACTAAGCTTCTTGGGCGTGTATGGGAAAACAAAAGATACACCGGAATCACGACAGGACCACCAACGTATGCACGAACGAGACGACCAACTGAATCCAGATAAGTATCAAGGTCTTGCCAGCTACGCTCTTACCAAAGAAGAGAAGGAGATCTTTTTGAAGTCCTGAGCAGTATCAAGGTCCCGTCTGGTTTCTCGTCGAATATAAAGGGAATAATAAACATGGCAGAGAAAAAGTTCCAGAACCTAAAGTCTCATGACTGCCACGTGATTATGACACAATTACTTCCGATTGCATTGAGGGGGCTTCTACCGGAAAATGTTCGAGTACCCATTGTGAAGCTATGTGCATTTCTCAATGCAATTTCTCAGAAGGTGATCAATCCATTAACTCTACCAGGTTTACAGAGGGAGGTGGTCCAATGTCTTGTCAGCTTCGAGTTGGTGTTCCCACCATCCTTCTTCAATATTATGACGCACCTCATAGTTCACCTAGTCGAAGAGATTAATGTTCTCGGTCCTGTATTTCTACACAACATGTTCCCCTTTGAGAGGTTCATGGGAGTCTTAAAGAAATACGTTCATAACCGTGCTAGGCCCGAAGGAAGCATCTCCAAGGGCTATGGAACAGAGGAGGTAATTGAGTTTTGTGTTGACTTTATTCCTGACCTTAAGCCGATCGGTGTTCCTCAATCGCGCCATGAGGGGAGACTGCGTGGAATAGGCACGCTAGGAAAGAAAGCAATAATGTGTAAGGACTGGGATTCTTTCAATCAAGCACACTACACAGTTCTACATAATTCCATCTTGGTGGCTCCGTATATCCAGGAACACATGAATATTTTACGCTCTAAATGCCCGGAGCAGCCTGGAGAATCGATTGAAAGAGAACACATGAAGACTTTCAGCGGATGGTTGCAAACACGTCTCATTAATGACAACACTGTTGAAGAACAATTATACTTGTTGGCCATAGCACCATCGTCGACTATATTGACTTTTCAAGGGTACGAGATAAATGGGAATACATTTTACACGGCCGACCAAGATAAAAAGAGCACCAACCAAAACAGTGGTGTCCGCTTTGATGCAACAAACAACAATGGGAAAAAGGACACATATTATGGTTACATAGAGCAGATATGGGAACTTGACTATGGACCTTCTTTCAAGGTACCTTTGTTCAGGTGCAAATGGTTCAACCTGGAAGGCGGGGTAAATGTAGACCCGAAGTACGGAATGACTACGGTGGATGTAAAAAATCTTGGGTACGACACCGAACCATTCGTCCTAGCCAATGACGTGGCTCAGGTTTTCTATGTGAAGGACATGTCTTCCAGACCGAAAAAAAGAAAAGATAAGCAAGCGAATACATCATACGATGAGCCAAAGCGCCACATAGTTCTTTCAGGAAAAAGAAACATCGTAGGAGTGGAGGACAAGACGGACATGTCGGAAGATTACAATAATTTTCATGAAATTCCCCCCTTCACGGTGAAAACTGACCCAACCATCGCGTTGAATGAGGAAGATTGTCCATGGTTGCGGCGCAATCAGAAGAAAGGGACACACACGAAGAAGAAAGGGACACACACTAGATAGGGATGTTGGTGGTGATGTGTAATAATGTATTAAACCTTTTATCAAATGCACACGGTTTCACCTGACTTGTGATTACCTGCATATCAAATGACTTGTATGACTTGTATTCGGTCGATGAACTGAAGGATTCCTAGATATAGAACAAAAACACACGGTTTCACCTGCATACAGCCCAACAGTGGCTCGTGAGTGCCTGCATATAAAATGCACTGTTGGACGTATGCAGGCGAATCCGAATGATTTGTATTCGGTCTTTGCCTTCCGGACCGAATCATCAGAGAGCCTTGGAGCTGCTTGGATCCGACCGAGGGGCATGGCTACCACTTCCACCACCACTCCCACCTCCTCGGCAATTCATCATTGTGTCACCCTAATCCAGTGGTTGGATTCAACCTACCCGAGGGCTTGTGTTAGGGAACATGCCAGCGGGTAGGCTAAATCCAACCATTGGGTTCGGTGGCAAAGGTAGACGCTCGTTGTGTGCCGTTTCGCTGCAGGGACGTCGCTATTTATAGGCGTGTGCTTCTAATCCAACGGCTCACAAGCGCTCTAAAGAAACACACCCCTGATCCAAAGGCTCACAAGCGCTTGAAAGAAACACACGATCCGTGTGCTTCTTTAGTCCCGGTTGGTAACACGAACCGGGACCAAAGGCCCTGATCCAACAGCTCACAAGCGCTCGAAGGAAACACACGATCCATGTGCTTCTGATCCAACGGCTCACAAGCGCTCTAAAGAAACACACCCCTGATCCAACGGCTCACAAGCGCTTAAAAGAAACACACGATCCGTGTGCTTCTTTAGTCCCGGTTAGTAACACGAACCGGGACTAAAGACCCTGATCACATATATATGTAGGCTTGGCCGCCATTGCCATATCACATCTGAACTCATATCTGCAACCTCATCACTCTTCCATTGACTTAGGTGTCGGCGATGTACATGTTGGACCAGAGGGGCGATGTGCGGGACTGGGCTCCACCGGGCTGGCACTGGGAGGTGCTACCTTCCGGGACGCGCAGCTTGGTGAGGAATCCGGGTGACGTCGTCGACCCGGATCTTCTGTGGTGGCAGTCGCGTGGGCCACGCTCGGTGCAGAGGGAGCCGGCCTCCGAGGAGGTGGTACGTCGCCGTATCAGGGAGGAGGATGAGCATGTCCGTCGCTACATGTATCTATTGGATAGGCAGTATGACAGTAGGTGGTCGTTTCTTCAGAGGGTTCCTTCTCACGTGAGCTATGACCCTGTGAGGGTTCCTTCTCTTTGGATGCGCAGCGCCGGCGGCTCAGCACCCCGCGGCTCAGGAACTGGTCGAAATTAGTTTTAGAGTATGTGATCACCATTGCAGTTCTCTTTTATTGAACCGGGAATAAAGGAGCGTTGATCCGTCTCGCGTCGTCTTGAGCAGCAAATCGACCTTCGATCCAAGCAGCCGCAAGACTTCTGTGATGATCTAACGACCGTCCCAAAAAGTGTTGGGAATGTTGTAGATCATCACAGAGCCTTGCAGCTGCTTGGATCCGACCGAGGGGCATGGCTACCACTTCCACCACCACCACTCCCACCTCCTCGGCAATTCATTATTGTGTCACCCAAATCCAGTGACTGGATTCAACCTACCTGAGGGCTTGTGTTTCCAACAGCATCGTTGTATTGTCTTTATTCACCGACCTACAGGAGGTGGATCCAATGGCTGGCCGGTGAACAAAGACAACACAATAATGCCAGGGAACATGCCAGCAGGTAGGCTAAATCCAACCATTGGGTTCGGTGGCAAAGATAGACACTCGTTGTGTGCCGTTCGCTGCAGGGACGTCGCTATTTATAGGCGATTAGAAGGTGTACCTGTGGATGAGGTGGGAGTGCAGAAAGAAACACACCCCTGATCCAACGGCTCACAAGCGCTTGAAAGAAACACACCCCTGATCCAACGGCTCACAAGCGCTTGAAAGAAACACACGATCCGTGTGCTTCTTTAGTCCCGGTTGGTAACACGAACCGGGACTAAAGGCGGGCATTGGTCCCAGTTCATGCCACGAACCGGGACTAAAGGGTTTGATCGGAAGCACACGGATCGTGTGTTTCTTTAGAGTGCTTGTGGGCCGTTGGATCAGGGTGTGTTTCTTTCGAGCGCTTCTGAGCCGTTGGATCTCAAGCAGAAGATATGGCACACATATCAACGCTCCTTTAGTCCCGGTTGGCACATATCAACGCTCCTTTAGTCCCGGTTCAATCTACCAACCGGGACTAAAGATGAAGAGTTGCCCTGATCTTTTAGCTATAAATACCAAACATGATCGAGGAGGAGATGAAGAACAAGAGTAGCCCTGATCTTTAGAGCGCTTGTGGTGGTGGTGGAAGTGGTAGCCATGCCCCTCGGTCGGATCCAAGCAGCTGCAAGGCTCTCTCATGATCTACAACATTCCCAACACTTTTTGGGACGGTCGTTAGATCATGAGAGATGTCTTGCGGCTGCTTGGATCGAAGGTCGATTTGCTGCTCACGACGACGCAAGACAGATGCGCAAGCTTCCGGATGGGCAAAACCAGTGTTGGATCAGCCACATGACAACCGGTAGTAATGGGCTTCTGTTTTTTTCTCTCTTATTTTTTCTTTGCCGTAATGACCACATGGGCAATTAGGTATTGAAACATTTGAAAAGAAACTAGAAAAAGATATGATTTTCAAATAATAAAAAGAAACTAGAAAAATAAATATTAACAAGATAATGATTTTGAAATACTGAAACATTTTAAAAGACACTAGAAAAAGATATGATTTTCAAATAATAAAAAGAAACTAGAAAAATAAATATTAAAAAGATAATGATTATATGACTTTTTAAATAATAAAAAGAAACTATAAAAGAAAATAGAAAAAGAAACAAAAAAGAAACCAGAAAAAGAAAACAGAAAAAGAAACTAGAAAACAGAAATAGAAACAAAAAAAGAAAAAAGAAAAAAAAGGCCTTTGGTCCCGGTTGGTAACACCAACCGGGACCAAAGGCCCGCTGGGCTTCGCGCGCATTTTTTCGCGGCCCGGGGGGGCCTTTGGTCCCGGTTGGTGTTACCAACCGGGACCAAAGGGTCTTTGGTCCCGGTTCGTGGCTGGAACCGGGACCAAAGGTCCCTTCCGCGTCCTTTTGGTGGTTCCGGCCGCAAAAATTTCCTCATTCTCATCTTCCCCGCGCGCCCTCTCCCCTGCCGCCAGGCTGCTCCGCCGCCGCGCGCCCTCTCCACCGCCGCCGTGCGCCGCCTCGCCTCCCGGCCGCCGCCCTCGCCTCCCGGCCGCCGCCCTCGCATCCCGGCCGCCGTGCGCCGCCTCGCCTCCCGCCGCCCTCGGCCTCGCCTCTCCCGGCCGCCGCCCTCGCATCCCGGCCGCCGCTCTCGGCCTCGCCTCCCGGCCGCCGCCCTCGGCCTCGCCTCCCGGCCGCCTTGCTGCGCGTGCGCCGCCGCCACCGTGCTCCGCCGCCACCGTGCTCCGCCCGCCACGAGCCCAGGTCCAGTCTCCGACGACCGCGCCGTCCTCCGCATTTGTGTTTGTATAGGAAATAGCATTTTAGGTTAGTGCATGTTAGGATTTTTTTGGATAGGAAATTACAAATATGTTTGAATCCAAATTTAGATTGTAGTTCATTTAGATTGTAATCCAACTTTGAATGTCTAAATTTAGATTGTAGTTCATTTAGAAAATTTGAAATGTAGCAAATTTAGCTAAGTTAGAAAATTATTGTATAAGATAAAAGCAATGTTATTTTTAGTTGCAATATTTGTTGTATGAGAAATGTATCAAAGCAATGTTATTTTTAGATGCAATATTATTGTGTATAAGAATATTAAAGTTGTTTAGCAAATTTACCAAAGTTAGAAAATTTGAAATGTAGCAAATTTAGCTAAGTTAGAAAATTGTTGAATTTATTAGAAATGTTATTAGAAAAATTTGCTAAGTCAATTTGGAATGTTAGAAATTTATTAGAAATGTTATTAGAAAAATTTGCTAAGTCAATTTGGAATGATTTAGTGGTAGCTGATTTTGCTGTTCTTAATGCAAGCCGATGATTAGAATAGTCCATTATGCTTGCAAGAAGACTGTCTATAGAACCAAGGGTAAATGCAAGAACAATGCATTTATTTCTACTTCGTTCTTATAGGCACTCTTTTTGCTGACTAATGGCTTTGACATATGAGGCTTCAGATGTAAAACCACGTTCCCTATGCTTAGGCTTCATATTTATTTATGATTTTAGGCTTCATATTTGTGTAAATAAATATTTATCCAAAATCCTATAATTTTAGGCTTCATATTTATTTGTATGATAGAATTGTGTACTCTGATGTTTTAAAAAAACTCTAACCCCGGATAACTTTGATGACCAATGAATAAAGAGGTTTTTATTTTCCAGGTTAGCAAGCGACAGACTCGGAAAGGTTTGTGCAGAAGATGGACATCGACAGAGATGAGGAGGCCGAACTGCGAATCATGGATTTTATAGCAGGACGTGCGGCCGCGCCTGTCGGTGAAGAAGATGCCTTCACCGGCGAAGATGACGGCTCCCAATTTCTGAACGATTCCGGTGAGGGGGTTCAGGAAGAAGAAAATGATAGAGAGGGGGAAGAAGTGCCCATTACAAACTCTGGCGAGGTATAATAAGCCTATGTACATCGATCACACTAGATGTATTATTTGAGTTGTATATTGTTGTTATTAACGAACCATTTTTTTCTTTTAGCCCTCCGGATCATCCACATCTACTGCATTGCCGAAACGAGGCCCGACGAAGCCGTTGAAGGAGGGTCGTAGGATAGTGATCAACACAGTTAGTGCTAGTGGGGAACCTTTGGAACCCATGGACAACCGCCGCAAATACATTAATCAATGCGGGGTTATTGTAAGGGACATTGTCCCGATCAACCTTGAAGAGTGGATTAAGCCGAAGGATGTAAACAACCCAGCTACTTATGTCGAGGAGAGGCTAAAAACATCGTGTTGGAACACGCTCTTAACAAAGGTCAGCCTACCGCCAGATCTGCCGGTTCCCCTGATGGACAAAGTGAAGGAGTGGTCGCTTAGTAAGATGGCCGAACAATTCCGGACCTGGAAGAAAAACTTATGGAAAGCTTATATAAAGGCCGGGGAGACGGATCCAGATTTCACTGGAGCACTAGTGAAGTTAAAACAGCAGTGGCCCACATTTGTGGAGCAAAGAAAATCGGAGGGCGCTCTGGCCCGATCGGTTCAAAATAAGTTAAATGCTGGGAAGAAGGAATATCACCACCGTTTGGGGGCAGGTGGCTACAGGGCTGCCGTGCCTAAGTGGGAAGCCTTTGAAGCACGACTGCTTGATAACGGGATCATTCCACAGACACATGACTGGCCCCCGAGGTCCAAGTTTTGGTTGTTCGCGCATGGGGCAGGGTTGGACCCACAGACAGGAAAGATTATTGCTCAGGGAAAATGGAAGGCAAAAATTGAGTATATAACCAAACAGCTTGAGGACGCAATAGATAAAGTTCGCAGGGGAGAGTACGTCCCTGACAGAGAGAATGACGAGCTGACACTAGCACTCGGGAATCCTGAACACGTTGGACGATTACGAGGCTATGGAGCCGGTGTCACCTTGAAGCAAGGTTTTCCGGAAGACGCTGATACTTATAGAAGCCGTCAGAGAAGAAAGAAGCAGGAGTCTGACCGGTTATCAGCACTGGAACGCAAGGTGCAGGAGCAGCAGCAGCGACTCGACTCAATTAGTAAGCAAAATGAATCTGATCCTCGACTCAAGGTGCAGGTGCAGGAGCAGGAGCAGCTGCATGTACAAGCCGCCCCATCTGATCAGCGGAAAAGCAGCGTGGGTTCCACTCATTTGGAAATTTCTCAATTTCAACCGGCGGCTCACTACCCCGTGGATGATATCACGGAGAAGACAGACTGTGAGCTACACATGTCAATGAAGAACATGTCTTTCAAGGTGGCGGTCGGCTATGCTTTACCTAATCCAGCTGGAGCAAGCTACCATCTCGAAGGGATTCCACAGGGCTATGCTCGTGTCGGGGTGGATCAAGTTGTGCCGTTATATGCTAATCTGGAACTTGACATTCCCGGAGGTGACGGCGAGAAGACACTAGGAGAAGTCGAGAAGGGTATCGCTCTCTGGAACAAGGAAAACATCGTGTTTCCGAACTTCACTCCTCGATCTAGCAGCAGACCCCCACCTCAAGATCCATCCCCCCCACCTAATGATCCATCCCCCCCACGTCAAGATCCATCCCTCCCACCGCAAGATCCATCCCCCCCACCTAAGGATCCATCCCCCCCACCTAAGGATCCATCTCCCCCGCCTAAAGATCCATCTCCCCCACCTAAAGATTCATCCCCCCAAGATATATCCTCCTCACATGAAGATCCATCCCTCGATGCCCCATCCGTCGCGAGTCCATCGCGCGCGACGTCCCGTCCTTCAATTCCGCCCCGGGAAAAGACCTTCTCGTCAAAGCGGAAACTATCCTTCACGTCGACGCGTGCAGATAAGTTATCTCGAGCGGAACGCGAGTTGCTAAAGCCTGTTCCAAAGAGACCTTACGACTTGACTCCAGAGGAACTCGAGGAGTCGGTGCATGCCCATATTACAGAACAGTTAGCTCCGAAACGGCCCCCGCCTAGAGAGAAACTGGATCCAGAAAAAGTTGAGAGATTTGTGAAAAATTTCAGGAATCCCCGGCCAAAGTCACCTCCATTGGCAGATGACTATGATCGTGTCATGCAGAAGACAATTAGTCAAGAGGCCGAGGAAAAGAAGGCTGCCTATCTCCTAAAGAAGCAGAAGATGAAGGAGGACAAGGAGGCGGCAGATCGACTAAAGAAGGAGCAGTTCTATGCTGCAAAACGCGGGAAACAAGTGGCCCAGCTCGGAGAACAGGCAAAAAAGTCGATATCCCCGCTGAAGGTGATCTCAACTAAAACAGTTGCCCAGCTCGTACAACCACAGCAACAGTATCAGTATGCATGGACATATAAACCCGGGAAGTCCCTGGTCAGACCTGAGGAGATCAGTTCTCTATCATACCAATTGCGTCGATTGCATCACTGGTACGAGAAAGCTGCAGCGGCCGGGCATGAAGCTTTCTGGGTGAGTTATAAGAAAAAGCATTACTTCACGGATGACTTGTTATATATTCCGTTTTCGGAAGTATTTCAGTTATTCAATCAAGATGCCCTCGACAAAGTCATCGTCAGTTCCTATTGTTTGTAAGTGATTTATTTCTGCAATTTAATTAAGTCTTCAGCTCTGCACGTTCATTGCCTTTAATTATCTCACTATATTCTTTTGTATTGTAGAATGATGATTGTGGAATGCAGAAAAAAGGGCATCTATGACACTGGGTTCATTGACCCAAATTATATTCATGAAGTGACCGTACAATACAATTGGAAGACCACCGAGGATAGCTTGGTCAATTGGTTAGTGAAACAAAATACTTGCGGAGAAATACTTTTTCCTTACGTCAACAAGTGAGTGTTACCTTCTACCCATTCTATTTTGCTTTGCATATCTTTAGTATGTAACCGATGAGTCATTGACATATAAACGTGCGCAGTTTCCACTGGATTCTGCTAATCATTAGAGTTGACCAAGGAGTCGTTCAAGTCATGGACTCGCTAAGGAAACCAATGGAAAAGTACCAACGCATTCAAGATATGCTCCAGATGTAATTTCAATCATTATCGCTCTATATCGACCTCTGTCAGTCATTTTCAGATATCAACTAATCAATAACTTCTTTGTTCATTTTTCTATTGACGGGCAGTGTTTGGAAACGGTTCATCAAGATCGTTCCAGGGGAGTGGAAACCGGAGCTGTATTTTTATACCACCAACGTAAGTAGTACTATATATATTGCTCCATTATGAAGCAACTCTTTAATTCTATAGTTTCAATACCATTATGAAGCTTCACTATTATTTGATTAAATTCTATTTTTTTGTAAAGTGGTGTCTGAGGCAGGATACTGGGACAAATTTATGTGGATTCTATGTTTGCGAGTACATACGATCTTTTGTCTTAGAGCGGAATAGAGAACAAAGAACGCTTGATGTATGTATACACTCTTCTCACTTTTTATTACCATGCATATTGTGTTGACTTCCATCCATAAATTATTTTATTATGATTTCATATATATATATATATATATAGTTATAAACAACTCACATATTCATATTGATCTAGATGGAGAGAATGCGGGACCAGCTCATACCATCGAAGCGCCTAAAAGCACTTCAAGAGGAAATTGCGGGATTTTTTAACTCTGCGGTCCTGAAGAGAGATGGAGAATTTTTTCACTCGGCAAATTTTGTTTTGCCCGAGGACATGTAATTGACATCATCTCGACGTGTGAGAAACATTATGTCGGCGTGTGACGTTATGTATGTATATATGAAACATGATCTCGACGTGTGAGAAACGTTATGTATGTACGTATGAATCAAATATGAATGGTAGTACCACTGACACGGCACGGCACGACACGGCACCGGTCACGGCGACACGGCACGGCACCTATTGATTTAAAATCCCCCGAAAAAAAAAGCATTTGGTTAAACACCCCCCCCCCCCCCCCCCCCCAAACCCTAAAACCCTAAACCCAAAAAAAAAATGTGAAACTCTTTGGTCCCGGTTGGTAATACCAACCGGGACCAAAGGGTTCCGGCCCGGAGCGCACCCGCCCCGCCCACGTGGAGGGCCATTGGTCCCGGGTCTTAAGGTACCGGGACGAAAGGCCCCCCCCCCCCCTTTTGTCCCGACCCTTTAGTCCCGGTTAGAAAACCGGGACCAAAGGTCCTTTGGAACCGGGACCAATGGGCCATTTTCTACTAGTGGGAGCCCAATTAAAACATTTTACACTGTGTCTGAAGAGAAGAAAATCACAAAGTGTGTCATTTGTATTGAGAAGAAAGCGTCAAAAAGAAACAGTACAAGCCAAAGGCAAACTCAAAAAGAAAATAAAGAAATCAAGAAGAAGCAAAAAATAATTGTACAATGCTAGCACATGCTTGCTTAGTTGCCTGGGGAATCTGGTGGACGCGTGTACGTGGTTGGCGCATGAAGAGAATTGTTGAATACCCCAAATATTAATTTCTGCTACCAGTCCAATTCAATTGGTAAACCCATGGTAATTCTTTGACGACAGTCAGGATGCGCTGACGCGGACAGTAGAGAAGCAAGCTGTGTCGTAAGCTTGTTGGAACCCAATTAAAACATTTTACACTGTGTCAGTGAGGAGCTGCTTGTTAGGACCCAATTGTACGCTCAGAAATGTTTTTTTCTCAACACACACGAATGTGTGTCATTTGTATTAGAAGAATGCGTCAAAGAAGACGTGAAAGTACAAGCCAAAGGCAAACTGAAAAAGGAAAAAAAAAGCAGCGATAAGAACTATACGGGGTAAACAAGGAGGGTGCTAGGGATATGCGGTGCCGCCTTGGGTTGGTCTCTTTGGACCACCCAAAACAAATTTACGATTGAGGGCACCTTCCTGGTACATCCGGCTGACGGTCTATACAAATTCTCTATGTACCTGTAGGACCACCCGGAACAAATTTACGATCACTTTTCTGGCACATCCGGCTGACGGCCTATACAAACTCTCTAGATACTTACAGGTGTGGAAGCCAGTGGCTAGAAGACAGGATCAAGCAAGTGACGATTTGCAGGATTCGTTCACTTTACTTATGTCCTCCCAGCGTGACCTCCCATCCTGCGTTATCCTCCTTTCTTCGAGTGCTAATAGTGGCACCTTACGTCTAAAAATAAGAACTATACAAAACTAGCGCATGCTAGACTAGTGGCCTAGGACATCTAGTGGACACGCGTACGCGGTGGGCCAGCGAAGAAAATTATTGATTACCCTAGATATTAATTTCTGGTATCCGTACAATTCAGTGGGTAATTCAGTGGGTAGTTCATGGATGATAGTGAGGGTGCACGAACTTGGACAGTCATCTGACGTGGATGCAAGGTGTGAGTGCTTTGCTGTGGCCTCCATACGAACTATCTATCCTGGGGCCTCCCATGCTCATTTCTATCGTGCCAATTGCATCTACATACATATCCACATAATCCATGTGTAACAGATTTGTAATAATTCAAGGGAAATGGAGCATACCCCTATCAACTAGTCTCTTCTACCTTTTTCACTTTCTTGCTCTCTGGTCTATTTTCAAAAATTGCACGCGGCAGGTTAAGTTATATGGTTGGCGTAGGTATGTAAGCCGGGTATTGAGCTAGTGCAGTGACACCAACTCTATCTGCCATTTGCTTTCATAATTGATGTTGTATCTACCCTCCAAAATTCAGGGCAGTAACAATCATACATTATTTGTCCTTTCGGCTGGTAATTAAATTGCATATAGAATATTATAATAGTATATGGCATAGCTCGGCTCTCTATTCAAGTTGCCATGTAGAAGTATTATGTTAGATTTAACATGTTAGGTGCTCAGCATTACTCATTTCAGGAGAGAAGACATAGCTTGGCCTTGAAAGGAGCATAAGTTAGCCAACGAACACAACTAAAACTCGGGCACACCAAGACATATGCACGCAAAGGAATATGATCCGCAGTTCCAGCCCCATGAAAAATCTAAGAACTGCCGTACAAAGGCCATAATTCATTTAGAAGAAAACGAAGATCCTAATTTAAACGAGTGTTTATTGCTTTTCTTATCCGATTATGGTTTAAGCCATTAAAGTATGATACTACCTCCGATCCGTTTTAAACGTCGCAGGAAAAGAACTAATGGCGTACAAACTGATAGTATCGCTCGCGACACTTAAATAGGATCGGAGGGAGTATCTTTCTAAAGGATGTAGCTGAGTCCACATCAGAATAGTTAACAGGCCAGACCACCAGGTCTTTCTCATTGTCTAGGTGCACTTACCACACCCTAGTCCACCAATTCTACAACTTCATCAACCCATAGGTTATTTGGATGTTCATGTTCAAAAGCCCAGCTACATGTTCATGTACCGAAGCTCCGGGGCTTAAACAAATATCAAATAGCCTAATAACTTAAATGTACAGAGCTGAGCCCAAATGTCGCTACAAAATTGAACAGCTTTGTTTTTCAGGGTGCACTTTACAAGTCATGCCTCACTGAAACTAGTGCTTACCCCCTTACACCACCTTTCAAACATGTGAAGATTTTCCATTCTAGCGGAGAAGAAATCACCTATCACAAACCTTTTAGATGAAATGTCACATAAACATTCTCTGCAGCAGTTCACATCTGAAGCCTCTACTTCCATTTTAATTTCAATGTACATTTCCGAGGCTGAAGCACATTTATGATGATCCACAATCAACCAAAAAAAATTGACTGGTACACATGGTTCCAACTGGCCATCCGTGGTACTTTTGTTATAGGCACCCTGCAAAAGTAAAAGTGAGCATGCCCAAGTCCATCTCTTATGCCGAAGAAATAAATGTGCCCTTAAGACTCATTTCTCGTTGCCACCTTGTAACATAGGAAGTGGTTTAAGTATACAATTCAGCATATTAGTAACTGGGACTTGGTCCAGCATATTAGTAACTCGGATTTGGTCCTCTTTACTCACTCCAAGAACAAACACTTCATTGTTCCAACAGTTTAATCTGAGGCCTATCATTCACTCAAAACAGGCGGGCATAAATTTGAGGTAGAGAACGTATGTGTGATCATAATCAAGCATGAGAACCCTGGCATCCGCAAATTGAAGATGTGTAGCCGCTCCTTTCATTGGATGCAGGTGGGCCCCGAATTTTGCACATCCATAATAGCCGATAGTGCGCCTGCTGCCACGTTGAAAAAAAAAGGACTATAAGCATTATTTTCACATTTCATGAATCAGGTTTACGGATAAATGAAATTGTAAATTTAGTTCAACCAATTAATTGCTAAACACGTTGCATAGGAATTGACAACTGATAAGGTTTAGAGGTGAATTAGAAGAACTAATCCCTTAGCATCTCATGTATTGGACCAGGCACATTCATTATAGTGGAAAATAAAAATAAAAGTAGATAAAGATGTGTACACAGATAGTATGCTCCTGCAATAAGCTTTACCTGCAGTCCTAGTGAAAATGATTTTTGAAAGTGAAATTGGCACCTGAGCAATCAGGTAACCAGACAGTTAGATCATTCGGGAAATTATTCATACGGAAAATATGAATTCATCTTTGAACACCTACGCAGTAAGGTAACCAGATGCCATTCTCCTACTGTCGTGTCTCTTTCTGTATTTGGCCAAACAATTCCATTATTAACCATGTCCGTGCCTCCGGTCGTTGCACCAACTATGCGAAGTACTCTGCAGTGAACTGCCAATCCGTTGCTTCCTTAAGGAAGTTGCCGTGGTCGCCACTACCCTGGCCTATCCAGTCTTAGAATTTCTGGTGTCTTACCTTGGCATCCCTTTGACTGAACAAGCCAGCCGCTTCCCTCTTTGTGCCGATTGTTGACCGCGTCCAGAGCAAGTTATCCACCTGGAGCGCTTGATTGGTGCCAAAAGGAGGTCGCCTGGCTAGTCCTGGTGCGATCGGTTCTTCTTGCCATGTCGATGAACAGCCTGATCTGCAGCGTTTTGGGATCTGCCAATTCCATAAAGTCCAGCGTGGCTTCCTTTGGTGCAACAAGAACTCTGCCCTGGGGCTGGGGGTCAATGCCTCGTAAACTGGCCCTCCGCCTGCTGCCCTCTTCAACACGGTGCCTCAGGATCCTCAATCTGCAGCGTTTTGGGATCAATCTGCGTGTTCGCTGGCATTGGCTGCAGCGCACGGACCCTTCTGGTCTTCCCGCTCCTGGCAGAGCCTCAATCTCCAGCACAGCTATGAGGTCAGGTATCCCTCCCGCCTCCACGACCTGCACAGTAGGCCACATCAGGACAATCTTCTAGCATGCAAGCTGCCGAAATTATGATCGAAGAAATTATAATTTTCATTTTTACCAAAATACTTATCAAAATTTTGGTGCGGCATACTCTGTGCTAAAATCCTGGTCCGCAACTGATGTGTGCTATGTGACCAGGAACCAGAGACCATGCGAAACCTACTGATCGATTGCTCCAGAGCGCACCTCCANTTTTCCATTACAAATGAAGTTGCAACTAGCATTGTAACTGGATGGTTTTTTCCAGTTGCAGATTGACGTCGCAGCCGGGACATTTTCAGTTGCAACTGACTTTTTTCCTAGTTATAGGTGGAGTTATAACTGAAATTTATGAGTTACGAGTGGGTTACATGTACGAAGTATGATTTTACAGTTGTAAATACCTTGCTACGACAAGTGAACTGCACTCAAGAATCAGTATGAAGATCAGAAAGCAAAAACTATAATCACTTCATCCAGCTAGCTAGTTTTGCTCCTAGGAGCTAGCATAGGAGCGGCCGGCCAGGTACATGCATGCGTACAGCACTACAGCTACAGCTACTTTTGCTTGTACTCCGTAGCAGCTAGCATAGGATCGGACCGGTCGTGTGCATGCATGCGCACAGCTCTCCGTACGGAACTGAATTAAAATAACGAGCCAAACCAGCGAGCTGGTCGCGCGGCCGTGCGAGTTTCCGGTAGATGTTTAATAACGCTGTTAATTACACTTACGTGGCTGACGGTCAGCTGACTGAGAATTAAGTTAATTCTCAGTCAGCTGAGAGTTAGACGGACCCATAGTAAGTAGCCTTTTCATACTCGATTGCCGAACTTCCGATACATGTACGCCTGATATATTCTTGTAAAGAAAAACAAGTTTTGTGCTGTCAAAACCCAAAACCATTTATTTTTGCTTGCTACCCTCAAAAATTTTTTTTTTTATTTTTGCTTGCGGGACAATCGAGCATACCGACCTATTTAACTCGTCAAATATATGCCCTGCCAAACCACTAATTAACCAAGCCAAGAAACAACCATGACCCCGCCGCCGCCGCCGCCGCCGCCGCCGAACACTGGATCGACCGAAGAGACGACGAGGAGACCGCGAGAGCCGTTGTGCTTCCAACAGGATGTGGGCAAGAGCCTCATCTACAGCAGCGTGCTCGCCTCCGCCTACTATCTCCCCAGGGGCGGCTTGCAGGCCGTGTACACCAAGGTGCCCCCCATCAGCTGCAAACTCGCAGTCACTATTGGCACCTACAAAGCCATCAAATACGCCATGGTCTCCGCTCGCCGAAAGGAGGAGCCGGTGCTGAATTCTGCCGTCGCGATGGGCGGCGCCATGGGAATCACCAACATGCCTAGGGGTGTCCGTACCGCCGCCTTCAACGCCCTCTTCGGTGGCGCCCTCGCTGGGGCTTTGACCGCCGGCATGGTTATGCTAGAAGAACATCTACGACGGAAGCTGGAACAGTCGGATGATCCAAAGCACCAGCTTCTTGCCCAACGCATGTCGACCTCCCGGGTTCACCGTCTGTTCTGACCTACTACAGTAGTTAGTAAGACACGGTTTGTTGATCCTTCCTGTCAGATCTTTTGTACTATAGTTCTGCTAGCAGTTTTCAGACTAGACTACAGTAGACATATGAAAATAATCTTTGAAATAAACATAAAATAGGATGGTATTTTCTCCTCCGTCGGTAATGGGTTCTACCTTGTTGAGAAAAGGATCCGCAATGCCTTAATTCTAATTTATAGTGATCAATTTTGCGGCCAGCGCCATTATTTTCAAACAAGTAGTTTCATGAAAGTTTGGATCATCAAATTGGTCCAGACGAGTAAATATTGAATTCTATTATATTTTCCATACGGTTGTAACACGTATTGTCGATATGTTTACTTGCTAGCGAATTTGTGCTGCAAACACTACGGGAGACACTGGCTTTGCCGTGCGGCCAAAATGCACGGCAAAGGACAAAATACGCAAAGGCAAAGCCTTTGCCGTGCGTAGGCGGACGGCAAAGGCCGCACGGCAAAGAATGGCCCGGCAAAGGGTTCTTTGCCGTGCGCCGCTCCAAACACGCACGGCAAAGCCTTTGCCGTGCGGCCTTACCTTTGCCGTGCGGCGCAGCTCTTTGCCGTGCAAACGGCTTTGCCGTGCGCTATCACGCAGTGCCGTGCAGAACCATTGCCGTGCGTCTCTCAGCGCCACGCACGGCCACACGCAACCCTTTGCCGTGCGCCTTCCAGCCGCCACGCACGGCAAAAGCGCACCTTTGCCGTGCACCACTCGTCCACCCGCACGGCAAAGCACTTCCCAGGCATACCCAGGCCAGCCCCTGGCATTTCCTTTGCCGTGCGTATGCGCACGGCAAAGTGACCAAATGGTTCTTTGCCGTGCGCATACGCACGGCAAAGGCCCTGGGGTTTTTCATTTTAATTCTGTTTCAGGGTTTAAACACAATTTAAACACAATTTGAACACCAATATACCACACAAATAAATACACAATATAACATACAATCTGAGCAACACAACAACATCATTCAACATAATTCATCGAAGTGGAGTACATGAACATCAACATAAACATAGGATCATCATCTCTTTGCCCAACACAATAAAACACACAATTTGACCATTAGTAGAGTACATGAACATCAATATAAACATAGGCCCTTAGCATCTCTTTGCATTAGATCAACATAGCATCAATATAAACATGATCATCATCTCCTTGCTCTTATCCTTGTCCATCTCCTTGCCCTTCTACAAGATCAAAAAGAAAGGTGAGATATCAACCTATATACTCTAATATTCTAATATTAGCATTCTAATTCAACAAGTGGCCCTTCATTCACTTTTATAAGACATTATAATTCAATATACTCTAAAATTTCAACAAGTGGCTAAAATTTCAACTAGATGGCATCCTTTACAAACTAACAAGTGTGAGACAATAGAATGTAGAGGAACTAAAATTTCAACAAGTGGCTAAAATTTCAACAAGATGGCATCCTTTACAAACTAAGAAATTTCAACAAGTGGCTAAAATTTCATCTTAAGATGGCATCAACATGGTAAACAATATTAAGAAGTAACATGGTAAACAATATTAACAAGCATTCTAATATTAGCAATCTACGGGAGAAGCAATCTATGATTCAACAAGTGGCATGGAATGGCTAAAATCTTCAACAAGATAAAAAAGAAAGGTCATGAGATATCAATCTTGCATTCTATTTCATATACTCCATTTGTTCACTAATATAAGACATTATAATTCTAATTAGCATTCTAATTCATATACTCTAAAATTTCAACAAGTGGCTAAAATTTTCAACTATGTGATGGCATCCTTTACCAACTAAGCAATATAAGATGGCATCCTCCAACAAGTGATGAATGTAGAGGAACTAACCTTTATTGTAGCTAACTATGTGATGGTCCGGATCCATCTCCTTGTCCGGATCCATCTCCTTGTCCACCATGTTCTACTAGGTGAAAAGAAAAATAATGAGATTGCTAAATTTCCAACAAGTGTGAGACAATAGAGTAAATTATGCAATTTTAAAGTTATTTTTGGTACAAGTGTGATGGCATTCTACAACCTAGAACTGCGTTGGTCACAAGTGTAGGAGAACTCACCTGCAAACTGCGTCAGGCTCCGGACGATGTTTGGATTGTTGAAGGTCATCTAAGGTGTCACCGGGCTCTCATCGGTCCGAGGTGCCTGGATGAGCTGCATGGTCGGTATCACCGGGCTCTGACCGGTCTGTTGTTGCATCTGCATATGATGTTTGGGTTAGACAATAAGACAAGAGAAATATGATGGAGATATTAGGTTAACCACTTACCCACGGGAAGGCGAAAGGAGGAGTAGAAACCGTCCCCGGTGGAGAAGTCAGAAGGGTCTGGCTCGCAAACCAGTTCATCATCTGCTGTTGCTGCTGCATCTGTGTCTGCGACTGCATCTGCAGCTGTTGGCTCGCTCTAAGCTGCTCCTCCAGCTGCTTCTGCCGCTGCTCCGCCTCCTGCCGGGATCTCTCTTCCCTGGCTTTCATGTCCGCCTACGTTGTGTCGCCGCGATGTCATTAACATTGCAATGGAAAACATGTAAAGAAGCGTAGAGGACCTAGGAAGAACATACCCGTAACCGCTCGACAGCTAGATCCGAAGCTCGTGGCCGGGGCTCAACCCGAGACTGGTCGCGAGTACGGCCTCTACGGACCTGACGTAGAGACGGCTCGGTCATTGGGTCGACGCACCCGTCACCAATCCAGAGTGAGCCATGCTTCTTGCCTTGTCCCGCAAGGATCGCAACCTCAACGTCAAAGTCCTCGGTGTATGGGTCGGAGGACTCGCCGCGCACCTCCTTGAACTTCGATACGTACGCCTCACACTTGGTCTCGGCTTGCTCATTGACCCAAATGGACCCTGTCTGAGGATGCGGCGTCTTCCTGGTCTTCATCTTTTTAATGAGGCCAAATAAATTTGGCTTCACTCCTGTCTTTTTTTTCCTGCAAAAGAGAACATGTAATTAAGTGAAGTGGGAGTTAACAAAATATAACGTGAACTCAAAGAACGAAGTAACCATTTGTTCACCTCTTCCTGCATGTGAAGAGAGAGGGGGATGCTGCCTTGTATATGTTATCCACCTCGCATCTCTGCCCGCTTCAGCTTGCCCTCCTCGTGCTTCACGAGGTACTGGGGGCATGTCCACCACATGACCATCGCCACATAGCACGCCCTGTCGTTGCCGTGGAGGGCGTGGTAGCAGTCGCCAAAGTCGTCGGAGGAGAGCGTGGCGGCCCAGGCGCGGGAGAGGCGACGGCACCCGACGACGGACCTGGCCGGCAGCTGCGCGATGATCTCGTCCGAGATGATCTCGTCGGGGAGGACCGGGCATCGGCGCGTCTGAGCCATGAGGGGTGAGGGCTTCGGGGGTTTGGTGAGAAGAGATCGATTGATACGCGCGGCTGCGAAAATGCGTTGGAGGCGTCCTGGTGATGCAATCGACGCACGCAAGAATAGCGAGAACCGTTAGCTCGCGCGCGCATAGGTTGGAGATTAGTTTTGGGAAAGTAGAGTTTTTTTTTCCTTCCTGTCGTCCGTGACAAGGGCACCAAAGTGACCACCATGGCCTAAAAGGCTAAAACCAACATGTACGAGTTGTAGTTCGTTAGCACTTAGAACGACACGACACGTGTATCAACAGGATTATACTCTGCACATATACAAGTTCAACAAGTTTTGCTTGTGAAACCGTCCAACACACCGTCGATTGTACAGCCCTATTTAACTCATCAAATCTCTTCCCTGCCAAGCCACTAATCCAAGCCCAAGATACAGCCATGACCTCACCGCTGCCGACCGAGAAGACGACGAGACCACGGAAGCCGTCCTGCTTCCGTCAACAAGTGGGCGACGGCTTCATCCTTGGCAGCGTGCTCGGCTCCGTCTACCACTACACCAAGGGCGGCGGCCTCCAGGCCATCCGCACCAAGGCGCCCCGTGTGGGCGGCTACGTGGCGGTCTATTTCGGCGCCCACTCGGCCATCGAGAACGCCATGGTCTCCGCGCGCCGGAAACACGAGCCGATGCTGACCTCTGCCGTCGCGGCAGCCGGCGCCGCCGGAATCGTCAGCGTGCCCATGGGTGTCCGTGCCGCCGCTGGAATCGCTCTAGCCTGTGGCGCCTTAGATGGGGCTTGGAGTATGTTCAGGCGCCGGAAGCTCTCACCGCAACAGCCGGATGATCCAGCGCCAGCTGCTTGCCCAGCGCCTATCAAGTTCCCGGGGATCGAGTGCCCTAGGTAGTAGGATTAAAAAGACATTGTTTCGTTGATCCTACCCTGTCAGATACTCAGATTTGTTTTGGATAGTTCCGTTAGCTATTTACAGACCATACTACACTACTAGCTTCTACTTGGTTGAGAAAAGGAGATATAATCTCTTATTAATTCAAATTTTACAGTGATTGATCCTTTATGCTGCCACCTTCATTATTTTCAAAGAAGTATTACCTTGGAAGTTTGGATAGGCAAATTCATCAACATGAGTAAATGTTGGATTCTATTATATTTCTAGATGCCTGTAACACACGTATACCAACTTGACTAACTTATACTGTAGGATAGAATCGTATAGAACACCAAAAAGAACCGTAAAATAAATCAGTATGAGTGAGCTCAATACAAGCTTGATAGATGGATATCGTTATTGCGCTAGATTTGGTGGAATGGGAGACAACTCTCGAGGAGCCGGACTATGCTACTGATCCGGCTATTCCGGGAACCATCTCTCACTGTGGCACTGTTGAGGTGGGCGAAGAATCAGAAGTAGTCGGATCATCGTGCTAGGGTTTTTGTTTGAACTTGTTAGTGTTCAAACTAATTGTTAGGTAGCGCTGAACTATGTTATTTTAGTTGAACTAATATGTCGTCATATTCATGAATTTTCTTTGATTGTGTTAGTGATGTTCGAATATGGGCCTACTATGTATAATTTTTAAACTGTGTTTGTAATTTTTATGTTCAATGTGCGTAGAGAGGTGAGAAGTAGCGAGACGCAGATTATTTGAATTTTCGGTGTTTTTGCATATCTATTCAAATACTCCCTCCAATACATAAAAAATGTCGCTCATTTTGTACTAAGTTATTATAAAATTTGTACTAAGTGAGCGACACTTTTTATGGATCGGAGAGAGTAGAACACACGCCTTACTAAAATATTATTTTTGACTATAATAAAAAATCTTGTAAATACGTGATTTGGGTATCCCTAGACATGAACCGGCGCTGGGATCAAGGAGAGCCAAGGAGAGAGATCGAGGAGATCTCTTCATCCAAGAAAGAAAAAAATGATCGTAATTGGCTAGGACGACGACTCGTTTGTCGTTAGGATTATGCTCCGTATAGTAGTAGTCTGGAGTTCCGATACATGTACACCTGCCATGTTTGTAAACCAAAACAAGTTTTGCGTGTTAAAACAAAAAACAAAAAGTTTTTGCTTGCGAGACAATCGAACATACCGAGTCTTCGGCATGCCGTATTTAACACGTCAAATATCTTCCCTGCGAAACCACTAATCCAAGCCAAGATACAGCCATGACGCCGCCGCCGAACACCGGATCGATCGAGGAGACAACTAAACCGCGAAAACCGCTTTGCTTCCAACAGGAGGTGGGCAAGGGCTTCATCTATGGCAGCGTGCTCGGCTCCGCCTACCACTTCCCCAAGGGCGGCTTCCAGGCCGTGTACACCAAGGTGCCTCCCATGTGCGGCCAATTGGCAGTCGTTTTTGGCTCCTACGCAGCCATCGAGCACGCCATGGTCTCCGCGCGCCAGAAGGAGGAGCCCGTGCTCAACTCTGCCGTCGCGGCAGCCGGCGCCTTTGGCATCACCGCCATGCCCAGGGGCGTCCGTGTTGTGGCCATCAACGCTCTCTTCTTCGGCGCCTTATCTGGGGCTTTGACTGCCGGAATGAATATGCTACAAGAACATCTACGCCGGAAGCTGGAACAGTCGGATGATCCAAGGCACCAGCTTCTTGCCCAACGCATGTCGACTTCTCGGGGACACCGTCCGTTGTGACCTAGTAGTAAGACACTGTTTCATTGATCGTGTTAGATATTTTGTACTATAGTTCTGCTAGCTTTTTTTCAGACTAGACTACAGTAGACATATGGAAATAGTCTTTGAAATAAACATAAAATAGGATGGTATTTTCTCCTCCGTCAGTAATGGGTTCTACCTTGTTGAGAAAATGATCTATGATGCCTTGATTCGAATTTATAATGATCAATTTTACGGCCAGGGCGATTATTTTCAAACAAGTATTTTCATGGATGGAAGTTTGGATCATCAAATTCATCCAGACGAGTAAATATTGAAAATTCTATTATATTTTCCATACGGTTGTAACACGTATTGTCTTTTTTACTCGTACCAGATTGTTTATCTGCAACATGATTGTTATACTATGTGCACATGCCTCTCTCGTATGAAAATCAGAGCCAGACCAAACTGTAATTTCGAATTGAAGGTTTTGTTCGAGAGGTACTAGGTGTGCGAGATTCCTGTAACTCGGCACCTAGACGAACTAGCCGGTTCATTCGATAAGTTTAAAAAACCAAATCAGTAGTTTCCTCTATGCGTGTGTATCCTCTATCGCCATGCACAACTCCTCTAGAGACATGCACACCTCGAACACTGCTATCCACCGCCCCGCACCCACTAACTCCTAGCTACTGCTTGTCGCCCTTCTAATTCCTCCCCTTCGACTCCATCGAAGCCCCACAATCAAACCTAAACAATGGTCATGGCCATGGTGGCTTCGAATCGAAGTTCTCCTACTGTGTTGAGCCTAGGTGACGAATGAGGGAATGACAATGTGAACGGGTCAGGGGTCACCGGATCTAGCTCCGACAGGCTCTAGCGAGGCGGATTCATGACCGGGGATGCCGAATCGGTTAGATCGGGAGGCGCCATGGATGACGGTACATGTAAGTTTTTTGTGGATTTTTTGAAATTACAAAAATGTTATAACTTTTACATATTCATATGCGTTTATTATGAAAGCACACGCAAAATGTTGCAAGGTTTCTACGTGTTTGCTACTATTTTGTGTTTTGTTCAAAAAAATATTATGTTGCATAAGTGTTTCCTAAATGCTGCACTATTTTGCTATATTACAATTTTCAAAATGTTGTGAATCTTTTTTTTTGCACATTTTGTAACATCTTTCGGGAAAAAAATATTGGATTAATTTTTTGAAATGGTGCCACACATTTTTGTACTGTAAGTAACTCTTTTAAAAAACGTTAAGAATAAATGTTGCCTAAGAGCATCTCCAAGAGATTGCCAAATCAACTTGGCATCCACAATTTTTTGGCAAAACTAGAAAAAATAGCCTCCAACAATTTGGCATCCCAACTTGGTATTTTTCCCAACTTGGCATTTTTCCTCTCCCAGCTTGTCAAATATACGCGCTGTACGTAGTTGCCATCGATCGGGATCTCCTTCCCTCGCACGCGAGGACTCCTCTCGTTCCCGCGCGAGGACTTCTCTCGTTCCCGCGCGATCTCCTTCCCTCGCACGACTTCTTCTCCTTTTCCATCGCCGTTCTTCCTCCTCTCGTCCACGGGAAGGCCCATCAGCGACGCCGGCTGCTGCTCGCTAGGGTTCAGGTGCGTGCCCTCTATTTTCCATTGTCGATCTTCCTCGTTGTTGCCTTGTTTCCTGGTTTGCGCGAGATTGATCTTGCCGGCGGCTGCTAGGGTTTGATAGGGTTCAGGTGCGTGCCCTCTATTTTCCATTGTAGAAACTTTAATCAAGTTGTGGCCGGCCGTGTGCTAGTAGTACGTGTGCTCGCCGGCCGGTCGTCAAGAGCAGCACCATTCAGAAGAGCGTAGAAACTGCTGCGAGGGATAATCTTCTGTACGTACGTGTGCTGCGACCGATTCTGGATCATCCACTAGTGTGGATTAGCTGAATCAAGAGCAGCAACATTCAGAAGAGCGTCGAAACTGCTGCGACCGATTCTGGATCATCCACTAGTGTGGATTAGCTGAATCTTGACCCGACAAATTTACACCTAGCGAGCGAGCAAAGCTGTAAACCTGCAGGGAATTTTTTTCTGCTAATAATCGATTTGTTGGGGGGAAACATTCCACTGTACGATTTCGCGTATCACTTATACTACTCACAGTATTGCATACATACATTGATTTCAGGACTATTGCATGTACATAGCAGTAGCCTCACAGCTGGGCAAATTTCTCACACTGTCCGATTCCAGTTTCAGATAAATAGTTAAATACAGAGAGCGTAAGTGTCATTCGGTAGAAGAATGCATGTTTGCAAGTTGCTTTTTACAGATGATCCTGGCTGAGAGGACGAACTCTTACGTACGTTGTTGGTTGAAGTTTAGTTCTAGTTCTGACACTGTTTATTTAGATGTAGTGCTTCTTCTCTTTGCTGTCAAGGAAGTGTGGTACTTCTGATGTAATAGATCTCTTAATGTTGTTGGACGTTGGCTGCCTGCAGGTTATGTTAGATGATTCCTGGTAGAGTTTCGAGTACAGTAGATATGATAAATAATCCCAGAAAAGAATGAGACAAGTATTCAAATAGAAAAGGAAATATAGCCCAATACAGAAAGGCTCATGGATCTTCTTTCTGCTTATAGTCCTAGTGCTATGTTAATATTGTTCTCATATGTATTTTTCTAATTGTTTTGTAGACTCATTAAGATGGAAGGAGATGGATTCTTGACGGGCATTCTTCTCAATGGAGATTATCGTGATGTTGCTGCTCTTGACGACCTCAACTTTCCGATCACACAAGACACTCATAGTACGCATGACCTTCCTCCTGAAGTTCAACAAGTTGATGTGGAAGTGCAGCCAAGCCGCAGTACGAAGGGATCGAAGAGGACAAAAAAATTTCATTGGAAGGAAGACGAAGTTGTATGCTCAGGCTGGTTGAACGTTAGCAAAGATCCCATTAACGGGGCCAATCAATCTCGTTCCACGTTTTGGAGTAGAGTTCATGCTTACTTTGAGGAAAACAAGACAACTCCAGGTGTGAGGACAGAGAGTTCCATTATGCATAGGTGGCTTAATATTCAGGCTCAAGTGAACAAGTTTTGTTCATGTTATGAGGCGATTGAGCGTAGGAATCAAAGTGGAACAACTATCCAAGACAAGGTATGTATGTGTTTAATCTTTTAATTAAATTTGGTTTATTTGAGAAAGATATATGTATTGACAAATTCCCTGTACAGATTTCAGAAGCATCCAAGATGTTCATGGAATTAGACAAGGACAAAAAATCATTTACTCTTATTCCTTGTTGGAACATATTGAAGGAGGAGGACAAATGGAAAGCCAAAAGGGTAGAACTTGCCGAGCTGGAGAAACTAGCAAGCAAGAAAACACAGAAGTCCACCAAGGTGTCAAGGCCAAGAGATGTAGAAGCCATCAACAATGAAGAAGCCACCGATGTTGTTGTTGAAGCAACCGAAGCAAGGAAAAGGCCAGAGGGGATAAAGAAGGCAAAAGAAGCTCTTAGGCGAGGAGGTGGCGAAGCTTGCATGGAGGCTTTGGACAAGATGTGGGCAAAGAAGGAGGCTTTCGACAAGGAGAAAGAGAAGGCAAAAGAGGAGAGGTTCATGGCTTCACTTGAGGTAGAGAAGGCTGCACTAGAGCTAGAGAAGAAGCGAGTGTCAAATGAAGAAAAAAAAGCTGAAGCTGACTTGATTAAAGAGGAAAAAGAAATAATGTCAATCGACATGACCTCGCTCAACCCGTTGCAGCGTCAATACTACGAGACAATGCAACAGAAGATTCTCGCTAGACGTTTGGCACAATAAATTTTCTTCAATTTACATACCCAATAAATTTATGATTGAGTGAACATTTCGTTTTCGTAAACTATGTAGCTAATATAAATCTGGATACTGGTTCCAGAGGTGTTCGATGAGATCTTCTTTCAACTGCACATGTGTTTCCTTGTCTCTGATCTTTTTGTGTGCATCAATAAATTCATCAAGTGTACGAGTAGCCTGACCATGAGCAGGTTTCACATTTTGACCACCGTAATCGAAACGTTCGTCAGGGTCCACGAATCCTTCATCTTCAACAATCATGTTGTGCAAGATCACACACGCCCTCATGATCATTCCTATTGTCTGTGTGTCCCACATGCGAGCTGGTCCTCGAACAATGGCGAACCTAGATTGTAGAACCCCAAAAGCTCTCTCGACATCCTTCCTCGCTGCTTCTTGCGCTTTCGCAAAGTATTGCCTCTTGTTCCCCATAGGAAGAGTGATGGACTTGACTAAAGTAGCCCATGAGGGGTATATACCATCTGCTAGATAATAACCCATCGTATAATCATGCCCATTAACGGTATAGTTCACCTGTGGAGCTGTACCTTCCGCCAAGTTTGCAAACAAAGGAGACCGGTGAAGAACATTGATGTCATTATGAGACCCAGGCATTCCAAAGAAGGCATGCCATATCCAAAGGTCGTGCGAAGCAACAGCCTCCAAAATGATAGTGGGCTTGTCCACATGCCCTTTGTACTAACCTTGTTTTTCAACTGGGCAGTTCTTCCACGTCCAATGCATACAATCGATGGACCCTAACATTCCAGGAAAGCCTCTTTGCTCCCCGAGTGCCAGTAAGCGTGCTGTGTCTGCCTCATTGGGATATCTCAGGTATTCATCTTCAAAAATATCAACAACTGCAGCAACAAACCTACGTAGGCTCTCAAGTGCAGTACTTTTGCCAATGCGAACGTACTCATCTGTAGCATCAGCTGGAACCCCATAAGTGAGCATACGAAATGCAGCAGTGACTTTTTGAAAGCAACTCAATCCAAGTACATTTGCCGCATTTCTTTTCTGCACAAAGTAATCGTCGTGTTCTTCAACATCGTTCATTATGCGTAGGAAAAGCTCCCTAAACATCCTGAACCTGAAAAAAATAAATTAAAATTTAAAACTCGTATAATAATTAAGCACCTACTACGAACCAATCCGAAGAGAAAGAACAGTAACCTTCGACGGAATATTTCAGGGCCGTATGTTGGATTACTCGCCAAATAATCTTGGAACATCCTGTCGTGGCCGCCTTCTCTATCACGATAAATAACTCTATGACCTAGGACAGAGCCACCGTGTCTTCTTTCGGCATTGGAAAAAGCGTGCACAATTCGAGCAGCCGAGAATATCACATAGTCATCGTCATCAGATGATGAATCATCCAACTCTCTTTGAACAAGGGATCTCTTCAAAGGCATGACTCCAGGGGGCGGCTGGTGGAGGAGATGGGCGGCAGAGGGAGGACGAGGTGCCCGGCTGGTAGAGGAGATGGCCGGAGCGAGGAGGAGATGGCCG
Organism: Puccinellia tenuiflora; assembly: GCA_012064385.1. Classification (NCBI taxonomy): domain Eukaryota; kingdom Viridiplantae; phylum Streptophyta; class Magnoliopsida; order Poales; family Poaceae; genus Puccinellia; species Puccinellia tenuiflora. The sequence goes on along the minus strand of QRDG01000160.1, from coordinate 594,611 downwards.
GCGTGTCCTTCACGCAGGCGAGAGACACGTCCTGGCGATGTACCTGCTGCGGCGGCTACGTACGTCCTGGAGAGTGTCCTTCACGTACGTCCTGGAGAGAGCATCTCCAAGTTGTTGGGCCAGCTCAAAATAATTGCTTGTGGGCTTTTTTTTTTAGTTTTGGCAAGTCAAAAATAGCAAACTCTTGGAGAGGGGCTATTTTTTTACTTGGCATATCTTTTTGGGAGTTGGTAAAACACAAGATTTGCCAAGTAAAATATAGCAAACTCTTGGAGATGAACAACCAGCTTGTTACATTACTTTTTCGAAAGATTGTCAAACTGTGTTGCATATTTTTGTCACATCTTCTTAAAAAAATGTTGCGACATTTTTCTCAAAATCTTAGACACCTTATATCAAGAAAGAAACGGAGGGAGTATTAGAGCAGGTTCCATCTACCAAAAACACGAGTGACTATGGAGGCAGTAGTGTTGGGGCTCACCTACCATAAACGACCGATATTTGGCCCATTGTGGGGCGACTGACGACCAACGCTGGTCATAAATTTGCCAATAATCGTTCGTCGACTAAACACAGAGCTTCACTTTTAAGACAATAATATTGGCCGGTCCATTCATGTCAGTCATCAACACTACGATAAATCCATAGTTCCTCTGTGGAATCATCCCGTACCGCAATGCTGCTAGACTGCTACTAATAAATCTCAGGTTTAACAACTATAATTAACTTCCGACCCGTTCCGTCAGTCTATTGTGCCCCACATATATTCTTGTCTTGATCTGCAAAACAACAGAATAATGCGAAACCAGTCAGTACGTAAGATCGATCACAGCCTTGTAGTGTGTAGGCATAAGGCACCTCGATCTTACTTACCACTGCCGCAGGCCGTGGTCCTGCAGTCCGAAGCCTTGCACACCGGGGAGCTACTGCGGCCACAGCTGCAGCGACGTCAATCCCTCCATCTCCGCGGCGAAGAAACCCCCGAAGACCGTCGTCGGTAACGCCATGCCTTCTGCGGCCACCGCCGGCGCCTCCACGGCAGCATGTTGGTGCCTGATTTCGTCTATCTGACAGAGTAAACCCACACGGATATTCAGGAACGCACGTAGTCAACACATATTCAGAACCCACACTATATAGCTGGCAGTAATATGGAAATTACCATGTGGCGCAGGCGACTGTTATGGTCCTCCAAGATGCGCACCTAATATCAGACGAACAAATCACATATCACATATCAGTGTTCTATATTTACCCTCAGAAAACACAATTGCAATTACCTTGTGATGTGATTCGTCCAGTTGCTGGTTCAGCACCTCTTCCTAGATCATCAGAACACTAGAATTATTGAAGGCTCGCGGTCACACTGATATGTAACCAGTGAATTTCATGCAGGGCATGTACATACCTTCCTTTCGAGGACTTTTCCCAGTGCACTCTCGAGCTGCTTCTGCAGATTGTCAAGCTCCTTGCTAGAGAGGGGTGACAGGTCATCTCCGGCCTGCCTCCTTATGATGGCCTTCAGTTGGTCACGCTCACGCCTCAGCCTTGCGATCTCCGGTGACATTTGCTGCACCTGCACGCACTAGAGATGCATCATATATATAGTTAGATCAATCAAGATGTGCTATCGTGCAGTTAATTATCACTGTACAAAATCTACATTAAAAAAATCATTGTACAAATGCATGTAGTGTATGTTTATTAACCTGATCATCATCTGTACCCTGGAGCTGGCCGTCGGTGATGCTGTTGTAACGCTGAATTAGCTCACTCCAGCTTAACAAATCACAAGTGAATATGTCACTACTAGTGTACGTACACTGGATATATGTAAGTAACTAAGTTTCAGTCATTCAGTATTTTCAAATTATGGTACGATTGTGCATTTGGAAGCTGTAAATGTAATGTACCTTTTGAACTTTAACAATTGAGATCAAGAAAACAATCTATAGCTAATTGAATATGAATCTGATCATGAATCCTAATCTGATTTTTTCTTTTGAAACAAGGACAAAAGATTTTGTCTTTATCTATTTATTGAGAAGAAGATGAGTCAGTTAATTAGAGGAAAACCAGACGACACCACGCCCACAGTAGGGAAACACCGGCCAACCCCCCCCCCCCCCCCCCCCCCCCCCCCGAACACAACAGAACATCCCACCGCCGAGGATGCATACAAGCGTTATTTTTTAGATCAATACGTACAAGCGTGATCGTAATCATTCCTCCACGAGGCAGCGACTCCGACTTCATCATAGACAATAACCAACCAGCGGCACAAAGTTCACATCGGTCTGTGCCAAACAGTTGGCACTGACGTCAAGGACAACACAACTCCAATTCCTGCTAATGATCAACAAAGGGGAAATGAGCGAGGTCGACGCCGATAGGGGCGGAGCAAGGAATTGGACATAAGGGGTTCGAGAAAATTTTCATGGATTTTGATACATAGTAAATTGGACTAGCGAAAATTTTCTGCCACCCCACCGCTGATGGGCACCGTCGTTGCCACACATGCCCTGATTGACCACTAGTCACTCTAGTTGGATACACACCAAAACGATGACCCCAAGAGGTTGTCACACCCAGTACCTTGGGCGAAGTGGATCTGGACGTTATAGGCCATGGGCCTGGTTGTCATGGGTTGTACAGGTAGAAGCCAACAAAAGGAGAAGCTGCGCGATGGGGCAAGGTCAGGTAATCGTTAAAAAAAGGGTTCCTCTGCTCTTTGTATCTCCTTCTTCCTCAAGGTGTGGCTGCTCTCCACAAGCGGCTTTGTATCCATCTCATGTCCCGGCAGTCGTTGGTGGCCACGGGATATTACGGAGGTGTCACGACGCCAAGCGCCGCCATCGTTTCGGTTCGGGGCGATATCGAGCTAAATTTAAACATCCAAATACAGCGGCTAGGACCATCCATCTTCTCTAATTATGCAGATAAAAAAAATTACATATGATAATATGCGGATGTGTGCGCCAATCAAACGATGCACATGCAGGGGCATTACGAAAATTACACATCTACAATTACATATAGCAACTTAAATAAACAAATCCAAAATAAGTTTACAGCCCGCCGGAATAAATCGCGATGAACAACCGTGAACGGGCTGCGCGTGGAACAACTGGATGAAGATGGACAGACAGAGGAGGTGCAAAGACCAGACCTGGTATCTTCGCTGCAGTATTCGAAGAGCTTGCCTCTCTCGGAGAAGATGAGGACGCCGAGGTGCGCGTCGCAGAGCACGGCGAGCTCGTGCGCCTTCTTCAGCAGCCCGCCGCGGCGCTTGCTGAAGGTCACCTGCCGCGTCACCTTGTCCTCGATCCTCTTCATCTGCACTTTACCACGCCCCATCTTCTTCCGGAATCCGGAGTGATGCTAGCTAGCTAGTACTGTAGGAGTCAAGAGAAGGAAGTGGTCTGGTCAGTAGTAGTCGCGGTGCCAAGTACTAGTACACACACCAGAAGAGGCTTGCATCAAAAGGGATGCACTGTAGCAATAGCGATTTTTACCTCGTGTTGTGTTAATTTTTACCTTGTGTCTATGGCAGGGGCAGTACTGTAAAGCTTGATAGATGCGGTGACTTCTTGTTTCTTCGGGGTTAAGTCTGAAACTGAAGTGAAGATCTGAAGGAGCGACCGAAGAGGCAGAGAGGGCAGAGGCTATATGTATATCCGTAGCTAGGTGGCGGCATGGTCTCCTCCGGTGAGTCCACGGCCACGCGCCTCCGTACTGACGGCATGCGGTGCAACTGCCAGGAAGCTTCGCAGTACGCACTAGTACTACTACGCGACTAGCTTTGACCACTTCATTTGCTCCCGACAGCAGCGAGCCCTCTGCAGGGTTGCAGCAGCCCAGTTCGTCCGTTCGATCGGGTCTGTCTGCCCGTCACGCACAAAATCCACGGACCTGAACGCCGGCAGACCGGAGTACAGGTACATTGCCACGTTGAAGCTGCTGCCTTGCACTTGCACGGCATATGAGAAGGGGACGACCATTCTGCAGTGCCCGCGCGACTGGCTCCCTCGACACGGGCGGCTTCCGGCACTGCCGATCTCGGCAACTCATCGGGCCAACGCGGCTCAGTCTGGGGCACGGAATGTTGCCGCTCGCGGCGAAAGCGAAAGCGTGCGTGACACGGCCGGTGACGACCAGGTAGTCCAGTACGTGTACACGTATGTGATAGGGGCGCACTGAGCGTACCGAATATCGTTCAGAACTCCAGCGAGAAACCTGTTGGCTCCCTAGCATCGCCGCCCGCTCGCAGCATCGGTAGCTGTTACCATAGCAGCACCGCCCGCTCCTTGCAGCACCAATATTCACCGCTGCTAGCCACTCGATCTCGCCGGTGGCACTATCTTCACCTGCACCTGATATGTATCCACTGCCAGAAACACAGGAGTTCTGGTATCTGAGGCTCTCTCCCTCGCCCCCGCGTGGCGACGGGGAGGTACCCTATTTCCGCCGCCCCCGCCAAGACCCCCTCCCCAATCTCCTCCTCCCCTCGCCGCCGTCGCCACAGGGCGCGACCGGGCTTTGCCTCGGTCGGCGTCGGCGGCGGCGGGGATCGATTGTCCCCTCTACGCGACGGGCTGGCGTGGGCCGGTTCGTCGGGAGTGGGCCTGGTGCTGCCGGGTATCAGGGCGTTTCCGGCTGCCGGCGCGTGGCGTCTGGGGCGGCGGAGATGCGGCGGACGGCATGGCAGGAGGTTGGTGACCAGCGGAGCGGCGAGGTGGCGGTGGTGGGGCGCCGCCGGCGGTTCTGGCGCTACGCGCCTAGGACGTGGTGCCGCTGGGGGCGATCTGGGCTTGGCCTCCAGATATCGCATCTGGGTGTGTCGGGCCCAGCCAGGCCGGCCATGGTGGTTTGACACTGGTCTTCCCCGTCGTTTATGTCGTTCTGCTGGGAGTGACCTCGCGGCGTCGGGGCTGGCGAGGCGAATAATGGTGGTGGTCCTTGGTTCTTTGTTCGCGCCAAGATGATGATCTACCGGATGATGGTACCCATCGAACTTGCTGGACGGTCGTGTTTCGGAAGGCTCCGCCGGCGAACTCCATTGGGCGTTTCATGCCTGGAGATTGCTGGATCGGGTGGTATTCGGTCGGACGCACCCATGTTTTATCTGACCGTTTGGTTTCAGAGGGAGCGCTTTGAAGCTCTGCTGGTTGTTATTATCATGGAGCATGTTCTCGTTCCATGGTGCTGGCGGAGAATGACATGGAAGGCGAGTTCTGAGGACTGGCAATGGTGGTTCGATTCTTTGTGCTGATGATGAATTGGCTTGGTGTTTCATGACTTGGAGCAGAAGCATGTAAGTGGGGGCGACAACATACATGAAGCCCAACGTCCTACCTTTCAGGGTGAAAATCCAAGATCTGGCCTTAATTGGTTGTGCCTGACAGTGGTCTTGTTGAAGACACTGTTCTGAGAGCGAGGACTATCTTCAGGATGAAAATCCAAGGTCTGCCCTTAATTGGTTGTGCCTGGCACTGTTCTTCTTGAAGGCGCTGCTTTTGAAGAATCGGACATCAGGTGTTGTTTTGGTGGTGGTTGTGCGGCAGCTGCAAGGACTGTAACTCTGTAGCGGGTCTTTTCTTTTTATTTCTTCTTCTTATTGTCTTTCGGCTGTGTGCATCCGTAGTAGCTTTGGTTATTGCGTTGCTGCAGAGGCTGGGTGTATTTTGTATCTCCGCGATATTAATATACACTCTTTATCTAAAAAATCTTCACCTGCACCTTGCAGCACCGCCGCCCACGGGCTGGCAGCACCACGGTCCACCGCTGACAGACAGCATCCAAAACCACGCTTGTAGCATCCTCAACTCCGGTGTCGACCACTGGTAGCGTTGGCATCCGTCACATGCAACACCGTCGTCCTGGTCTGGCAGGACCGTCGTCCCACTGCTGGCAGCAATACCGTCATGCTTCAGTAGCATCGCAGCTCACCGCAAGTAGCACCACCGTCCGCCGCTGAGAGCAACACCGTCCGGCGTCCGCTACTGAGAGCAAAGTGATCCTGCTACGGTAGCATAGCCCCTCACCGCTAGCAGCACCGTCGTCCGCCGCTAGCAAGACCGCACACCTCTTGTAGCAGCCATGCCTGCTCCCTGTAGCATCACCGTCGCCCGCCGCTTACTCCCTTGCAACTAGCACCACCAGACATCCATGGTAGCGCCACAAGTTGTCATTTGTAGCAACACCGCGCACCGCTTGTAGCACTTATGTCTCCTCCTTGTAGCATCGCCGCCGCCGACGAAAGCACCGCCGCCTGCTCCCTTGTAGTTGTAGGGCGCCAGGCATCACCGGTAGCACCAACGCACACCGTTTGTAGCAGCCTTGCCTGCTACTTGTAGCATCGCCGCCACCTACGGAAGCACCGCCGCCGAAGAGGCGAGGCTCGACCAGCGGCGAATCGCCTCCTGGCAGCGTTGATGATGACCTCCGCAACGCCAGTGCGTTAGCGAACAAGTTGATAAGAGGAAGGGATTTGGCGGTGGAGCATGGCTACACGCAGCCGTCGCTGGTTAATGGTTGAGGCACCGGCAGCAATAGCATGAGCTGGAAGCAACGATGGTGCAGCCTGGAACGAAAATCGTTGGGAAAGGTGTGGAGGATGGGGAAGAAGGAACGTGGGTGGGGCCACATATGTCGCTCGACTTGTTTCATTCAGTTACCCAAGGGGTACGTGGCAGTCGTAGGAACCGGGGGATGCGAGTCGTGCGATCCCCCGGATGAACGTTAGTGTTTCCCTATGTGATATACTGATATCAGTAGTTCGCACGGACGATCAGGTAACAAATTTTGCGCGTGCTCTGCTGGCCAGCCAACAACGCCGTACGTATCCGGTCAAAGCGTGCTGATTCTACAGTACTAATCTGTTCATAAATGTAAGACGTTTTAGAGATTTCAAAATGGAGTAGATACACACCATAGTAAATGAATCTACACACTAAAAGTAGATTAGATACATATTAAAATGGATGAATCCGTTAAAAGGTAAAACGTCTTATATTAATAAACGGAGGGAGTAGTACTGTACTTCGAAGTAATGGTCGTCGAGACGTGGACAACGTCTCAAAAATCTGAATCATCTGATCGGTGCAATGGATCATCTCTTCAGCAATGTGGCCGGCGCTCACACTGTTGTAGCTTTTCTGCCTCTCAACCAAAATTTGGAGGATTCTTACCAACAACTCAATTCCATTTTCAACTAATTTAATTGTGGTTATGTATTTCGGTTGAAATCCATACATGATAGAACAGAAATTCTCGATGTACGTACCGAACACTTGTTCATTAATGCTCCAGGGCAATATAAAAGGGTTATTTATCAGCGTGCCCTCAGATGTGGTCATGTACTCAGTTTTGCCCTCAGCTGCGAATCGTCCTCAGTTTTGCCCCTAGTTTGTCCACACGAACTCGTACCGTGAGTATTTGCCGTCTCCGTCAGGTCAATGCATTTGACTCGGCACTTCCAGGTGGGACCATGCGGCAGGCGAAGAGGGGTGGGACCATGCGGTAGGCGAAGAGGAGACCATGCAGGACCTTCCAGGTGGGACCAGGTGGGACCATGCGGTAGGCGAAGAGGAGACCATGCAGGACCTTCCAAGTGGGACCAGGTGGGACCATGCGGCAGGCGAAGAGGAGACCATGCATGCGCGGCACGTCGGGGTGCAGCGCAGACCGGCATGCACAGGCGGCGGCGCGGACCGGCATGCACACGCGGCGGCGCGGACCTAGACCTCGGCGGCGCGGACCGGCATGCACAGGCGGCGGCGCGGACCGGCATGCACGCGCGGCATGCGCGCCAGGTCGGGTGCAGCGCGCCGGCACGGACCGGCATGGACGCAGATCTCACGCTATCTCGCGTGTCGCGTCAACTCCATTAAGCGGGCATTGATTCAGCGACGGCTCGACGCCAGGCCGGGTGCAGCAACTGCACGGACCGACATGCAGGCGCGCCGGCACGGAAGTTGACGACGCCGCTCGCACGCGTCTCGCGACTCCCGTCTCCTGGATTCAGAACCGCATCGTAGGGTGCAGCCACAGACTGATACAGGCGCGCAGCCGTGTCCTCTCACGCGTAGCCACGGACGCAGACGGCCTGGCGCGCGTCGTCTGCAGGCGTGTGCGTGAGCTTTTGGGCTAGCTATCACCTCTTTGCGTTAATGCACGCATGCAGGCCGGTCACGTCGCATCCTAGCTGCCTAGTTAACGCAGAGGTTTTCTGCAGGCGTGTTTCCTTGACTTTGGAGTATTTTTGCAGTCACCGCATTGATCGCAACGTAGCCCGCGCGGCTGCGGCTGCCTACGAGTTTCACACAGTTGTGCCCGTTGCTTCTATCTACCCCAATTAATTCCCACGCCTCATCGGGTCTTTAAATCGTGCCGATCCAACTTTCCTTCTTCTCATCCCTCTCCAGCCCCATTGCCTCCTCCTCCCCCACCATGTCGACGTACTCTTTCCCTTCCAGCCCCGAGTCCGTGAGCGACGAGGACAACCACCCAAAGGCTCGCCCCTGGTGGGCGGCGCCGCCGAAGCCTCCAAAGCGTGGGCGTCGCCAAGGACGCGTGCGACGCACCGCCCGGGTCAAGGAGGTGGGCCCCTTCGTCCACAACCCCGACCCCGACGAGGTTCGGCGGAGGACCGAGTCCCTCTCCGACGACGAGGCCACCAGCCGCCGCCTCGCCATCCTGGAGAAGGAGGAGAAGAAAGAAATCGCCGCCGAGGAGAAGAAAGAAGGGTCTCGTAGCCGGAGTGTTTGGGACAGGGCCGAGAAGCGGCTCCGGGGGTACGTACTCCAGCACCGCCGAACCTCCACCACCGCCGAGAAGCGGTCGAGGGCGGCGGCGGCGGCGGCGGCGTCGGCGTCGGTGTCAGCGCCGGCGGTTGGCCGCCAGACGGAAGGGCGCCCGCAGACGAAGGGGTGCCAGCGGTTAGGTTTAGGGCCCCTTATATTTAGGGCCCTATATGAATGTTGTTTTTCTTTTCTAGTTTAATATTAATATATGTAAGGGTACCCTATATGTAATGGTGTTTGCAAATATTTGTGCTTGGGTATATGAATGTTCGTGCTAATATAATGTACTCCCTCCGTCCTAGTTTATAAGACTCATCTTCAAAACCCATATTAACATTAAATTTCCTGGTTTTTGAACAAAATTAAAATCACTAACTTCTTTGCTAACAAGTCATAAGTGAAAAGTTAGCTTCTTTACTAACAAGTCATAAGTGAAAAGTTAGAAATTTTGTAGAGATTTGATTATGTTGTTTACTTTTTTTTAGAGACAACACAAATATAACACGACATGTATTTTAGACCACATAAAATGAAGTACAACACGACATAGATATATTGTACTCCCTCCGTCCCAAAAGGATGTCATTTATTTATCTAAAGTTGAATGTATCTAGACACTATTTAGTGGTTAGATACATTCAAATTTGGACAAAGAAATGACATCCTTTTTGGGACGGAGGTAGTAGTAGAAATAAAACACAACCATAGCATACATAGATGGGTACACAACACTACATAGATAGAGCTATCTTATATAGACTTGTTTAGAGTTCGATAATAGAGCGATGGGTTCAAATGAGCATAATTAATTCAAAAAAATCAAAAAGACATGAAACCAACGCACAATGTTGTTATATGTGACATAGTTGCTATAAAAAAATATAAACATGGTTTATGGATAGTTGATTGAAAAAGGTTTCCACAAAAGAGCTATCTTGTATAGACTTGTTTAGAGTTCGATAATAGAGCGATGGGTTGAAATGAGCATAATTAATTCAAAAAAAATCAAAAAGACATGAAACCAACGCACAATGTTGTTATATGTGATATAGTTGCTCCTCGAATTTATTTGGATCATTTAGACAAGGTCGAATTTTTCATGAAATTACAAATGGGGGTGTTTATCCTAGCTTCGGACCTCATTTGAAGCACATTTCTCATGAGAATAGAGTGATGGATTCAAATGAGCATAATTAATTCAAAAAAAATCAAAAAGACATGAAACCAACGCACAATGTTGTTATATGTGATATAGTTGCTATAAAAAAATTGAAAATGGCTCATGATTTCCACGCTAATAAAAGTACAAATTTAATGTTTGACCTTCATTTGGACTTGAAACACATATACGTAAACATGCTAAGAAATAGCACAAATGATGCATATGAATTTTTTTTTACAAAATTTTGGGTGTTCAGTGAACACCCATGACCATGTGTGGATCCGTCCCTGCTAGGGCAACTCCATCTTCACGAGCGCGGCAAACTACGTGCTCTCCCGCGCATGCATGCAGACGCTGAGACGAGCGCGGCAACAATTTCTGGGCCTCTTCTATCTTTGTGGGCCTTTCATAGTCAACATCATGGACCGGCCCAACCTAGCTTGGCCCTATCGATTTGGGCCCAAGAACTCATTATATTTTTTTTTCATTTGCGCTCGTTGTCTGACGAAACTGATGAAACTGAAAGTGTCAATAACTGATAAGAACACCAGATCAACAGAGAGAATGATGGTAAGCAATAATTAACTGACGAAACTGATGTTAAGTAACAATTAACTGATACAGACCCAGTTTAAGCAACACAAGAGCACCAGATCGACACTAATAACATCTCTAACGACTGACGACTAGTAAGTAAGCAAATCCTAGAGCAATTACACAAAAGTAAAATCCTAAAGCAATGAGATTCGACTGCTTCTTCAATTCAGTCAGCTGCCTCAAGTTCTTGTTCATCTTCTTTAGTTCCCCCTTCAGATCCCCAACTTCCCCAACTGTCGGAGCAACACTATCAGGCAGATTGAGCTCCCTGGTTGCGACACCATTAACAGGAATCGAGGCCTGCCCTGTAAACCCAACCCGCCGAACATACTCATCTAGCCATTCGAAATGGTCGCATTTCGTCACAATCTGAAACGAAAAGATGAACCCTAAATTTCAGAGCAAAGAGAAAGAAAAAAAACAGAGCAAAATCATGAGATCTAACCTGCCCCTCTGGCTTGCTCTCGCATTTCACGAACTCTCGCCCGCGGTTGCCATTCTTGTTTGACTGTGAAGTCAACCGTACCAATGGCGCGACGCGTTCGCAATCAGGACATGGCAACATGGGCACTGGACCATGCTGGGGCCACGAGGGGAGGGAGGTTGAACTAGAGAACGACATATCTCGTCGCCGGAGAAGAAGAATCGCAGAAGAAAGGGGAGACAGGGTACAATGGTGGGCGCGCTCGAGCTTCCTTGTGTGTGGGTGGAGAAGGAGGGTGGTTGGGGCCCACAATTGGTCGGAACCGCCTGTTTTCAGCGGCCAATCAGGTGGCTGGAACCAACCTCTCACGGATCGCCATCGGAATCCTTCTAGAAGACCGTATCTGAGGGCTGTCGTTTGGCACCAGGGTTTGATCGGACGGTTAGGGTGCGACGGTAGGGTATGATCAGATGCTGCGCTAGGGTTTCAAATGAGCATAATTAATTCAAAAAAAATCAAAAATACATGAAACCAACGCACAATGTTGTTATATGTGATATAGTTGTTATAAAAAAATATAAACATGGTTTATGGATAGTTGATTGAAAAAGGTTTCCACAAAAGAGCTATAGAGCGATGGGTTCAAATGAGCATAATTAATTCAAAAAAAATCAAAAAGACATGAAACCAACGCACAATGTTGTTATATGTGATATAGTTGCTATAAAAAAAATATAAACATGGTTTATGGATAGTTGATTGAAAAAGGTTTCCACAAAAGAGTTATCTTGTATAGACTTGTTTAGAGTTTGATAATAGAGCGATGGGTTCAAATGAGCATAATTAATTCAAAAAAATCAAAAAGACATGAAACCAACGCACAATGTTGTTATATGTGACATAGTTGCTATAAAAAAATATAAACATGGTTTATGGATAGTTGATTGAAAAAGGTTTCCACAAAAGAGCTATCTTGTATAGACTTGTTTAGAGTTCGATAATAGAGCGATGGGTTCAAATGAGCATAATTAATTCAAAAAAAATCAAAAAGACATGAAACCAACGCACAATGTTGTTATATGTGACATAGTTGCTATAAAAAATATAAACATGGTTTATGGATAGTTGATTGAAAAAGGTTTCCACAAAAGAGCTATCTTGTATAGACTTGTTTAGAGTTCGATAATAGAGCGATGGGTTCAAATGAGCATAATTAATTCAAAAAAAATCAAAAAGACATGAAACCAACGCACAATGTTGTTATATGTGACATAGTTGCTATAAAAATATAAACATGGTTTATGGATAGTTGATTGAAAAAGGTTTCCACAAAAGAGCTATTTTGTATAGACTGTTTAGAGTTCGATAATAGAGCGATGGGTTCAAATGAGCATAATTAATTCAAAAAAAATCAAAAAGACATGAAACCAACGCACAATGTTGTTATATGTGATATAGTTGCTCCTCGAATTTATTTGGATCATTTAGACAAGGTCGAATTTTTCATGAAATTACAAATGGGGGTGTTTATCCTAGCTTCGGACCTCATTTGAAGCACATTTCTCATGAGAATAGAGTGATGGATTCAAATGAGCATAATTAATTCAAAAAAATTCTTAGTCTAAATAGCGTTGGGGCTTCAACAGAAATACAAGATTATTCAACAAAAATACAACATTATTCAACAGAAATACAACATCATTTCGATCTAACTTAGTCTTAATAGCGTTTGGGCTTCTTTGTGATCCTTGGCTGTTTTGCCACCACTTTGCTCCTTGTGCTCATTGCGATCCTTGGCTGTTTTGCCACCACTTTGCTCCTTGTGCTCATTGCGATCCTTGGCTGTTTTTCCATCACTTTGCTCCTTGTGCTCATAGCTTCTTGTCTTCTTCTCTTCTTTGAAACTACATCAGAGCTGTACAAAACATAAAGGTTAGTGAGATCATGATAAATGAAAAATCAACACTAGCGAGATCATGGCATGATTTACATACGAATCTGAAAATGAAACGTCGACTGTATCATCATTTGGAGCGGATCAACATTTCGAGCATCCAGTGGATCATCGAGTGGATCATCATTTGGAGCATCCAGTGGATCATCGACTGGATCATCCATTGGAGCATCGAGTGGATCATCGACTGGATCATCAATTGGAGCATCATCTGAATCACTTGGCTGCTGACCATCATTTTCAAATGCTGCATCCGGCTGCTGACCATCATTTTCAACATCAATACTCTCTCCAAACCCTGGATCTACTGCGTTATCACAATATTTGCCGAAATGACCAGACCCACCACACCTTGTGCACTTACGCATCCTCGCTCCAAGTCCACCTCCTTCACTGCGACGTCGGTGTCGACTCTTCCTCGGTCTACCTGCAGCTCTCTTCAGAACTGGAGCACAAAGTTTGAATCCAGGGTCCACTTTGTCCCATTGCTGTTTTCCCTCCAAAGCAGGTAAGGCATGTGCATATGTGGCTTTGAACATTGCAACAAAGTAGTAGTCATGCACATACTGCTGTATATTCCCTGCTGGACCTTGGAGAGAAGTGATGAAAAACAAGGCATGAATGCATGGCAACCCAGTTATCTGCCATTGCCTACAACTGCAAGTTTTAGCTTGTAAATCCACTGGATATCTCCATTCTTTGTTCTGTTTATCCAGGACTGATACCTCTGATGTGATATCCGAGATAAATCTCATGTTCATTATCAAGCCTTCTGTTTTTTGCTTCAATACCTTCATCACAGCCGGGATAATAATGTGGCCCATGAATTTTGCCGCAGCTATTCCAGCACGAATATGAAATTTCTCGGCGTATTCTATCCTTATCCTGTCAATCAAATCCACCAAATAAAGATCCTTTAGTTTCCGGATCGTTGAGTTGAAAGACTCTGCAAGATTATTGTGCACATAGTCAACTTTGCTCAGTTCACTGAATTGGCTTCTGGCCCTTAACTTCGAGTGGTGTGTTTCCAAGTATTCCTTCACTTTGTCATTCATGTATAACTGCCTCATGTGGTAGTTGTGCTTCCTCACACTGCAATTCAAAGATGCTCGCCATAAATTGTCGGTAAAAAACTTTCCTTTGAATTTCTTCACAAAATTTGCAGCAAGGTGACGCATGCATTCCCTATGCTCTACTCCTGGGAACACATTGTCCACGGCCACTTCCAAACCCTTGCATGCATCTGTGTGAATTACCAACCCATTGGGATGTGAAATAGCCCGGCGCAGATTCTGCAAAAACCATGTCCAGCTATCCGTAGACTCTGTCTCCAGCACACCGTAGGCAACTGGAAAAACAAAATTATGTGCATCAACTGCACAAGCTGCTACTAACAGTCCTTTAAACCTCCCTGTGAGAAAAGTAGCATCAATAGCCAAATAAGGCCTGCAGCCTACCAAAAAAACCCATGCGACAAGCTTCAAAGCACACAAAAACCCTCCTAAAGCATTCCTTGGTCCTTGTCACTCCCTTCAATGTGTACTCCACGGAGTGGTGATCAATTTCAACAATATTACCTGGGCTTGTCCTCTCCACTTCAGCTTTGAATGAATACAACAATTCAAAACTTTCATTCCACTTACCATAGATAGATTCCATAGCTTTTTGTTTACCACTGAACACCCTCATGTATGGTAATTCTATCTTGAACTTGTCTTTGATGTTTTTCTGCAATTCCTTTGTCCCCACTTGATGGTTTTCTGCCATCCACTTTTTTACTTCATCCGCCACCCATCTTGACTTGGCTCTACCGATTGTTTCCTTCCTAAGGGTTGATTCTTGGCTTGTGTGGCCAAAAGGGTTCACTTTGACCTAAATATTGGTGCTACCGCGCATTTTAGATGCGTGCATCCTCCATGGACAATCCTCAGTCACACAGTGCACGGTGTAACGCTTTTTATCGCTCTTGTCAACTTTAAACGCACGTTCTGCCTTAATGCAGTACGTCACAAGTGCATTTCTACACTCAGCCATGGAAGCAAAAATGGAATCTTCTTCCATATGAGGGTTCTCAGGGTCCCATTCAACAGGTGGCCGGTCTTCCTCCTCTTCAAGGTCATTGTCAGACTCACCTTGGATAACAGGCCGAGATGTCTTAAATTCTGAAAAACATCAGAATATAGCCTCTCTTCTTCATCCGCAGAAATGTAGGCATCAGACTCCACTTCAACAGGAACCCTTCTTTTCCCAGTGCCCACACTTGACGAGCCAACACGTCGAGATGGATTTGTACTGTTCTGGCTAGAGTTGGCATTACGACGAGATGGTTCTGCCCGACAAGATGAACCCACCACCATCTGTCCAACTGCTGGCACAACCACATCATTTTGCAGCCTCACATTAAAATTCTCTGCCTCCTTATGCTTAGCAAACATGGTAGCGAGCTCTTCATCATTACTAATTTGGACCCAATCTTTCCCCCCATCAAAGTATCTAAATTCCACTTCATCATGCAAACCCCAAGGATATGGGCTGCAAATTACCTCCCCAAATTGTCTGAAACTCCAATTACAATCCATTGGCAACGTATAACTGAAACCTCCTTGGAATTTCTTCTTATTGTTTGCATCGACGACGTACCGGTCCCTTCTAATGTTCACCAAGAAAGCAAACCGCAACTCCATCCTAACCCATGAAAAAAAAAACAGAGATGCAATCAGCTGCAAATCAATGGCATCCATGTCGAATCGACAATTCAAAGCTCAGTACTTACCCATCGGGAACCCAATCGTGGACGCGGAGTGTCTCCGTAGCCAGGTCGCCGCCGCTCGCCATTGCGTCGAGCAGGTGGCGGAACGAGCGCCTCACCAGCGGCGTCGCAGGACGGTGGCGGCGGAGCAGGTGGCCATGCGGAACGGCTGCGGCGGTGCAGGTGGTGCTGGACGCGGCGCAGATGGGTGCTGCTGGCGGCGACACAGGTGGTGCTGGCGGTGGTTCAGGTGGCGGTGGCGGTGGATGTGGTGGCGGTGGATGTGGTGGTGGTGGCGCCGCAGGTGGTGGTGGCGCCGCAGGTGGTGGTGGCGCCGCAGGTGCTCGTGGCGCCGCAGGGGGTGGTGCGGCGGTGGTGGCGGCGATAGCGGCAGCGCACGACCGCGGGTAGCGACAGCACACGACGGCGGGTCGGGAGGCTCGGGTGTGGGCGATTCAGAAAATTCAACTCACTGGGCGGTCCCACCTGTAAGCTCCGGACCCACTTCAAACTCACTGGGGCGGTCCCACCTGTAAGCTCCGGACCCATTTCAAACTCACTGGGCGGTCCCACCTGTAAGCTCCGGACCCACTTCACTAACGCCAGCAGACGGAATCGACTTCAAACTCCCGTTTCGACCTCTCCATAGTAGGTGGGCACGAGGTAAGGGCAAAACTGAGCACCATTAATCAGCGCTAGGGGCAAAACTGAGTAGTTGAAGTCCTCTGTGGGCAATTCGATAAATGACCCAATATAAAATTACCAATCTTATTTTCAAATTTCTAAATTGCATTTAACATCGAGAGTTCACACTTGAGTATGCCCGACTATAAGGACGGAAATCATTGGGATTTGGAAATGTCGTCCCAGCCCAAAGATGCCTTCTCCGTAACGCACTGCTATGGGATAGCCGATGGACTGTTTAGTGTAGGATCGTTTTGGGCTACATATTGTCATGTCTCTGGCTTTGAGCAAAGAATTTAGGGAAGAATACAAATACTTTCATGAACTAGCATTGTATCTATAAGTGAGTTAAACTTGTTAGGATGCCACTCATCTTGACACATTTAACAAGAAAATATTTAGTACGCAAAAAACAGCAAAAATTAGAAAAATAATAAGAATTATACCCCACAAAAGTGAATAAATTAAACACTTGGATTGGTTTCATACGTTACGCATATATTTAACTCCTCCAAATGTCCTACAAGGTAGAATGCAAGTATTTATAAGTAGAGTAAATAGTACCCCTCTCTTCCATAATATAAGATGTTGTTACAAATATTGGTTGGTAATAACGAGAGACGACAAATGGAACCTGAGCTACACGGACCTTGATTTTTGCAAAATTCGAAATTGGTATTTGTAAGTTGCAAAAAATTCGGCAAAATAAATCTAGGGATAGATAATGTTGCGATCTACCATCGTGCAGAATTTCAGTCCAAAATTCGTTTTATTATGGGCTGAGCAAAATAAAAAAAATAGGTGGATCTGAGCATCGTGAACAGTACACATTTTCAAATGTTGAAAATTGTCAGATTTGTGTTTTTGTGTAACCCATAATATAAGAAAGTTTGGATTAAAAATTTGCATGAGGGTATATCTCATCATTATCTATCCCTAGAATTTTCGCACTACTATGGGGTAGCTGATGGACCGTTTAGTGTAGGATCGTTTTGGGCTGCATATGTCATGTCTCTGGCTTTGAGCAAAGAATTTAGGGAAGAATACAAATACTTTCATGAACTAACATTGTATCTATAAGTGAGGTAAACTTGTTAGCATGCCACTCATCTGGACACATTTAAAAGCAAATATTTCACACACAAAAAAAGCAAAAATAGAAAAATAACAACAATTAGACCCCCCCAAAAGTGAAGAAATTACACACTTGGCTTGGTTTCATTAAGTTACGCATACATCTAGCTCCTCCAAATGTCCTACAAGGTAGAATGCAAGTATTTCTAAGTCGAGTAAATAGTACCCCTCTGTTCCATAAGATAAGATGTTGTAACAAATATTGGTTGTAAGAATGAGACACTAGTAGAAAATAGGGATTCGGTTTTGCCCTTTTGTCCCGGAAGAATAAAGAACCGGGACCAAAGGGGGCATTGGTCCCGGTTCCATCGGCCGGGGCGCCGGGGACCTTTGGTCCCGGTTCTATTTGGACCTTTGGTCCCGGTTCGTGGCTGGAACCGGGACCAAAGGGTTAGCACATGCGGCTGGCATTTGCCGCAGCCGTGGGACCCCCGGCAGGGAGCCTTTGGTCCCGGTTTGTGGCTGGAACCGGGACCAAAGGTCTTCCCTGCACATATATCATCTTCCACCCGCGGCCACCACCATTTTGAGCTCGAGTTCATCACTCATTTCTCCTCCATTTCCTCTCCCTCACTCAAGTTAAACCCCATTTTTTTGCACCACTTGTGAGGATTAAAGGCACCCCATCTATTCAAGGGTTAGCAACATCATCCTTTCCTCCGAAGTTGCAAATTTAGCTCATTTCATTGCTAGTTTAGCTCATTTCATTTTTTGTAGTGCTAGCTAGGTGTTTGATGAAATGCCTAAGTTAGAGAGTTTATTTTTTATTTGCATTTTGAGCTAAAATTAATTTATTATTTGTGGATTTTAGTGTCGTCCCGTCCTCACCGCCGTCGATAGCCCGCGTCGTCCCGTCACCGGCACCACCTCGGTGAGCTTTTTTTCTTTATCTTCTATTTTAAGAAAAATGGCATGTATGATTTAAAAGCATATTTATTTTTTGTATATTTTTCTTATGTTTTTTTTATATGTATAGTGTCATGGTTTTGATATCCGGCCCCGTCGGCCCTCGTCCGGTCTATGATTCGGATGTGGTATATTTTCATAACTATTTGTTTCATTTCGTGTTTAAAACAACTATACCTACCAACTTGACATAGACACTTTTATCTAGGAGGTAGTTGAACCGGAAATTCCAACCGACCCTATTGTCGAGTTTTTTGTAAAAGGAAACAATGATTTGAAAGCAAAATTGGAAAGAAGTGAAGATCTTCGTCTGCAATGCCTAGAAGAGAAGATGAAATTGGAGTTGAAGCTTGCCGACATCATCGACGAACACGAGTTCAAGCTTGCCGACGTCGCACATGCCCATGAGATCAAGATGGATGCAATGCGCTTGAAGATTAAAAAGATTAGAAAATATGCCATTAGTCAGGAGGCTTGGTACCATTATGTTGTTGGTTCAGTAGTTACCTTAGTTGCGATTTTGATCGCATTTGGTGTTGGATTTAAATTATTTAGATAGTTGTATGTTAGTTTCAATTAATGTATGTTTTATGAGGACTATGCATTACAATTACTTTACTTTGGTTTTAATGTGATGAACTTGTATTAATTAATTTGGTCACTATTATATACTCTTGATGTAGTGCAATAGTTTTTGATATATTTATATAATGCAGATGAGCCGGCAATGGATGTACAGTGACCGACGATTTCCCGACTATATTAATGGCATGCATTATTTTCTCCGTGTGGCTGAGAAAAACAAGCCGTCGAATGGTTTTATTTCTTGTCCATGTAGCGTCTGCAAGAATACGCATGATTACTCTACCTCAAAAACCATTCACGTCCACCTGTTGCAGCATGGTTTCATGTCCGGTTATAATTGTTGGACCAAGCACGGAGAAAGAGGGGTTATAATGGAAGAAAATGAAGAAGAAGAGGATAATGACAACTATCCTACGTTCACCGAAGACCGTGATACTGCAATGGGGGAAGACGAAGCTGAAGAAGAGCCCATTGTTGATGAGCACGATGATCATTTTGGTCGGGCCATTCTTGATGCACAGATAAACAGCGGAAGTGAAAACGAGAGGTTGAAGTTGGAGAGCATGTTAGAAGATCACAAGAAATTGTTGTACCCAACTTGCGAAGATGGCCAAAAAAAGCTTGGTACCACGCTGGAATTGCTGCAATGGAAGGCAGAGAATGGTACATCTGACAAGGGATTTGAAAAATTGCTAAAAATAATAAAAAAGATGCTTCCAAGGGATAACGTATTACCCCCCAGTACGTACGAAGCAAAGAAGGTTGTCTGCCCTCTAGGATTAGAGGTGCAGAAGATACATGCATGCATCAATGACTGCATCCTCTACCATGGTGAGGAGTACGAGAATTTGAATGCATGCCCGGTATGCGGTGCATTGCGGTATAAAATAAGGCGAGATGACCCTGGTGATGTTGAGGGTGAGCCGTGCCCTAGGAAGAGGGTTCCTGCCAAGGTGATGTGGTATGCTCCTATAATACCACGATTGAAACGTTTGTTCCAAAACAAAGAGCATGCAAAGTTGTTACGATGGCACAAAGAAGACCGTTTGAAAGACCTGATGTTAAGACACCCCGCCGATGGGTCGCAGTGGAGAAAAATCGACAGGGAGTTCCCGGAATTTGCAGCTGACGCAAGGAACTTAAGATTTGGGCTAAGTACAGATGGCTTTAATCCTTTCGGGGAGCAGAGCTCCAGTCATAGCACCTGACCCGTGACTCTGTGTATTTATAACCTTCCTCCTTGGTTGTGCATGAAGCGGAAGTTCATTATGATGCCAGTGCTCATCCAAGGTCCGAAGCAACCGGGCAACGACATTGATGTGTACCTGAGGCCATTGGTTGAAAAACTTTTACAGTTGTGGCGTGACGAAGGTGTACCTATGTGGGATGAGCACGAACAAAAGGAATTTGACCTACGAGCGTTGCTGTTTGTAACCATCAATGATTGGCCTGCTCTTAGTAACATTTCAGGACAGTCAAACAAGGGATACAATGCATGCACGCACTGTTTAGGTGAGACTGAAAGTATACATATGGGAAACAAGAATGTGTACCTGGGGCATCGGCGATTTCTTACAAAAGGGCATGCCATAAGAAAGAATGGCAAGCATTTCAAAGGTGAGCCAGATCATCGGACGAATCCTAAATTACCTAATGGTGATGTTATATATGACATGGTCAAGGACTTAAAAGTAATCTTTGGAAAGGGTCCTGGCAGTCTATCTGTTTCGAATGACGCTGATGGACACGTGCCCATGTGGAAGAAGTGCTCTATATTTTGGGAGCTACCCTATTGGAAAATACTGGAGGTTCGCTCTGCAATCGACGTGATGCACGTGACGAAAAATCTATGCGTGAACCTACTA
The DNA here is from genome assembly GCA_012064385.1 of Puccinellia tenuiflora. Classification (NCBI taxonomy): domain Eukaryota; kingdom Viridiplantae; phylum Streptophyta; class Magnoliopsida; order Poales; family Poaceae; genus Puccinellia; species Puccinellia tenuiflora. Next base: position 573,747 of record QRDG01000160.1, on the reverse strand, counting down.
AGCTTCTTGGGCGTGTATGGGAAAACAAAAGATACACCGGAATCACGACAGGACCACCAACGTATGCACGAACGAGACGACCACCTGAATCCAGATAAGTATCAAGGTCTTGCCAGCTACGCTCTTACCAAAGAAGAGAAGGAGATCTTTTTTGAAGTCCTGAGCAGTATCAAGGTCCCGTCTGGTTTCTCGTCGAATATAAAGGGAATAATAAACATGGCAGAGAAAAAGTTCCAGAACCTAAAGTCTCATGACTACCACGTGATTATGACACAATTACTTCCGATTGCATTGAGGGGGCTTCTACCGGAAAATGTTCGAGTACCCATTGTGAAGCTATGTGCATTTCTCAATGCAATTTCTCAAAAGGTGATCAATCCATTAACTCTACCAGGTTTACAGAGTGAGGTGGTCCAATGTCTTGTCAGCTTCGAGTTGGTGTTCCCACCATCCTTCTTCAATATTATGACGCACCTCATAGTTCACCTAGTCGAAGAGATTAACGTTCTCGGTCCTGTATTTCTACACAACATGTTCCCCTATGAGAGGTAATTGAGTTTTGTGTTGACTTTATTCCTGACCTTAAGCCGATCGGTGTTCCTCAATCGCGCCATGAGGGGAGACTGCGTGGAATAGGCACACTAGGAAAGAAAGCAATAATGTGTAAGGACTGGGATTCTTTCAATCAAGCACACTACACAGTTCTACATAATTCCATCTTTGTGGCTCCGTATATCCAGGAACACATGAATATTTTACGCTCTAAATGCCCGGAGCAGCCTGGAGAATCGATTGAAAGAGAACACATGAAGACTTTCAGCGGGTAGTTGCAAACACGTCTCATTAATGACAACACTGTTGAAGAACAATTATACTTGTTGGCCAAAGCACCATCGTCGACTATATTGACTTTTCAAGGGTACGAGATAAATGGGAATACATTTTACACGACCGACCAAGATAAGAAGAGCACCAACCAAAACAGTGGTGTTCGCTTTGATGCAACAAACAACAATGGGAAAAAAGACACATATTATGGTTACATAGAGCAGATATGGGAACTTGACTATGGACCTTCTTTCAAGGTACCTTTGTTCAGGTGCAAATGGTTCAACCTGGAAGGCGGGGTAAATGTAGACCCAAAGTACGGAATGACTACGGTGGATGTCAAAAATCTTGGGTACGACACCGATCCATTCGTCCTAGCCAATGACGTGGCCCAGGTTTTCTATGTGAAGGACATGTCTTCCAGACCGAAAAAAAGAAAAGATAAGCAAGCGAATACATCATACGATGAGCCAAAGTGCCACATAGTTCTTTCAGGAAAAAGAAACATCGTAGGAGTGGAGGACAAGACGGACATGTCGGAAGATTACAATAATTTTCATGAAATTCCCCCCTTCACGGTGAAAACTGACCCAACCATCGCGTTGAATGATGAAGATTGTCCATGGTTGCGGCGCAATCAGAAGAAAGGGACACACACGAAGAAGAAAGGGACACACACTAGATAGGGATGTTGGTGGTGATGTGTAATAATTAATGTATTAAACCTTTTATCAAATGCACACGGTTTCCCCGTCATACAGCCCAACGGTGGCTCGTGAGTGCCTGCATATCAAATGCACCGTTGGGCTGTATGACGGGAATCCGAATGATTTGTATTCGGTCGATGAACTGAAGTATTTTGTAGATAGAACAGCCGCAAGTATTTTGTTGAGGGCTGTGAAGTGAGCAGCAAATCGACCTTCGATCCAAGCAGCTGCAAGACTTCTTTGATGATCTAACGACCATCCCAAAAAGTGTTGGGAATGTTGTAGATCATCAGAGCGCCTTGCAGCTACTTGGATCCGACTGAGGGGCATGGCTACCACTTCCACCACCACCACTCCCACCTCCTCGGCAATTCATCATTGTGTCACCCTAATCCAGTGGTTGGATTCAACCTACCCGAGGGCTTGTGTTAGGGAACATGCCAGCGGGTAAGCTAAATCCAACCATTGGGTTCGGTGGCAAAGGTAGACACTCGTTGTGTGCCGTTTCGCTGCAGGGACGTCGCTATTTATAGGCGTGTGCTTATGATCCAACGGCTCACAAGCGCTCTAAAGAAACACACCCCTGATCCAACGGCTCACAAGCGCTTGAAAGAAACACACGATCCGTGTGCTTCTTTAGTCCCGGTTGGTAACACGAACCGGTACTAAAGGCCCTGATCCAACAGCTCACAAGCGCTCGAAGGAAACACACGATCCGTTGGTCGCGGTTGGTAACACCAACCGGGACCAAAGGCCCGCTGGGCTTCTGAGCCGTTGGATCTCAAGCAGAAGATATGGCACACATATCAACGCTCCTTTAGTCCCGGTTCAATCTACCAACCGGGACTAAAGATGAAGAGTTGCCCTGATCTTTTAGCTATAAATACCAAACATGACCGAGGAGGAGATGAAGAACAAGAGTACGGCAACAGCGGAGATGTTCCCTGGCATTATTGTGTTTGTCCTTGTTCACCGGCCAGCCATTGGAGCCACCTCCTGTAGGTCGGTGAATAAGGACAACACAACGACGCTGTTGGAAACACAAGCCCTCAGGTAGGTTGAATCGAACCACTGGATTAGGGTGACACAATGATGAATTGCCGAGGAGGTGGGAGTGGTGGTGGTGGAAGTGGTAGCCATGCCCCTCGGTCGGATCCAAGCAGCTGGAAAAAAGTCCAACCTGTCGATCTACCCCTTTGACCGGCGCCAAGAGGGGGTAGACGCATTAACTTTTTTGTCTGGTTGTGTTAGTTTGGTACATAGAACCAATGTGAACCAACAATCCATGTGCTAGCTATCCAACAGCTCAGAAAGTATGCTTTAAAAATATACAGATCATTATTACAATTTTTAGATAATTAAATCAATAGGTATTGGAACATTTTAAAAGAAACTAGAAAAAATATGATTTTAAAATAAATAAAAGAAACTAGAAAAATAAATAATAAAAAGATAATGATTTTCAAATAATAAAAAGAAACTAGATTGGAACATTTTAAAAGAAACTAGATTGGAACATTTTAAAAGAACATTTTAAAATAAATAATAAAAAGATAATGATTTTCAAATATTGGAACATTTTAAAAGAAACTAGAAAATTAAATGATTTTTTAAATAACAAAAATAAACTATAAAAGAAAACAGAAAAAGAAACCAGAAAAAAAAACCAGAAAAAGAAACAAGAAAACAGAAATAGAAATGAAAAAAGAAAAGAGAAAAGGAAAACAGAAAAAGAAACAAGAAAACAGCAATAGAAATGAAAAAAGAAAAGAGAAAAGGAAAACAGAAAAAGAAAAAAGACCATTGGTCCCGGTTCGTGGCTGGAGCCGGGACCAAAGGCCCTCTGATTTCGCGCCCTATATTTCGCCACCCCGGGCAGACCTTTGGTCCCGGTTGGTATTACCAACCGCGACCAAAGGCCCTTTGGTCCCGGTTCGTGGATGGAACCGGGACCAAAGGTCTTCTTTTGGTCGATTTGGGCGGTTCCTTCTCCCCTTTCTCCTCATTCTTCTCCCGATCGACGCCGCCCTCTCCCCTACCGCCAGGCGCCGCTCGCCTCCCGCCGTGCTCCGCGCGCCTCGCCTCCCGCCGTGCTCCGCCTCCGGCGCCGTCCTCCCTCTCCGCGCGCCGTGCTCTGCCGTGCTCCGCCGCCGCGCGCCTTGTCTCCCACGCGCCGTGCTCCGCCGTCCTCTCCCTCTCCGCCAGCCGTGCTCCGGCGCCGTCCTCCCTCTCCGCGCGCCGTGCTCCGCCGCCGTGCGCCTCGCTCCCGTCGTGCTCCACCGCCGTCCCCCCCCCCCCCCCCGATCTCCTCCGCGCGCCGTGCTCCGCCGCCGCGCGCCTCGCTCCCGTCCTGCTCCACCGCCGTCCCCCCCCCCCCCGATCTCCTCCGCGCCCGGCCGGTAAGCGCCCCCCCTCCTCCACTCTTCCTCCTCCTCGGCAGAGGCCGAGCTAGGTTGTTCAAGAATTTTAGAAATTTTAGAAATTTAGAAATTCAAGAATTAGACAACCCTAGAATTGTTCTCTAATGTTTAGAAATTTTAGGTCCTCTAATGTTTAGGAATTTTGCAGCCCGGTCGTGCCTCTAATGTTTAGAAATTTTAGGCCTCTAATGTTTAGAAATTTTAGGTCCTCTAATGTTTAGAATTGTTCTCTAATGTTTAGAAATTTTAGGTCCTCTAATGTTCTCTAATGTTTAGAAATTTAGGTCCTCTAATGTTTAGAATTGTTCTCTAATGTTTAGAAATTTGAGGTCCTCTAATGTTTAGAAATGTTCAACAAAAATCCCTAGAATTGTTAGTGGTATAACAACCCTAGTCGTGCCCGGTGCCGTGTCCGGTGCCGTGTCCAAGATATATCCTCCTCACATGAAGATATATCCCTCCAAGATATATCCTCCTCACATGAACTTGGTCTCCCCTAACTCCTCTCCCGTGCGTCCTCTCCCCTAACTCCTCTCCCGTGCGGCGGCGCCGGCGCCGCACCGGGGAGTCCCCTGCCAGCCACCTCCGACCCTCCACCCACGTAAAATCACCTTCCGCCGCCGCCGCAGGGGACGTCGCCGGGCAAAGCCCGTGTGGCGCGGCGGCGGCGGCGGCTCTCCTCAAGCCAGTGATCCGGATTTCGCGCCGGCATCCGTTCTGTCCGGGTCATCGACGGTGATGCAGGGAGACGGCGGCCATGGTCGACGTGCAGGCGGAGGACGGCGTGATGTTCAGCGGCGGCGGTCGTGTGGTACCCGATCTGGGTCCACATGGGCTTCGGCAGGGCCCCGATCTGCTGCTGTCCTGGGACCTCGTCAACACCGTTCGGCACATGGATTACTGGGTTTGGCCCGCATCACGAGGAAGCCGGGGGCTCCTACCCCGGGCATGGTGGCGGTGGCCGCCTCCTCTGCCGGAGGTGGTCGGCCAGGCCGGTTGTGGCAGATCTTTGATCCCACTTTCTGCACCGGCGGCGAGTCGGGTTGACATAGTTGCCGGTGAAAACCGAGCCGTCTTCGGATGGCGGGCGATGGCGGCGTTTACGTCGCTCCCTTGTTGAAGGCATCGCCGTGCAACTATGGTCAACTTGCTCGTGCTGATTCGGGGGAAACCCTAAGATCTGGGCTTCCGGATCGGGCGATGGCGGCGCTTCGGTGTCGTGTTCCCTCTTGGGGGCATCGTTTGTGGAGCAGTGTCGGAGGGAAGAGGCAAGAGGTGGAGCGGCGGTTCATCTACCGCATCGACAGCGACAGGTCTCGGCGGCATGGTGCAGCGGAGACTCGGTGATGCCAGCGTGATGATGGACGTGCGCAGGAAGGTGGTGTTGTTTGGCGTCGTGGCGGCGCCGACGGCGGGTCATACAAGGCTACTGCATCGATCTCTCCTGAAGGTGGGTTGGTGGAAGACGGCGGCAGCGACTTCTCAACGTGTGCAGTGGTGTGCGTTGAGTGTTGGCTGGACCGGTTGGTACTCCCAGCGCGCTGTTGGGCGGCTTGATGAGGCCACCGGATTTAGATGATGTGCGTTGGTGAGTGAGGTCAGAGCGGTGGCTCTGATCGGTCCACCCCCTTCATCAAGCTTGTAGGTATTGCGACCTTTTCGCCTAGATGGTGGCTTCCGGTGATTGATGTATTTCCTTGTAAGGCTATGTGGTTCCTGTTTTTATTAATAATAAGAAGGCTGTGTGCATCCTTTGGATGCAGAGGCCGGGGGAACATCCTCCATTTCTAAAAAAAAAACATGAAGATCCATCCCTCGATGCCCCATCCGTCGCGAGTCCATCGCGCGCGACGTCCCGTCCTTCGATTCTGCCCCGGGAAAAGACCTTCTCGTCAAAGCGGAAACTATCCTTCACGTCGACGCGTGCAGATAAGTTATCTTGAGCGGAACGCGAGTTGCTAAAGCCTCTTCCAAAGAGATCTTACGACTTGACTCCAGAGGAGCTCGAGGAATCAGTGCGTGCCCATACTACAGAACAGTTAGCTCCGAAACGGCCCCCGCCTAGAGAGAAACTGGATCCAGAAAAAGTTGAGACATTTCTGAAAAATTTCAGGAATCCCCGGCCAAAGTCACCTCCATTGGCAGATGACTATGATCGTGTCATGCTGAAGACAATTAGTCAAGAGGCCGAGGAAAAGAAGGCTGCCTCTCTCCTAAAGAAGCAGAAGATGAAGGAGGACAAGGAGGCAGCAGATCGACTAAAGAAGGAGCAGTTCTATGCTGCAAAACGCGGGAAACAAGTGGCCCAGCTCGGAGAACAGGCAAAAAAGTCGATATCCCCGCTGAAGGTGATCTCAACTAAAACAGTTGCCCAACTCGTACAACCACAGCAACAGTATCAGTATGCATGGACATATAAACCCGGGAAGTCCCTGGTCAGACCTGAGGAGATCAGTTCTCTATCATACCAATTGCGTCGATTGCATCACTGGTACGAGAAAGCTGTAGCGGCCGGGCATGAAGCTTTCTGGGTGAGTTATAAGAAAAAGCATTACTTCACGGATGACTTGTTATATATTCCGTTTTCGGAAATATTTCAGTTATTCAATCAAGATGCCCTCGACAAAGTCATCGTCAGTTCCTATTGTTTGTAAGTGATTTATTTCTGCAATTTAATTAAGTCTTCAGCTCTGCACGTTCATTATCTTTAATTATCTCACTATATTCTTTTGTATTGTAGAATGATGATTGTCGAATGCAGAAAAAAGGGCATCTATGACACTGGGTTCATTGACCCAAATTATGTTAATGAAGGGACCGTAAAATACAATTGGAAGACCACCGAGGATAGCTTGGTCAATTGGTTAGTGAACCAAAATACTTGCGGAGAAATACTTTTTCCTTACGTCAACAAGTGAGTGTTACCTTCTACCCATTCTATTTTGCTTTGCATATCTTTAGTGTAACCGATGAGTCATTGACATATAAACATGCGCAGTTTCCACTGGATTCTGCTAATCATTAGAGTTGACCAAGGAGTCGTTCAAGTCATGGACTCGCTAAGGAAACCAATGGAAAAGTACCAACGCATTCAAGATATGCTCCAGATGTAATTTCAATCATTATCGCTCTATATCGACGTCTGTCATTCATTTTCAGATACCAACTAATCAATAACTTCTTTAATCATTTTTCTATTGGCGGGCAGTGTTTGGAAACGGTTCATCAAGATCGTTCCAGGGGAGTGGAAACCGGAGCTGTATTTTTATACCACCAACGTAAGTAGTACTATATATATAGGTCCATTATGAAGCAACTCTTTAATTCTAGTTTCAATACCATTATGAAGCTTCACTATTATTTGATTAAATTCTATTTTTTGTAAAGTGGTGTCTGAGGCAGGAAACTGGGACAAATTTATGTGGATTCTATGTTTGCGAGTACATAAGCTCTTTTGTCTCTGAGCGGAATAGAGAACAAAGAATGCGTGATGTATGTATACACTCTTCTCACTTTTTATGATTTCATATATATATAGTTATAAACAACTCACATATTCATATTGATCTAGATGGAGAGAATGCGGGACCAGCTCATACCATCGAAGCGCCTAAAAGCACTTCAAGAGGAAATTGCGGGATTTTTTAACTCCGCGGTCCTGAAGAGAGATGGATAATTTTTTCACTCGACAAATTTTGTTTTGCCCAAGGACACGTAATTGACATCATCTCGACGTGTGAGAAACATTATGTCGGCGTGTGATGTTATGTATGTATATATGAAACATGATCTCGACGTGTGAGAAACGTTATGTATGTATATATGAATCAAATATTAATGCATGGTAGTACCACTGACACGGCACGACACGACACGACACGACATCGGACACGACGACACGGCACAACACGGCACGGCACAGCGACACGGCACCTATTGATTTAAACCCCCCCCCCCCCCAAAAAGAAAGCATTTGGTTAAAACAAAAAAAAGCATTCGGTTAAAACAAAAAAAAGCATTCGGTTAAAAAAAAAGTGAAACTCTCGGTCCCGGTTGGTAATACCAACCGGGACCAAAGGGTTCCGGCCCGGAGCCCCCCCGCCCCGCCCACGTGGAGGCCCATTGGTCCCGGTTCTTAAGGTACCGGGACGAAAGGCCCCCCCCCTTTTGTCCCGACCCTTTAGTCCCGGTTAGAAAACCGGGACCAAAGGCCCTTTGGAACCGGGACCAATGCCCCTTTTTCTACTAGTGAGAGAGGACAAATGGAACCCGAGCTATATGGAGTTTTTTTTTTGCAAAATTCAGAATCGTTATTTGTAAGTTTCAAAAAAATTTGGACAAAAAATTACGGATAGATAATGTTGCGATCTACCATCATGCAAAATTTCAGTCCAAAATTCATTGTATTATGGGCTGACCAAACTAAAAAAATAGGTGGATCTAAGCACGGTGAACAGTACACATTTTCAAAAGTTGAAAATTGTCAGATTTTTGTTTTTGTGTAGCCCATAATATAAAGAATGAGTTTGGATTAAAAAAATTGCACGAAGGTATATCTCAACATTATCTATCCCTAGATTTTTTTTACCAAAATTTTGAAACTTACAAATATCGATTTCGAATTTTGCAAAAAAAAAAACGAGCTCCATGTATCTCGAGTTCCATTTGTGGTTTTCGTTGCAACAACACTTTATATTATGGGATGGTGGGAGTAGTATTTACAACGCAAGCTCAATAAAATGTTATACCCAATGACAGATAATCCCAAGCATGCAAATTTCCTAATACCTTCACTAGTAATGTAGAAACGAAGTTAGCTCACTACTAGGAAACTAGCTATAGGTGGAAACTGATTTTGTGGCACACCAAATAGCCATGCGTCACAGAAATATTTTATGTGGCGCATTGTTTTGCATGCCCCATAGAAAATTTGAAATTCTGTGGCGCATGGGGCCTCATGTGCCACATAAATGACTCTTTCTATGGCGCATGGGTCTAGATGCGCCACAGAAAGCCACATTTCTGTGGCGCATCTTGACCCATGCCACAGAAAGAATCATTTATGTGGCGCATGTGACCCCATGCGCCACAGAATTGTTGAAAACAGATCCCACCCCCACCCCCTCTGTGAATCGCCTTTTCAGTTTTGCACCAAGTGAAAGAAAATGATAAAAAATTCAAAAAATAAAATCCTTTTAGATATAGGGAAGGTTTAGGGTCTAGTTGTTAGGAAAAATTAAAAATACACATTTTGACTTTTTTTCCAAAAGTAGGTGAAAAAATATTAAAACGGCCATAACTTTTGCATACGATGTCGAAAAAATGCGTTTAATATCTCAAAAAAAACTAGAGAAAACTTCGGATATATAATAGTGGCTTATTATTTCGAATATTTTACAGTGACCGGTCAATTATACTACGACCATCATTATTTTCAAAGAATCATTACCTTGGAAGTTTGGGTCATCAAATTCATCCACATGAGTAAATGTTAGATTCTATTATATTTCTAGATGCTTGTAACAAGTATGCCAACTTGACTAACTACATTATAGGATAAAACCGCGTACTGAACACCAAAAACAACCGTAAAATAACTCAGTATGAAAACGGGTGTCTCTCTACTTAACGCTAACTTGTCCGCCAATTTGAACAACTTTTGTTAAGATGGTTTAGAGTTAAAAAAGTTTGGTCACCAAACCATGGCCTAAAACCAACATGTACGAGTTTTAATTCGTTAGCACTTAGAACGACACGACGTACTCGTGTATCAACAGGATGATAGGCCTTTCCATACGGGAAAAGTCTAGTACTCCCCCGGGGATCCCACGCTCCCATCCCCCGGCTCCTACGCGTGACGCGTGTCCTCTCTTATCCACAGGCATACGGTCTTCCCGTTTCGTCTCCTTCCACCACTCACCCATCTCCCACTCAATCCACCTCCTACCCCGACCTCCTGCACCACCCAAGCCTGCGCGCCGCCCGACCTACAAGGTCCCGCCCCTGCCGCCGACCTGCGAGGTCTCGCGTCGCCGCAGACCTGCGAGGCCTAGCGCTGCCGCCGCCATGGCCGAGGCCCGCGCCGCCGCCGACCTGCGAGGCCTCGCGCCGCCACCATGGTCGAGGCCCGCCCCGCCGCCGACCTGCGAGGCCTCGCGCCGCCGTCATGGTCGAGGCCCGCCCCGCCGCCGACCTGCGGGGTCTCGCGCCGCCGCCGCCATGGCCGAGGCCCACCCCACATCACCGCTGACCTGCGAGGTCCCACCCGCCGCCGTCCTGGATGAGCCCCCGAGCCACCGTCAACCTGCTAGGTCTTGCGCTGCCATGGAGGAGGCCGGTTGCTACCGGCGTAGCGGCGCTGCTACCTGCGGGGGAGGCGTGGTGCTCCAGTGCCTCAACAGCCATGGCGGAGCCTCAACAGCTATGGCGGCACGGTGCTACCTGCGTGGAGCCTCGGCATGGTGCTCCCGAGGCTCAACTGCGGCGGAGGTGCATTGCTTCCATTGTACAGCGGCGGTGCTGCCCACGGCGGCGGTGTGTTGCTACCATAGCGGCGGCGCTACTACCTGCGGGGGAGGCGCGGTGCTCAGCCTCAAGAGCCATGGCGGAGGCACGTTGCTACCGGCGCACGGCGGCGCTGCTACCTGCAGGGAGGCGCGGTGCTCCCAAGCCATGACGGAGGCGTCTTGCTTCCATGGTACAACGATGGTGCTGCCATGGAGGAGGCGCGTTGCTACCGGGGCACGGCGGTGCTGCTACCTGCCGGGAGGCATCACATAAGATTTTTTTTTGCTACAATTGTTGTGCTATATTTGCATCACATGAAGATTTTTTTTGCTACAAAGCTACAATATGATATTTTTTGTGCTACAATTGTTCTACGATTTTGCTACAATAGTGTAAGTTTTTGCTACGATGTTCCTGGCGAGGGCTTCAATGGGGTCGAGTTTTTGCTACGATGACGGGGTCGATTTTTGCTATGATAGCATAATGTTTTTGTTACGATGTCTCCGGCGAAGTCTCCGGCGAGTTCTCTGTCCGACAGTTGTTTTTCTATTTTATTCGAATCATTTTTTGTTATAATAGCATATTTATTTCGCTACCGCGGTACCGTTATTTGCTACCTAATAGCAAAAGCGGGATTTGAAAAGAAAAAGGTGGACACGTGTCGCTCAGGGGACCCGGGGGTGGAAACCTCCGATCCCCCGGGGACGCTTAGTACGACCCTTTCCATACTCCAGTCCGAGTTCGTACGCATAAACAAGTTTTGCCTGTGAAACCGTCCAACACACCGACGATTCTACAGCCCTATTTAACTCATCAAATCTCTTCCCTGCCAAGCCACTAATCCAAGCCAACACTACCTGGAAAAGGCTTATAGGTAAGCCACGTATCCGTGGCGCACTGTTAGCGTGGTGCGCCATGGCTAATTATGCGTGGCGCACCGATTGGTGCTGCGCCACTGACACAAACTTAGCTGTGGCGCAGGTTTCTAAGAAGTGCGCCACGGCTAAGATGGGCCCTGGCCGGCCGGCCTGTGCGCACTCAGGCGTGGCGTGGCAGAAACATGTGCGCCACGGGTAGCCTCTTAGCCGTGGCGCATGGTAATACCCTGCGCCACGGGTAAGTGTAGCACCCGGCCCACAGAGGGGAAATAAGAGCGCATCGATTGATCCCAGTGGCGCCGCTCTCGATCCCCGGTCTCCTCCTCCCTCCCCGCGCCGCCTCCGCCTCCTCCCCGGCCGCCTCCGCCTCCTCCCTGCGCCGCCTCCGCCTCCGCCACCAGGAATCCCGCATGCAGGAGCAGGAGGACCCAGGGCGACGGCGACGCGGCGCTCGATCCGCTGCTCCACGGCGATGGCGCGCGGCGCTAGTAAGCCACCTCCCCGCTCCCCTATCCCCTGACCCTCCTCCGCCTCATCTCTGCCATCCTGCTCCCCCACAGAACCCCGGCCGCCCCTAACCCTAGATCGACGGCCCTCTCCAACTCCCTCTCCCTCCCGCTCCCCTCCCCCTATACCTCCCCTCGCGGTCCCCGGCGTCCCGCCTCGCGGAGCACAACGACGTGCTCGCCCTCGCGGACTCCCGCGCCATCGAGCACCGTGGACTGCGTCGACTCCCTTGTCCTGGCCGCGGCCGTGTCTGAGCTGGACGGCGGGGAGGTGGCCGGCCTGATGAGGTACCTCGTCAAGTGGATCAGCAAGTACTGGAGATTCTCGGAGGCGCGTCCGGAAGCAGTGGGAGCTCTAGGGTTGGAGCCGTGCGAGAGCGTGCCATCGCTCGGTGCGGTGACCAGGGGGATGGGGCTGGTTCTGGACTTGTGCGCTGCGGAGGTGATGGTGAAAGAGCTTGCTGTCGAGGCCGAATCTTCTGGTCCAATCCTCGACTTCTTACATGTAAGCTACATTATTTGCTTTGTCAGAGATATCTATGGAGTGTGCATGTGTAGCTTTTGCGCAACATGGTCTAGGTCTCGCCACCTCTCCGTGCAATGAGATCGGCATCGGCTACAACCTGTCTAGGTGACCTCCAGCTCCTTTGCTCCGAGCTATGCCCAGCGTGTTCTAGTGTTAGGGTTTTCATAGCTAGGGTCAGGATTTGGTCCTGAGGCGGTCGACGCTATTTGTATTATGTTTTAGTACACTGATTGTTCCGGTCAATGACACTAGTTAGGCTTATTAGGTGAGCTGCTGGCTTTAATGGCCCTAATGGTTCTGGCTTTAGCTAATTGCTCTGGTTGAGTAGGTACACTAGATGTATATGGTCCGTGGCTGCTACTTGCTGGTATTCTCGTACATTATATGTGCTATATTCTTTCCTAACCATCGGACTGAATTATGTGCTTGTTTGGAACTTATTTTCTTCAAAAGCCAATGATTAAAAATGTTGTGGCACTATGTGGTAACCCTGAAGGTCTGCAGAGCCTTGTGATATGCACAAGTATAAGTCCTGTGCATCCTACTTGGCTCTGCCGATCCTTCAGGGCTACTAATAATTGTGTGTCCGACCTAAATATGAGGCGCAAAATCTAAGTCATTTTTATTTTGTTTTGTCTGTTTATTCGAAAGCCGATGATTAAAATGTTGTGGCACTAGGTTGTAGGCCTGCAGGTCTTGTGAGCCTTGTGATATGCACAAGTACCAAGTCTTGTGCATTATACTTGGCTCACAAGATCCTGCAGGTCTACTTGTGTGTCCGACCTAAGTATGAGGCACAAAATCTAAGTCATTTTTATTTTGTTTTTTGTCGTTTATTCAAAAGCCGATGATTAAAATGTTGTGGCACTAGGTTGTAGGCCTGCAGGTCTTGTGAGCCTTGTGATATGCACAAGTACCAAGTCTTGTGCATTATACTTGGCTCACAAGATCCTGTAGGTCTACTTGTGTGTCCGACCTAAGTATGAGGCAAAAAATCTAAGTCATTTTTATTTTGTTTTTTGTCTGTTTATTCGAAAGCCGATGATTAAAATGTTGTTCCACTAGGTTGTAGGCCTGCAGGTCTTGTGAGCCTTGTGATATGCACAAGTACCAAGTCTTGTGCATCATACTTGGCTCACGAGATCCTGCAGGTCTACTTGTGTGTCCTACCTAAGTATGAGGCACAAAATCTAAGTCATTTTTATTTTGTTTTTTGTCTGTTTATTCGAAAGCCGATGATTAAAATGTTGTGGCACTGTATGTTTCAGGGAGGAGCTAGTGAACCTTGTGATATTTACAAATAAACATTTTGTGCATCCTACTTGGTTCACTTGCTCCGTCTCTGAAATGTGTGTCCAATTTAAATATGTATGAGGCACAAATCCGAAATCATTTTGTTTTTTCTCTCTCTTTCTGAATGCCGATGATTAAAATGTTGTGGCACACTATGTGATTCAGGGAGGTGCTAACGGACCTTGTGATATGCACAAATAAACATCTTGTGCATACTCTTACTTGGTCCGCTTGCCCCGTTCCTGATCAATGTGTGTCCAATCTATGTATGAGGCATAAAGTCGAAATATTTTGTTTCTTCTCTATGAATTGACAAAGCCGATGATTTAAACAATGCCACGGTAAAGACAAGAAGAGTGTGTACAATACCTTGTAGTATATACAATTGGAGTGTTTGTATTAATACATGGTCTTGTACACACTCTTTTTGCCTTGTTTTGCACGACAATGATATATGAGGCTTTCCATCGTTAACTTCTCGCATTTCGTAAATTTTAATATTACTTTTGTAACGAAATTTTGACTTAAGCGTTTTTTATCCAGGCATGTTCTACTACGACGGCGCTCCATTCGATAATGCGGAGTTGGAACGACGCATAAAGGCACAAGGCGACATCCGGCCCTTCACGACGAAAGACGGAGACATATGTGTGGTGTATATAATTTGTGTTTGTAATGTGATGATCTAACTTGCTACTCGATTGCGATGCATGTGTGATCTATGTATTTTGTATATTGTTCTGCAATCTGTATTAACATCTGTATTAACAAATGTATAAATACTGTATAAATACATGTATAAATATAGTATTTTCTGTATATAAAAAATACAGAAAAACTTAGCCGTGGCGCATGACAGAAGGTAGCCGTGGCGCACCCTAGCCGTAGCGCAGGAGTAAGAGGTGCGCCACGGATAATTCTCCTTAGCCGTGGCGCAGGATAGACATGTGCGCTATGGGTAATACTCGTGACGCACATCTGTGCCTGCGCCACGGGTAAGTATGGTTACCCGTGGCGTGGCAATCCGTAACACAGGCCCCTGCGCCACGGGTAGCCTTATTTGATGCGCCACAGGTAGCCTTTTCCCTATTAGTGCAAGTCTGCAAGATACAGCCATGACCTCACCGCTGCCGACCGAGGAGACGACGAGACCACAGAAGCCGTCCTGCTTCCGCCAACAAGTGGGCGACGGCTTCATCCTCGGCAGCGTGCTCGGCTCCGTCTACCACTACACCAAGGGCGGCGGCCTCCAGGCCATCCGCACCAAGGCGCCCGTGTGGGCGGCTACGCGGCGGTCTATTTCGGCGCACACTCGGCCATCGAGAACGCCATGGTCTCCGCGTGCCGGAAAGAGGAGCCGGTGCTGACCTCTGCCGTCGCGGCAGCCGGCGCCGCTGGAATCGTCAGCATGCCCATGGGTGTCCCGTGTCCGTGCCGCCGCTGGAATCGCTCTAGCCTGTGCCGCCTTAGATGGGGCTTGGAATACCTTCAGAGAAGATCGACGCCGGAAGACGGATGATCCCGCGCCAGCTGCTTGCCCAACGCCTCCTATCAAGTTCCCGGGGTTCGAGTGCCCGAGGTAGTAGGTTATATAAAGACATTGTTTCGTTGATCCTGTCTGATTTGTTTGGATAGTTCCGTTAGCTATTTACATACTATGCTACACTACCGTACTAGCTATTTTCTCTTCTTGCAGCAATGGATTCTTTCTACCTGGTTGAGAAAAGGATATACTGTATAATAGTGTCTTATTAATTGGAATTTTTACAGTGATCGATCAATTATGCTACCAGCGTCATTATTTTCAAAAAAGTATTACCTTGAAGTTTGGGTCAGCAAATTCATCCACATGAGTGTAAGTGTTGGATTCTAGTATTATGTATCTATACTAGATGCTTGAAACACACGCTTATGACAAAATCGTACTGAACACTAAAAACAAATCCTAAAAAGATTTAGGATGAAAACAGTTTTTTCTCTGCTAGCTTATCTGTGCACTCTATTGGTGACCATGGAAAAAAATAGTGCGCTCTAGCACTGCTAATAGCACGCTATAACGTTTTGAGACTTGTCTCGCTAAATAAATTAGTGTACAATGTCTCGCTAATAGTACGCTATAGCACCATATACAGGGGCGAAGCCAGCCTAGAAGATCGTTGGGGTCATCTCCATTGCGTTGGGGTCAGCTCTTGAATAATGTTTGTCTCTTATTTACCAAGAATTTTATTTATATCATTGGGGTCAATTGACCCCACTAATTGAACCTAGCTCCGCCCCTGACCATATAGCACGCTAGTAGCATATTTTGAAGCCGACACTATTTTTCTATAGCGCGCTATTTTTTTCCTTGTTGGTGACTCGATGAGACGTCCAAGCCATATTCCATTAACACCATTACATGCAAATCTTCTGCATGTTCTTGAAAAACAACATCAACGCTAACTAGTCAGGCCAATTTGACCGATTTTAGGAAGGATGATATTGTACTCCCTCCGTTCTCGTGATTAGATCTGTACCAGATAGAAGTGCTTAACAATTTTCCTATATAATTGTTGTTTTTCGGGAGGCGGTAAACACTACCGGAAAAATTGAATTTGCCGTGCGGACGAGTCTCTGCCGTGTGCCGCAGATTCTCGGAACACGGCAAAGAAACCTTTGCCGTGCAGGAAACAGGAAGATCACGGCAAATAAACGACGCACGGCACAGAAGCCCGCGAGCACACGGCAAAGAATACGACACGGCAAAATGGAGCCAAAACACACGGCAAATACAGGCATCTCGGCAAAGATATCTTTGCCGTGATCCTTTATGTATTATCGCGGCAAAATAGTTGACTAGGATCCGCAAGTTTGCCGCCCTCCACAATATTTCGCGGGAAGTATCTAAATAAAATTCCCGCGCTATAAATAAATTGGCGGGAAAAGCTATACCGTGTGCAGAGAAAAAGCACACGGCACATTTATTCTTTGCCGGGTGCCTACAAGTGCCCCGCACGGCACATAACATCTTTGCCGTGTGCCTTTTATGCTGTCACACGGCAAACCATGTTTGCACTTACCGCTTTGGTTGTTTTATTTCGACATGCTTCCTTTGTTTATTTTCTTTGTTAAGGCTTGTACCAACACACTCTTATACATATATGAGGGTCCCATGCAAGTTTTGGTGGGATTCCGACGCTCCGAACCCTGACTACGGCGAAACCCTACACCCGCTGTAAAAAAGTCGAACCTGTCGATCTACCCCTTTGACCGGCGCCGAGAGAGGGTAGACGCATGAACTTTTTTGCTTGGTTGTGTTAGTTTGGTACATATAACCAAGGGGAACCAACATTCCATGTGGTCCGTCGCATGATTCCATGCCCGGCACCCGAAATGGGGGTTTACACCTCTAAGTGTCGGAACTTACTACGGAGTAAGCGTGGTTGGTGAAGCGGGTCGCACCTCGGAGCTGTATGTTGGTTCCCGCAACCTACCAACACACTCTTATACATATATTAGGGACCAATGCAAGTTTTGGTGGGATTCCGACGCTCCGGACCCTGACTACGGCGAAACCCTACACCCGCTGGAAAAAAGTCCAACCTGTCGATCTACCCCTTTGACCGGCGCCGAGAGGGGGTAGACGCATGAACTTTTTTGCTTGGTTGTGTTATTTAGGTACATAGAACCAAGGGGAACCAACATTCCATGTGGTCCGTCGCATGATTCCATGCCCGGCACTCGAAACGGGGGTTTTTACCTCTAAGTGTCGGAACTTACTACGGAGTAAGCGGGGTTGGTGAAGCGGGTCGCACCTCGGAGCTGTATCTTGGTTCCCACAACCTACCAACACACTCTTATACATATATTAGGGACCACTGCAAGTTTTGGTGGGATTCCGACGCTCCGGACCCTGGCTACGGCGAAACCCTACACCCGCTGGAAAAAAGTCCAACCTGTCGATCTACCCCTTTGACTGGCGCCGAGAGGGGGTAGACGCATGAATTTTTTTGCTTTGTTGTGTTATTTAGGTACATAGAACCAAGGGGAACCAACATTCCATGTGGTCCGTCGCATGATTCCATGCCCGGCACACGAAATGGGAGTTTTCACCTCTAAGTGTCGGAACTTACTACGGAGTAAGCGGGGTTGGTGAAGCGGGTCGCACCTCGGAGTTGTATGTTGGTTCCCGCAACCTACCAACACACTCTTATACATATATTAGGGTCCCATGCAAGTTTTGGTGGGATTCCGACGCTCCGGACCCCCGCTACG
Source organism: Puccinellia tenuiflora (assembly GCA_012064385.1). Classification (NCBI taxonomy): domain Eukaryota; kingdom Viridiplantae; phylum Streptophyta; class Magnoliopsida; order Poales; family Poaceae; genus Puccinellia; species Puccinellia tenuiflora. The sequence goes on along the minus strand of QRDG01000160.1, from coordinate 555,828 downwards.
GCGAAACCCTACACCCGCTGGAAAAAAGTCCAACCTGTCGATCTGCCCCTTTGACCGGCGCCGAGAGGGGGTAGACGCATGAACTTTTTTGCTTGGTTGTGTTATTTAGGTACATAGAACCAAGGGGAACCAACATTCCATGTGGTCCGTCGCATGATTCCATGCCTGGCACACGAAATGGGAGTTTTCACCTCTAAGTGTCGGAACTTACTACGGAGTAAGCGGGGTTGGTGAAGCGGGTCGCACCTCGGAGTTGTATGTTGGTTCCCACAACCTACCAACACACTCTTATACATATATTAGGGTCCCATTCAAGTTTTGGTGGGATTCCGACGCTCCGGACCCCCGCTACGGCGAAACTCTACACCCGCTGGAAAAAAGTCAAACCTGTCGATCTGCCCCTTTGACCGGCGCCGAGAGGGGGTAGACGCATGAACTTTTTTGCTTGGTTGTGTTATTTAGGTACATAGAACCAAGGGGAACCAACATTCCATGTGGTCCGTCGCATGATTCCATGCCCGGCACCCGAAACGGGGGTTTTCACCTCTAAGTGTCGGAACTTACTACGGAGTAAGCGGGGTTGGTGAAGCGGGTCGCACCTCGGAGTTGTATCTTGGTTCCCACAACCTACCAACACACTCTTATACATATATTAGGGACCAATGCAAGTTTTTGTGGGATTCCGACGCTCCGGACCCTGACTACGGCGAAACCCTACACTCGCTGGAAAAAAGTCCAACCTGTCGATCTACCCCTTTGACCGGCGCCGAGAGGGGGTAGACGCATGAACTTTTTTGCTTGGTTGTGTTATTTAGGTACATAGAACCAAGGGGAACCAACATTCCATGTGGTCCGTCGCATGACTCCATGCCCGGCACCCGAAACGGGGGGTTTTCACCTCTAAGTGTCGGAACTTACTACGGAGTAAGCGGGGTTGGTGAAGCGGGTCGCACCTCGGAGGTGTATCTTGGTTCCCACAACCTACCAACACACTCTTATACATATATTAGGGACCCATGCAACTTTTGGTGTGATTCCGACACTCCAGACCCCCGCTACGGCGAAACCCTAGACCCGTTGGAAAAAAGTCCAACCTTTCGATCTACCCCTTTGACCGGCGCCGAGAGGGGGTAGACGCATGAACTTTTTTTTCTTGGTTGTGTTAGTTTGGTATATAGGACCATGGGGAACCAACATTTCATGTGGTCCGTCGCATGATTCCATGTCCGGCATCCGAAACGGGGGTTTTCACCTCTAAGTGTCGGAACCAAGTCGATGTGTCTTTGCTAGAGCAGTTCCACGCAGGACTTGACGTCAATGAGCCACAGAGACCACCTCCTGGTTCCGTGGAGGGTTGGTGGTGTGGCGACCCTGACAGTGATGACGACACGGGTGGTCCAATAGTTGATCCCAATGATCTCGACACAGGCTACTGATAGCGATGAGGACACATGTATTAGTAATTGCCAGTCTAGCTTATATGTAATAGGTCAATGCTACTCTATGTAACCGTGATTGTCAGTCTAGTTTATTTTGTGAGAAATCATTGTCGCTACTCCATGTATTTTGTTTTATTCTAATTGTTGCTTCATCTAAATTCTTTTTTTACTTTTGCTTCATCTATTTACCTTAATTTTGGATTATGTATACTGATGAAACTTTTTTTTGACAATGCAGGAAACATGAAGAAGTCCCTTGCAAAAAAGGTGCGTAGTGTGTCGAAAATCCTGGTGGGATCGAGTTCGGCACGACGGCTACCTTCACCTACACCCTCACCTCCACGTGCGAGGAGTGCACGGCGTGGGAGTACGAGGAGAGAGAGTCCTCCCCCGGCCGAGGAGTCCGACGAGGAGGACGTTCCGTACGAGGAGGAGTCGGAGCCGGATTCTGAGGACGAGTCGCTGGACGAGTCGGAGGTGGGCGAGGAGGAGGACAGCGAGGCGGAGCAGGAGGTGGGCGAGGAGGAGGACAGCGAGGAGGACGTGGGCGAGGAGGGACCTGGGCAGGGCGGGTTTGAGCTTGACCCGACGCTGCAGTGGAAGCCGCCGGAGGAGGAGTGGGTTGAGACGGACCCGACTATCCCTCCGCCACAGAGCAAGGCGCCGTATCAGCGGGGGGCCGCGACCCTCCCCAGTCTTCCTTACGGCTCGCGTCACACTCTTCTCGTGCCCAGCGGGAAAAGGTACACCTTATTGTTTATGTTCAATTTTAGCTTTTTCATTGTGTTTTGACCCGCTAACCATATTAATTTTCGGTTTTTTCATTGTGTAGGTCGTTTGAGTATGTGCCTGCTAAGGCCAAGGGACAGCGTACCTACTCGAGCATCCTTGGATGTCTTGTGCGCAAGTTCTTCCCTGTGATTGTCACCCTCCCAGATGGTACCATGAGTGTAGCTTGGACTTTCAAGCATGACACCTACGCGGAGGATCCCGAGGGCGAGGAGCTGGACATGGCGCATAAGACACTCCGCCACTTCTGGGTAAGTTTGCTTGACTTCTGTAAATCCGAGATTTCACTAATGGCTTTAACCCTATTCTACCTACGTGCATGCTTGCAGAACTACTTCTCCTACCGGCCGGAGCACGAGGACGACTGCACGAGCATCTTTGTGGAGATGGCCTCCAAGATGGTGACGGACATGCACTACGAGGCTCGCGTGAACAGTGTCCGCAATTGGTACGCCGAGAAGATGATTAAGCTGGACAAGAAGCGTGCCCGGGACATCTTGATGCAGCCATGGCAGTACCTGCAGGTAGCTTCATTTCTATATTATCGATTTTGTTGACCGCCATGTAATATCATTAATATGTGTGTTTTGTGCACGTAGGTGCCTCCTCCGTACGTTGGTAACAATTCATCGTGCCACCTCGCGATGGTAGCGTGGTGGACTAGCAAGGAGTACCTCAAGCTGCACGAGGAGGGAAAGGCAAAGCGGGCGTACAACAAGGGTGGAACACACCGCCAAGGCAGCCGCAACCTCTACCAATGCGTGCAAAATGAGGTGAGCAAATGCATTCTTTAGTCCACCTAAGTTCGTGCTCTCTTTTGCAATATTTCCTGCTTTTCACCTATGCTCGTGCTCTCTTTGCAGAAAGCGAAGACCGGCATAGACCCCTCGCCATTCGCCGTTTGGTCAAAGTTTCGTACGCGGGATGAGCAGGATCCTGACACGGGGTCGATGTGGATCAACAGCGGCGCCGAGCTCCGGAGCACGGGGTACACGGCGAAGTTCAAGGAGCGCAACGGTGAGGATGCTGACCCTCTCACCAGTCCACTTGACGTCGAGGCTATCGTGCTTGCGGGGGGAGGCAAGGCGAATGGCCGGTTGTGGATAGGTGACGGCTATGTCGACCCTCGCACCGTCCCGTCCCTACGCCAAGTCCGCCGTGGGAGGGCGCCTGGTGCGCCTGCTGTGGAGACCCGCCCACGAGTTTCGGGTCTGGTTGTCGACCAGCTCCGGGAGCAGGTTAGTCAGCAGCAAGTGCTCTTTGAGCAGCAGCAGGAGCAGATCCGGCAGCAGCAGGAGGCGTCCAGGCAGATGATGGAGTGGATGACGGCCAACATGCAGCGCTTGGCTCCTGCGGACGGGACTCTTGCTTTTGCTCCACCGACGTTCCCATGGGTATGTCGTCAAACTTGTCATTCTATCCATCTTACTGTTCTAACTTAGTTATCTTTGTAATGCGAGCATTTTTCCATGTTGTAGATGGATCCAGGATCGGCGGGTGGATCTCACTCGATGGCGCCGCAACCGCCGCCTGGTGGCCAGGACGATCCGGAGCAGCATCCCCATTTCACAAATCCTTCTATTGTCCGGAGGCTTCCGTGGGTATGCTCGCATGACTCTTTCCCCGTAGTTTTAGTTCGCTTTCTTTTAATACCTATGCCATTTCCACCTAGTTGTCGAACTTATCATTTTTTTGCAAACGTGTAGGATCAGGATCCTTCTCAATGATGTTGAGGACCTACTCCGCCGCAGGAAGGATCAGGTTAGTTACCATTTCAACTTGCTACCACTCTCGTTCGAAAACTTACTTCATGTCTCACTTAGATCGACATAGCCAATCAATGAATCTCCAATGGTCACTTGTGTCTTTTGGTTTACCACATAGATCAACTTGTGTCTTATTGTTTACTACATCTAACTTAGATCATGTCTTCTGGTTTACAACATCTAAACTTGTGCATATTCTTGAATTTGGACTTAGAGTGTGACCACCATTTGGCAGGATGATATCGATGGCATGGATGATGCGTTGCAGGATCATCTCGATGGCATGGATGCGTTTCACGATGATATTGATGCCACCATTTGTTGTAATGATACCTATATGTAATAATTGTGAAGTTTGTGCTCAAATTGATGTTTGGTGTCAAATTATGATGTTTGTTGTGAAATTGTGATGTTTTGTTGTTAAATTGTGATAATTCTGTCAAATTGTGATAATTCTGTCATAAAAATGCACCATATTTTGTAAATTGCAGGGATTTCTGCAAAAACAGCAAAAACCTATGCCATATGGTCACTTTGCCGTGACAATGCACACGGCAAAGGCCTGTGCCGTGGGTCTGCACACGGCAAAGAGCACACGTGGCGCCCACCTGTGCTCCTGGCATGTTGCCGATGACCATAAGGTCATTGTGCCGTGCAGTTTGCAGAGAGGCGCACGGCAAAGAGGCGAGGCCGGCATGATCGACAACGGCGTTTTGCCGTGAGTGTTTGGGGTGGATCACGGCAAAGATTCATAATTTGCCGTGCGGCTGCAGGGGAGACGCACGGCAAAGATAAAAATTTTGCCGTGTGGCCGCCGAGTTGACTCACGGCAAAGAGGCGGACGCCGCTTGACCAGTTTCTGACATCTTCTGACACATCTTTGCCGTGCCGTGGTACGAAGGCACACGGCAAAGCGTTTGCCGTGACAATTTTAGCAAAGCGCACGACAAAGTGTCTTTGCCGACGCGTATTCTGCCGTGTGAGCTTTGCCGTGCGAGTGGACACGGCAAAGGCTTTGCCGTGTTCCGAACGCCCTTTGCCGTGTCCTTTTAGCCTCACGGCAAAGATGTTGTTTCCGGTAGTGAAAACTAGGGTCAAACGAGTACTCAACAATCAATATATTAAAAAATTAGCCCCTTTTGAGCAAATTTCTGTTATGGAGCGTCAATTATTTTACGTGTCAACAAAAATGCAACAGTTGGCCGGGAAATTTCAGGCCCTCGCCCTCCCCCAATATTCCCACTCCCAACCTCTCGAACCCTTTCGGCCCGCACCACACCCCATATCAACCCCTTTAGTGCTGGCGGCCGGTGACACGCTCTGTGGCCGGATTTGTCGTCCACTGGCTGGTTTTTGCCGCTTGACGCCCTCGTGTGGCCATGAGCTTGTTCGCACTGGTGCTTCCGGCTTCAACCGCCTCCCGCACGACTCTGTCGGTGTCCCGTACTTCCGCCATCACATTCGTCGCACCACCATGTGGGGACTTTAGCGAGTCCGTCGCGTATCGAGGTCATATCGTTCCGCCTCTTCTCCCTTTCGTCGAGCGACAACCACTCATATACGCCAATGGTTCACCCGGATTGATGCAGAGATCGCTGAGCTCGAGCTCACGAGGTGTGTGTGCCCGTTGTGTCTGTTGTGGTCGAGGAGTACGAGTGAGCTCAATATCAATATAAGCTCGATATGATACAGTTCTGCGCTAGATGTGGTGGAATGGGAGACCACTCTAGAGGAGTCGGACAACATCGCTGATCCAACGACATCTCCCCAGCACAGGCATATCTCATTGTGGCACTGTGTTGAGGTGGGTGAAAAATCACAAGTAGTCGGATCATCGTGCTAGAGTTTTGGCTTGAACTTGTTTGTGTTCAAATTTGTTGTTAGGTACCAGTTAACTATATGTTCAATATGCATAGAGATTTGAGAATTAGCTGGACGCAAAATATTTGAATTAGCGGAAAGTTTTAGTAGGAGGTTTCGACTTTTGAGTATCTATTCTGACAAAACATATGCGTCATATTAAAATTTTGTTTTTGACTATACTCAAAACTTTCTTGTAAGTTACACGATTTGAGTATTACCCCTAGAGATGAACTGGCGCTAGGATCGAGGAGGGCCAAGCAGAGAGATCGAGGAGATCTCTTCATACAAAAAAAAAATATCGTAATTGGTTAGGATCACGACTCGTTTGTCGTTAGGATTATGCTCCGTATAGTAAGGGCCTGTTTGGAACATGGGATTTTTGTAGGAATTTCATAGGATAGGGATTTTGTAGGAAATATTTCCTTTGTGCCCTTTGGAACGCAGGAATAGGAAAACAAACTTTGTAGGATTCGTTTCGTACGCTTCACGTTTCACAGGAAAGGAAAAATGCAGTCCGACCTATTGGAAAGTTTCCTGGCGCGAAAAGGCGCTTCCAGACACTTGCCCAATCTCCATGCGCGCCAAAGTAGCCCGCGTAAAGGCCCACTCAACGCTGAGGGAAACAAGTTGTACTCGTATACCTAGCTAGTACCAACACTGTGAGCGGCGGCGGCCGAGCGATTGGGTCGGCGATTTCGTCCGGGACAGCAGGGGCGGCCGAGCGGGGGCAAGAACTGGTCGACGGCAGGCGGCCGTCCGCCGGTCAGGGTCACCCAGCAGTACGCCCGGCCGCCGGCGAGGAGCACAGGTAAGCACAGCTAATCTCTTATGTCTATCAGACTATGCATGGATAGATCGATCCATTTACCACAGCTAATCTCTTATGTCTATGAGACTATGCATGGATTGATCGATCCATTTGCATTTTAGCGATTTTTTCTAGTGCGAATAGTACTTTTGTTTGCCAGATTTTTTATTCTTATATAGTCCAGTAATTAATATGATTCCTCTATATACCAACTCGATTTTGGGCGATTTTCAGATGGCTTATCAACGGAGTAGTTTTGATTTTCCTGATCTCGAGTTTGATGAAAGAAATACAAGGCCTCATCAAGAAATTCGTATGCAGCATGGTGATGTTCGGGAGTTAAATCATAGGAGTCCAAAGCGTAAGTAATATTAGTAAAATGATTTGGTTTAAATGTTGCCTTGCAAAATGGTTTAGCTCTTTTCTGTACAAAACAAAATTTCAGGGGCCAAAAAGAGTCTTCCTCGTGCTAGGTGGAATCATCGGATGAAGACATTCCTTATTGAGTTGCTGAAAGATTACAATGTTCCAGGCTATAGAACTCAAAATGCTTGGAGTACTGAGGCATGGAATAGTATTACAGATAGAATGAATCAAAAGTTTAGCTCATCGCTCGCTGTTGCTCAAGTGAAACAGAAGGAACAAGACCTCAAGAAAGACTACCGTACTGTGAAGGATCTAGTGAATGAAATTGGTTTTGGTTGGGATCCTAATAGAATGATGGTCGTTGCACCGGATGAAGTATGGAGGTCATTTGGCGAGCGTCTGAATAATGATGCTCTCAAATGGAGAGATAAATCATTTCCATATTTTGATGATTTATTTGTTTTATATGAAGGTAGTTTTCATAAGGACTTATTTGATTACAGAGCCAATAATTTTGTAACCAGCAACTAATTATATTTGTTGCAGGTCGTTATGCCGAAGGAAAGAATCGCCATGGCATGGACCATTACGCGAGCAAGGCAAAGCAACCTTCACATGGACTGCCATCAACACATTCACCATCGCAACCATTTGATATGCAGGCCCAACCATCGTTGCCTTTACATGGTGTTGATGAGCCATATATGAATTTACCTTTGGAAGATGAGGATGAGATAGATACTTCAGACTTCTCCCAGCTACAATGCTCTTCTAGACCACATGCGCGCTCCACACCAGAGACGCTTTCTCAGTTTGTTGGAACACCAGAGATGCATCAAACAAAGCGCACAAAGAGAAGGAAGAGTTCTGAATTTCAAGAGAGATACTTGAAGCTGAAGAAGGAAGAAATAGATCGATTTGCAGCCATCGAGGAGAAGAAGCTTGAGGATCCATACAGCATCAACAAATGTATCAGAACACTTGAAGGCTTAAAAGGTTTACAAATCTCAGAGATGTTGCTGGCAGCAGATATCTTCAAAAGTAAGGACAATCGAGAACTTTTTCTATCATTTTCTAGTGATGAACTAAGGGTGAGATGGGTTAGAAACCAAATTGGACGTAACGAAGCAAATCAGTAGTTAGTACTTATGGAGGATATATATTTTCGTCATTGCTTGGATTGGCGTACTTTTGCTTAGCTTCAAGAGACACTACCAAGTTAGAAGGTATTTTGGGTCTTTCATTACATGGATGTACTTTTGCTTAGTTTGAGAGGTACCAACCCTCAGCTACCTAGTAAGTTACCTGTCCTGTAACCTGTTGATAGTTTCTGGACTATGCTGGAACCTGTCCTGTAATGTTCGATTACTAGCATTTTTTGCTACTGCATATAAAAATATAGCAACCTTTTCTTCCAGCGAGACTTCTCTTGAATCACCAAGGATTTTTTTCTCACGTAGCTTTTGAACCAAAGCATGAAAAATGTCAACCTCCATACGGAACTGCCTTTTGCATAGGCTTTCATGTCCAGTTAAAATTTCATTGACATACAGACCACCAGGGAGCCTGGATGTATGCATTGGTTTTTTCTCGGTTCCTACTATGGTCGGCAAAACAAATAGCATGAACTCATCTTCTTGCTGTGATCTTCGTCTGTAGTTTGGATCCATGGCAATTTGTTCTAAGACCAGACACGAATACTACAAATAGCTTGTTCTATCAATTTGATATAACCTGACAAAATTTACTCATATAAGCTGAGAAGAAAAAATGAAAACAAATGTAGCAGGAAGTTGCTCATGTGAAGATATATTCTAACCGTCAGCTATGGCACCA